>CM051238.1:441636019-442141019 GCA_027917425.1 Gastrophryne carolinensis | reverse complement strand
GGAAGTCTGTCAAGTATGTATGGGGGTCACCACCACCCCTAGCGCAGGACACATGAAGCTCCACATAAAACCATTCTATCTGATGAGGTTTTTATATTTATCAGCCTTCTGGAACATCAGTCAGGAAAGTCAGTGTGTGAATCCCTGAGCTCTGTTGTGAAGCTAGAAGGTGAGGTCCTCCGACAACATTACAGAGTTGATCTCAATATATCAGACCAGCAGAAATGGTGTGTAAGGTTATTCCAGAATTTAGCAATAATACTTCTACTGCCATTACCCAGATATTTACTCAGCTGGACAGAGCTGAATTGTATTTGGCATGGAGGATTAGGATGATAAATAGTGAAAATGTAATGAAAAGGAAGAAAAGAGAAAATGTATTTTAGGATCTCATATAAGAGACCACATTCTGGTGGCTTGGAAGGCACATCAAGCTTGAGGCTGTTTTTAGAGTAAGTAGAGCTTTCCGTCAATTGTAATTCTTTCTGAATTGCAAGTTTACATAGTGCTGATTATCTTTTCTATAGCTCTTTTAAAGTCTTTATTCCTTAGGCTGTATATAAGTGGATTCATCAGTGGGGTGACCACAGTGTACAGTAAAGACAAGAATTTAGAAATGTTCCATGACTGGCCTCTGCTAGGTAGTAAATAAACACTGCCCAAAGTAACATAATATATGGAAATGACAATGAGGTGGGAACTGCATGTCGAGAATGCTTTCTTTCTCCCACTCAGAGATGGGATTTTTAAAATGGTGATTATAATATAAATATACGATATAATGATGTAGAAAAATGGAATAACAACGAATAGGACACTCGACAATGTCACTTCTAGTTGGATCATGGCGGTATCGGAGCAGGAGAGATGAAGGATGGGCTCAAGATCACAGAAGAAGTGGTCAACAATATTGGGGCCACAAAACCGTAATAGTGATATTGTTATTGAGTGATTCAGTAATAATAAAATACCGACAGCCCAGACTGCAATAGCCAGGATCCAGCAGAAATGCCAGGTCATTAATAATGTATAATGTAATGGTTTACAGATGGCCAGATATCTGTCATAGCTCATCACTGTCAGCAGAAGACACTCTGATATTTCTGAGACTCCAAAAAAGTAAAACTGGGTCAGGCAATGAGAAAGGGGCATGGTATCCTCTTTAACTGAGATAATATACAGCATGTTAGGAAGAATATCTGTTACCAGTAAGATATCCAACATGGAGAGGTGGCAGAGGAAGAAGTACATGGGGCACTGGAGGGTCTTGCTAGAGGACACCAGTGTGATGATCAGGAAGTTCCCACATATTATAATGCAATAAATTACAAGGAGCAGAAGAAATATTAAGGATGTTAAACTCTGTGGAGTTTGTAATCCTAAGAGACGGACCTCGGTAACTGTGGTCACATTTTTCTTTTCCATGACCTGCTGTAAGAACGAATGGGGACAGAATAATCACATTGGTCAGGCAGCAGGATTGGTAGTGTTGTACAATAGACTCCTCATCTGGAGCACAATAATCTGGACTCATGATATAAGAGAACATTAAGAGAACAAAAGGCCCAAATGCAGTCAGCGGCCCCACAGGTTTACTTGCCTCCACTTCTAATAGCACACATCCAGAAGCTTTCACTGATTATATGCAGATCAGGTCTCATGCAGCGGGAGGTCAGAGCAAAAAATCAGCCTGGGATTTTTCTGGCCCCAGCTAACCATGAGCTCATGAACTGCTGAACCCCACTCAACTGTGCTTTCCATAGAGTAAATCAGTTCATTCATCAGCTGAGGCTATAGCATTGCTGGGTTGGAACATTAGCGGGGGTGTCTTGGCTAGAGGGGAGTCATTGAGGCTAGGAACAGGATTTAGGGGTAGACCTGTTAGGCTCTGGGTGGAGTGAAGTTTAGGCATGGAGTTACACCCAGACCAGCAGGCTCCAAAGCAGGGTAGCCCACCTGGGAAATTCTCCCTGGTGCTCCACTGCATCCAAACAAAATTCACAATTACATTATTTAGTTGTGCATTACAGCAAGTCAATACATGAACACTATTTGCCCCTCACAACTTCCTGGGGCAGTTCAGAATAAAAACGAAGAGCAAAAACTTTCCCACAATTAGAGCTCATTAAACCAGACCTTCACCATTAATACAAGCTTATCTTATATGTTCCCCCCCACCCTGTACATACAGATCTCTCACATTACAAATCATCCTACTTGCATCTACTTTGTCTTTAAACATTCAAGATGGTGGCCCATGAAGTCTCAGGAAGTGTCTTTTTCTTTCCTTTCCCAGCTCTACTCTGTCTGAGCAAAGCACAGCTATAGCCCAACCTCAGTACTTTTGCCCCCCCTTCTTCCCCTCAGTGTGTGATGGCTCCCTCTCCTCTCCAGTGGTGGAGAAAATAAAAAGTAAATGGCAAAAATGAATAATAATAATAATAATAATAATGAATACAATATATTAATTTTAGATGATGTGGAATATTCTTTTAAAGATTTGGGCTTTTCATTAAATGATGCTGAAGGTTCGGTTTAAAGTGGACCAACACCCAGGGGTGATCAGCCAGGGAATCTATAAGATTCCCGGGCCGATCACCTTCCTCACCGCGGTGAACCCCCCCCAAGACCCCCCAAAAAACATACCTTATCCTCCCGCGCGCCCCTCTAGACGTGCGCGCGCCCGCGCCGGCTGTTTGTGAATGGCCGGCACGCGCCCTGTAAGAGTGACGTGCGGGAGGCGGCGGTGGATGCGCTGTCTTGTCCGTCGCTGTCACCCGCTTGTCCGTCGGCGGGGATTGGACGGCGCGGTCACGTGGGAGCGTGGTGAGGTGAGTTTTCGAGGCTTTCTGGGGGGTTTCACACAGCGGGGCACCCCCAATCCCAAAACCCAGGATAGTCAAAATCCTGGGTGTTGGTCCACTTTAAACCAGGTCTTTATATTACGATGGTTTACATTGCTGGTCTAAAATTGCATCATGCTAAATAGAGTCTAATTAACATTGCTCAGTCAGTGCAGGGGGTTAGCACCCTGCAGCCAGCACTTTCCCCATCGCTCTAGGTGGCGGCACAGACTCAGCATCCCCCATTATGTGCACGTGCCTGCTAGCCCAGAATTTAGAGTGACTGATGGTCACCGATGGTCAGGTGCACACCACCAGGAGCACTGGGGAACCTGCTGTCATTTTTTTTCACCCCCGCCCGACTATAGTAACCAGTGACTTTTTTTCAGTGACATTTTTATTAAAAGTAATATTAAAGATAATTACAGACATTAATTAAGAACATATGAAGCAAATTACAGAGAAAATTTAGAAAAAAGTTAAATGTTCCCGAATCGAACTTTCACGAATCCCTCATCTGAAAAAAAAATGCCGGCATGGTGGGAGCGGGCAGGCCGGCTACGCTGTCAGCGGGCGGCGGAAGCCGGCCTGCTGACAGCGCAGCCGGCCTGCCCGCTCCCACCATGCCGGCATTTTTTTAAAAAGCAAACACTTACCTGCATGGTCGGAGCATGGAGGCCGGTGCCGCTCTCAGCTGTCATCAGAGGACGCGTCATCAGAGGGCGTCTGAGAGTGGCGCCCCCCTCCACGCTCCGACCATGCAGGTAAGTGTTTGCTTTAAAAAAAAATGCCGGCATGGTGGGAGCGGGCAGGCCGGCTGCGCTGTCAGCGGGTCGGCTTCCGCCGCCCGCTGGCAGCGGAGCCGGCCTGCCCGCTCCCACCATGCCGGCATTTTTTTTTTTTTATTTCAGGGAAAATTCGATCGGCACAAACCAAAAAAAATCCGGGTTCATGTCGAATCGAATTTTCCCTGAAATTTGGAGCGAATTCCGGTTCATCCGAACCGGTTCACTCATCCCTAATATCTATGAAGGACAGAAGATTTTTTTATTAAAAGTTTTTAAACTTTTATTTAAGCATAACAACTTGCCAATAGCATGTCACAATGCACTTACCTTTTGCCCAATCCCATGGCGTCCTTGGGCGGCGTGGGCTCGGCAGCTGGCCTGGACGCCTTCTGTCCGGCAGCCGCATTAGTGATGAACACCGGCTACAAAAATGCTAATGCATGTTTGTAACTTAAAGTTAAAAAGCTTGCCGAGATGTAAGTTGCAATTCACACTGCAGTTAAACCGTCTTCACAAAATAATTAGAGGCCGATTCATTAATAGCGGCAGGCAGCAACAATTGAGAGACTGTAGCGGCATTTTCAGAGCGCCCGCTAGTAGTCGCTGTGCTTGGCCGTTGTTCGGTAGTTGATAGCGACTCAGTCGGTTTGCCGTAATGTTGAATATTGGGTGAGGAGTCGCAATTTGACCGGTTCCGCGCTGTATGGGAGCGCATGATAGCGACTGGCCCTAGCGACCGGCTCCCACCATATTCATTAAAAAATCGCGCTCAAAAAATTATCGCGCTGTAAAATGCATGTTTAAACCCCAGAGCGCTGGCGGCGATGGTTAAAAAGTAGTTTTTTAACCCCCAAACAACCATATTTTTGGAAACCAAAAAAAAAAACTAGTTTTTTAAATAATTTTGTAATATGAATACATTAATATCAGACCTGTAATATCAATTCTGTACATTTTTTTTTTTTACCTTAAAAATCTAAAATGGCAGAAGTGGTCACAGAATTTTTCACATTTAAAAAAAAAAAAAAAAAAATCATAATTAATTATGAATATTTAAAGATTGTTCCATTGAAATGCATTGGAGAGCGCCAGGTAGCGAGAGGTCATATCTGTCGCTGTTCAAGGTCGGACGCTGGCGCTGTGGGCTGAGGCTGGAATAATGATGAATGAGTGGCTATATGGCGCTATCTCAGTCGCTAAGCAGGATTGGCTTGATAAATGTGTGATTGTGGTGGGGAGCCGGCGTTCTCGTGGCGGTGCCCGTCATTACCGGCCGCTCACCAGTCGCTACCTGTCGCTATCCCTTGTTAAATAAGGGCCTTAGCATGTCTCCCACCACCACCAGAGTAGCTTCTGCTTCTGTTTTCATGAATCACTTGATTAATTTGTTCTGTGTCAGTAGATGTTTCATCTAACTACACTAATTTCTTCATCAATCATTGTATTAAAAAAAAAAAAAAAACAATAATAATAAACGAAGACAAATTATATGAAGACATACAAAATTAACTCATTAACTAATACATTTTTAAATAAATGTATGCATACACAAATTACCTTGTAGTCATTTGTATCATATAGAATGCTAATGATACTGAAATAAACAATGCAAGCTGATTTATATGAGGAGACATATAATTAGATAAAACAGTAAGACTCAACCAGCTAAATGGTGATGATGAAAATGACAGTGACTCTTGTATTTATCAGCACAAGGAATATTTAGAAGGAAACCGTTGGGACTATAAAGTCGATTTCTGTGGGATTTCTTTGTTTCTGATGCAATAGAGAAATCATTAAACTGCTGATTACCGTATGTGTTTCTTTATGGTGAAAATATATATTTTTTTTTATTAGTTGTAGGAAGGAGAAAATATTGAATCTATAGTATAAAAAATATGATTTTTAATAGTGTAGTGCCACCTTTTTATTTGCACACATATATAAAAGCACCCATTGCTTTTTATTATTTGAGTCATATTTGAATTCCTCATCCCTGGGTAGCCTTATTTGGGATGGCCGTCCACTGAAAGCCACCTAAAATGGCCCAGATTTTGCATGAAACTTAACCCACATCCAGGTGCTTTCTGGCTGCAACTATGCATTCACAATCCGTGTGAGAATGATGCCCTCAGTTCTGTTTTTTTCCTTTAAACTGGACCAACGCCCTTAAAAGAAACAGAGCTCATAAGTATGCCTCCCAATGCCGAGTTTCATTTGGTAATGCAAACAAAACATGAATTAGTGAAGTGTCTATTATAGGCCCAGTACAAATTCCCCATTGTAACCTGCCAGAATAACTGTAACTATCAAAGTTTACAGAAAAAACTTTAAATACCGCACTCTAAAACAACTCTTAGCTTAATATAAACTTTTTGGGTGCTCAACTTATAAAAAATCCTTTGTCCATAGAGTCCAAATAGATTTGCAAAAAATACCACCGAGGTACAGGTTTAGGTACAGACTCAGGTACAGACTCAGGTTCAGGATACCAACATTCACAACTAGAGATGAGCGAACTTCTTGAAAGTTCGATTCGGGCGATTCGCCGAATTTCCCCAAGAAATTCGGGTTCGCCCGAATCGAACTTTCACGAATCGCTCATCTGAAGAAAAAAAATGCCGGCATGGTGGGAGCGGGCAGGCCGGCTACGCTGTCAGCGGGCGGCGGAAGCCTGAGAGCAGCGCCGGCCTCCACGCTCCGACCATGCAGGTAAGTGTTTGCTTTTTAAACAAATGCCGGCATGGTGGGAACGGGCAGGCCGGCTGCGCTGTCAGCGTAGCCGGCCGGCTGCGCTGACAGCGTAGCCGGCCTGCCCGCTCCCACCATGCCTCCATTTTTTTTTTTATTTCAGGGAAAATTCGATCGGCACGAACCAAAAAAAATTCGGGTTCGTGCCGAATCGAATTTTCCCTGAAATTCGGAGCAAATTCCGGTTCGTCCGAATCGGTTCGCTCATACCTATTCACAACCATAAACTGATGGGAAACCAAAGCAAACAAAATCCTGCTGGAACCTTTAAATAGGCCTCACACCAGATGCAACAGTAGAGGGGGAGAGAGATCAACCAGGGCTCTGCTGACACCCGCTGGTGGCTGACGTAACTGCAGACAGGGTGATAAATGATGCCAGCCGGGCATCAGATGAAACTGGTCATCTTACAGTCATGTTGATTTATCTGCAGTTAAGCAGTTGTTATGTACACCTAGGATTGTCCCTGCCAGGTGCCTGTAGCTGACCTGTGCTGCATCAGCTCAACTCTTTATTACCCTATTTTCCTGCTGGTCACATAGTGTCATAGAACCAGGACTGTTCCTCTGGTTTCCCAGCAGAGGACGCCAGGGTTCCCCGTGCGCTCGCATTTTCGCACTAGACATAGTAAGGCCAGTAAACCTGCGAATATGCGTGTGCATTTGCGCACCATATGATTCAATAGATTTGTGCGCATGTGCTATTATGCACTTTTGCGCATGCGCAGGGGCCTTTAAATTCTGGTGAGCCCTGAGCTCCATTGCCAGTTGGTCATTTCTCCTGCCTGTTCCTGAGTTCCATTCTTCGGTTCCTGTGTACCGACCCTGCTTGTTCCTGACTACGCTCCTGCTCTCCTGATGAGCTTGGCTTGTTTATGACTTCGATCCTGTTCTGCCTGCTCACGAAAGCTTGTTCCACGCTTCCAGTACAGCTTTGGTCTGTCTTCTACCGAGAACTTGGCAAATTCCTCTCCTAGGTTGCCTGACCTGGGGTCTTCCTGCACCCCAGCCTATCCTCACCTTTAGAGGCTCTAGTGAAAACCAGGTTGGTCCTTAGATTCCAGGCTTCCCGGTCAAGAGGTGAGCTGGTTCTTAGTCTCCACCATCAGGGTTCACACACAGTAGTCTGACACATAGTTGTATAGACACCCTCTGTCGACCTGCATAACATTTGTCTTTTACTCACTAAGATCCTGCATATCTTCCAGATCTGTGAGTAATAAATAGATCTTTCAACGTGCAATTTTGGTTGGGTTTAAACTGTCTGAGAAGGTTATCAACACAGTTGCAGATTAGCCACATAGACATGCTGCTACTAGTTATAACTGAATACATCAGAACAAAATATAATGCAATTGAGATCCATCAGAAGTGCAAAAGCTACACATTGCTATTAAGGTACAATAAGAGATAGGATCACAAGCAGACGGCACAAAAGTCGCATATCAGGGTCTTGGAATCCAGGTCTGCCTGCTATCTTGCACCTGAGGCATATAAGATTGGGGTACCCTGTTGTGTGAGACTCCCGGGGGGTTGCCAGTAACCTTTCCCGGTGCTGTAGCTTCCTGATGCTGTATCCCCTGTAGTTGCGCATTCTCCAGCACCCAGCCATTCAGATAGGCTGGGGTATGGAGAGCTCCTCAAACTACAGGGAAACCAGATATGTGACCGTCGAACAGGTCACTCCAGCCAGCAATCTTGAGATCAGCCTATCAGCTATCTCAAAATTTCTATGCGGGTGTGACCCCCCCCCCCCCGGGGGGCACAGGGGAGCACTGTGAAGGGTTGGTGCTGTTTCAATGCAGTCATTTATTGGTAAACCCTCAACCTCATTTGGGAAAGCATATGGCACAGTTGCCATTTCAGTCCTGCTATCTGAGTTGGCCACTAAAGTTTGGGGACTTCTCCAGTGACAAAAATATAGCAATAAAATGATCTATTAAAAAAAAAAAAACCTGAATGTCATGCTCGGGGTAACTCCAGACCTCCAGGTAAGCCCTCAACCCCCAATCTCCGCAGCCAGCTTCACCTGTAGGAGCCCCCACTTGCCGGGACGCAGTATACACCTGCCCGGGATCGGTTGCCCCCAGGACTTCAATGGCTCCAAGGATGGGGACTTACTAGTTGGAGGTCTGAAGAACCAATGGCTGAGAGCGAGTTTATCGGAAGTCCAGAGACAGGCCAGAGGTCGACACCGGGAAGTCAGAGATCACAGCGGTACAGAGGGATGGGGCAGCTCGAGGTCAGGGTACAAAGCCGAGGTCGGCAACAGGGATCAGGCAGAGAGTAGTCGATACAGGCAGGGGTCGGCAACAGGGTTCAGACGAGAGATTGGTCAATTCAGGCAGAGGTCAGCAATGGAGATCAGACAAGGATGGTCGGTTCAGGCAGGGGTCAGCAACGAAGATCAATCACGGAATTTAGCTGATGGGAGATGGGGGGCAAATGGATGTGTGATTGGTGCTCACTAGGATTAAACAGCTCATTGGCTACACACTTATGGAAGGGCGTATAGCCTAAACCTCCCCTGGGCCATTGGCCCAAAACCCCAGCACACGGGCTCATTGGCCCACACCAGAACCCTGGGATCATTGGCCCTATCACAGCCTCCGGCAGCCGCGCTGTGCACTGAGAAATTTTAGCATATACATTTTTCTCTCTTAGTTTTTGAAGTACCAACTTTACATGATGTCTATGTTCCATCAAGGAATCAGAAAAAATGAGAATATCATCTAAGTAGAGGACTACGAATCTGCCCAAATAATCTCGGAATACATCATTCACAAAGTCTTGGAAGACGGCTGGTGCATTACAAAGGCCAAAGGGCATGACCAGATACTCGTAATGGCCGTCTTTCACATTAAAAGCTGTTTTCCACTCATCCCCCTGCCTGATTCGAATCAAATTGTAAGCCCCTCTTAAATCCAACTTGGAAAAGATTCGTGCACCTGCAATTTGATTAAACAAATCCCCAATCAACGGTAAGGGATACCTGTTTTTAATTGTGATTTTATTCAAGGCCCTGTAGTCTATACAAGGTCTCAGGCCACCATCCTTTTTCTCTACAAAAAAGAATCCGGCCCCTGCAGGCGAAGTAGAGGGGTGGATAAACCCCTTACTCAAATTCTCGGCGATGTACTCCCTCATTGCTTGCTCCTCAGGCCTGGTAAGATTATGGATCTTCCCTCTAGGGGGAATAGTCCCAGGGAGCAAGTCAATGGGGCAGTCGTAGGCCCGATGTGGGGGAAGAGTATCTGCTGATCGTTCCGAGAAAACATCAGCCCAATCCGCGTACGGCTGAGGTAACCCCTGGGGCAGCATCCGGAAACTTCTCAGGGCTGTAGAGAAACAATGGCTCTTACAGTGGTCACTCCACTTAATCAATTCCCCAGCCTGTCAGTCAAGAATGGGGTTGTGGAGTTGCAACCAGGGGTATCCCAAAACCACTGGAGTTTCTGGGCAATCAAAAACAAAAAATTCTATAAACTCAGAGTGGGAGGAGCCAACCATAAGTTTAAGAGGCGGGGTCTTAGTGTTGACCGGTCCCCCCTGAATGGCCTTCCCATTAATGGCCAGAACCTGCAGCGATCTCCCAAGGGGTACCAGAGGGATTCCCAAAATGGAGATCATGATCCTATCCAGAAAGTTACCTGCAGCTCCAATGTCAATAAAGGCAGAAACTGTCTGCTTGGAGGGGCCCCAGGAAAGGTCTACAGGGACTAACATCTTATTCAGGCGAGAGTAGCAAACTAGCTCACCTAGATCAGCACTCTCCCCCTGATCTTGGTGTGGGAGTTTTCCGCCGGTTTCCCCTTGTTAGGGCAGGACCCAGCAAAATGTTCCGGGTTCCCACAGTAAAGGCATAACCCCATGGATCGCCTACGCTGCTTTTCATCCTGGGATAGACGGGTTCTGCCTAGCAGCATGGGTTCCTCCTGAGAGGGTGAAGGTGTACTTTCCCCACGGGAAACCGGTGGGTTAGGGTTCAGAAAGGACCTGAGAAACGTGGGAGCCCTGGCTCTCTCCCTAGCCCTCTCTCTAAGACGTCGGTCAATTTTAATGGTGACCTGCATCAATTGGTCCAGGTCTGACGGTGGAGGAAAATTCACCAGCGCTTTCTGACAGACCCACTCGATATTGGCTGCACAGTGCTGGGTCATTCCACCTGGACACTACTGCCCACCAGCGGAACTCCGCGCAATAATCCTCTGCCGTGTTCCGCCCTTGTTTCAAGGCCCGAAGCCTGTTCTCGGCTGTAGATTGCTGGTCTGGGTCTGCATACAAGATCCCCATAGCAATGAAGAAGGCTGTAACAGAATGTAATGCGGCATCATTAGGAGGCAGACTAAAGGCCCAAGACTGAGGGTCTCCTTGTAGTAATGAAATAACCAAACCCACTCGCTGGGTCTCGGTGCCCGAGGAAACGGGCCTCAACTTGAAATAAAGTTTGCAAGCATTCTTAAAATTAGAAAACGGTCTCCCAAAATATTTTCTGGTAGCTGAATCTTTGGTTCTGAAATGTGAGGTGGTACAGAGGATGCAGGAGATTGCCTGGATTCTTGAGTGGCCACTCTTTGAGCAAGTTGGTTAATTGCAGTGGCCATAGCCTGCACTTGCTGTATCAGGTCATCCATATTGAGGGCCTGTGATAATGTCACGCTCGGGGTAACTCCAGACCTCCAGGTAAGCCCTCAACCCCCAATCTCCGCAGCCAGCTTCACCAGTAGGAGCCCCCGCTTGCCGGGACCCAGTATACGCCTGCCCGGGATTGGTTGCCCCCAGGACTACAATGGCTCAAAGGATGGGGACTTATTAGTTGGAGGTCTGAAGAACCAATGGCTGAGAGCGAGTTTATCGGAAGTCCAGAGACAGGCCAGAGGTCGACACCGGGAAGTCAGAGATCACAGCGGTACAGAGGGATGAGGCAGCTCGAGGTCAGGGTACAAAGCCGAGGTCGGCAACAGGGATCAGGCAGAGAGTAGTCGATACAGGCAGGGGTTGGCAACAGGGTTCAGATGAGAGATTGGTCAATTCAGGCAGAGGTCGGCAATGGAGATCAGACAAGGATGGTCGGTTCAGGCAGGGGTCGGCAATGAAGATCAATCACGGAATTTAGCTCAAGACAAACAAGGTACAAGGCGCTATCACAGGCACTGAGTAACTGACGGGGTGAATCATTTATAGGAACAGATATGATGGGAGATGGGGGGCAAATGGATGTGTGATTGGTGCTCACTAGGATTAAACAGCTCCTTGGCTACACACTTATGGAAGGGCGTATAGCCCAAACCTCCCCTGGGCCATTGGCCCAAAACCCCAGCACACGGGCTCATTGGCCCACACCAGAACCCTGGGCTCATTGGCCCTATCACAGCCTCCGGCTGCCGCGCTGTGTACAGCGCCGCAGGAGGATAGAACAGTCACGTGCTCACGCAAACACGAGAGGCTGTGAAGCAGGGAGGAGGGAGGAGAGCGGCCGTGCCCGACGCCGCCTGAGCCGCCGCCGCACAGTGACAGCTGCGGCCGGCTGCCTGGAGACGGCGCTGGAACGAGGTCCAGGTAAGCGGTTACTGACACTGAATACCTTACTGGATTTTAAAAAAGAAAATATTCCTAGGCTGCTGAAGTTTATTAGTAGATAGATAGAATTGAAACAAATGTCTGCTGATGGGGTAAATATTAAGCGTGAAGAGATCTCCACTTGATAAGGTTAGCTCACATAAATCAACTGTAGTAGCATGTGCCAGATGATGGCTAAGTAAGATAACGTTGTGGATTATTGATGGATCCCAGGTTGCACACTTTAATGCCTACCACTGGGATATTTTACTCTCTATGGCTGTCTCCACTTCAACTTAGATTGTGCAATGTGGATGCAGATAATGGGATGAACATTGTGGCTGCTCTGCATCTAGGTCCCATGGCACATGCCCATGCCTGGCGCACATGATCAATCTGGTAGTCAAACGCTTCTGCCATGTCTAGGAGGCTATGTGTTCGCTATAGCTGGTCCTATGACTTCAAATAAGCTCTCCTATACTTGCAGCACCAGAATGGTCTTCCCAAACACGGCCTAATGTGATGCGCCCATACCCAGGATTTTCACCATTCATATTCTGGCCCGCCTCTACCACTAATGCAAAGTGGTGAATGATTTCTTCATGCTCTGGCATTGGCAGATGATCAGGGACATGTGTCGTGTGCTAAGGCCTTTTGAAGAGGTGTCAAGATTTGTCAGCAGGGACAAAAGTGGAATGAATGATGTTATGCCACTGATATTCATTTTTTAGTAGGGTGAGGAGGATTAGGGTGGGGAGGAGGAGATCAGACCGCAGAGGTGGATTTGGAGATGGAAATAACCAACTCACAGGAAGAGATAGGGGAGGAGGCACACCATGATGACGATGATGATGATAGCCATCATGATGGTGGTGTTAATGACGATGATGATGAACAAACATGGCAATATGGAGCGGAGGTGGAACCAACTGGGCCCTTGGAAATTTTGGCGAGGATGGTGAGCTGTATGCTCGGGTGCTTGCATGCTGACAGCCACATTGTTAGCATGAAGCAAAAAGACGAGTAATGGATCACTACACTTATAGACCCTTGGTATAAAGCCAAGATGGGGGAATTTTTTACACCTTCCAAGAGGAAGGCAAAAATGGCTCATTACCGAGAGAAGACATGCAGCCAGTTAGCCATGGCTTTCAAACAGCAGACACCTGTTGCAAGTATGTCTGACCGGGTGTCCACTCTCCCTTCAAGTCAATGCTCTACCTCCCCAAAAGGCAGTGGCGGCAGCAGCACGCAACCCACTCTTGAGAATATGTTGTACAAGTTTTTACATGCCATGCATTTACATAAGCCCGTCTGACACATATCGTCACGAAAGGGATGTTAATTCCCAGAAACACCACCACCTGAACAGCCAGGTGCACTCTTACCTCGACCGTGCCCTTTCTCCAGAAGATACACTGAGCTCAGACCCCTTGAACATCTGGGTGACCAGATTGGACCATGGGCCAGAGCTAACACAGTTTGCCATGTGGGTCCTGTCTTGTCCACACTCAAGGGTAGCGTTGGAAAGGGTTTTTTTTAGTGTGACAGGTGGCGTCGTTTCCCTCTAAGCAGACAAGGTTGTCCTCCAAAAGTGTGGAAAAGCATATCACGTTGACTCAAGCGTGGTTAGGTGACGATTTAAAAACTCTTGTACCTGATGTCACTGATTAGAATGCCACTACTACCACCAACAGCGCCTGTCTGCCACCCTCTGCTACTGCCAGACCAACATACAAGCAGGTCAACCCTGTGATTCCCAAAATTTTTTAGCTATTGTAAAAAGCCATTGGTTCTTTTTCAGCAAAAATGTAAGGCTGCCAATCCCATTGCTATCTCTGTTACAAGTGGGACAATTTTTTGAGGGCTTGCACACAACTGCAAGGCCTACACAGCCACTACAGATTTTCTGTGCCATGTCCTTGTCTTTCTTCAAAAGCTGCAGCCTCTGCTAATGCTACTACTACTACCATTAACAGCGCCTCTGCTGCCAGCCTGCCAGCCTGCCACCCTCTGCTACTGTCAGGCCAACACACACGCAGATTCCCAAAATGGGCACATTTTATATGGGCTGCAAAACGCCATTGCTTCTTCTTCTTCAGCTAAAATTTACCAGTGTCAATCCCGCTGCTACCCCTGTTACAAATGGGACATTTTTTTTAAGGCTTGCTCTCTACTACCAGGCCTAAACAATCGCAGGTCTACTCCCTGTGATGCTCAAAATGGGTACATTTTTCAATGCTTGTAAAAAGCTATTACTTCTTTTCACTTTCCAGGAACCGTAACCCTGTTGTTTCTCCCCATTTTTTAATGTGCTTTAAACTATCAAAGTCAGATGCTTTCTATTGCAATGCTAATTAGGTTAAGTTAATGTTAAAAAGATTTCTACAAAAATAAGAATATAACTACAAAGGATTATAGGTTTATTGAAATGCATATAACAATTCTTATTAGATTCGATGCAGATTCAATACTTTCTAAAATTGCCAATTAGTTTTCCGACAGCATCTTTCAAATCTTTATTCCTCAGGCTGTATATGATTGGATTCATCAACGGGGTGACCACAGTGTAGAGAATTGCCAGGTATTTTTTAACGTTCCACGACTTTCCACTGGTTGGTACCAGATATACACCAAGCAAGGTACCATAAAAGATGGACACAATGGTCAAGTGAGAACTGCATGTCGAAAAAGCTTTCTGCCTCCCAGTAACTGATGGGATTTTAAAAATGGTGTTTAAGATATAGACATATGATAAAATAATGATATAAAAGGGGATGATAACAGAAAAAATACTCCACAATGTAACTTCCCATTGAAAAAATGTGGTATCACTGCAGGAAAGTTTCAGAATCGGATCAAGGTCACAGAAGAAGTGGTCAATAATATTGGGGCCACAGAATTGTAATTTTGATAATTTCACTGTGTCGTTCAGTAATAACAAACTGGCTAAAGTCCAGCTTGTGATGACCATCATCCAGCAAAACTTGTTGCTCATCACCAAGTTATAATGTAATGGCTTACAGATGGCCAGGTATCGGTCATAACTCATCACTGTCAGGAGAAGACACTCTGAGATCTCCGGAACTCCAAAGAAGTAAAACTGGGTGATGCAAGCTGAAAATAACATAATGGCTTCATTCACCAGAATAGTATGAAGCATGTTGGGTAGAACAACTGTTACAAGTAATATATCTAATACAGATAGATGGGAGAGGAAGAAGTACATGGGAGAATGGAGAGCTTTGTGATTTAGGACCAGTGTGATGATCAGAAGGTTGCCACATATTATGCCACAATAAATCATGAGAAAACCAAAAAAGACCAAGCAAGTTATACTTTGGGGGGTCTGAAGCCCTAGGAGGTGGATCACGGTAATCATGGTCACATTTTTCCCATCCATAACCTAAAATGAATATGAATCAATTTTACTAATAATTGTATCAAGTACAATAGTGTTGAGTGGACCACAAAGTTCAGGCCCATGCCAAACTTTGCAAAATAATGTTCCCGGACACGGACTTCAGTCAGTACTTGAGTTTGGTGTTCGGGCCAACACTAAAGCTGGTTGGTGGGCTGGGGTGAGAAATAGTGTTGGAGCTAGGGATGAGCGAATCGATCCGGACGAACCCGGATTCGATCCGAATTTCAGGAAAAATTCGATTCAGATCGAATCCGAATTTCCCCGCGATTCGATCACTCGAAGTTTTCCTTTAACATCCATTCATTTACATTACAGGCATTCTAAGATGGCGGACAGGACATGTCTGGACATGTATCCCGCGCCAGTGCAAGCTGGGGCAGTCACATGCAGCCTATCAGCAGCCAGCAAGCCCGGTGACGTCACACAGCGGTATTTAACGGCGGCCATCTTGCTTTTCCTCATTTCTCTATTGCATTCGTGACAGACAGACAGAACGCTGTGTAGCTGAGGCAGTTAGACAGGCTGGAGACAGGGACAGACAGGGACAGGCTGGAGACAGGCAGGAGACAGGCAGGAGACAGACAGGAGACAGACAGAAAGCCAGGGAAAGGTAGGAAAAACGGAGCTGGCTGACAGGGAGATTTTTTTTTTTTCATCCAGCCTTTGTTAGCGTTTTCAGGCTGCTTATAGTAACTAACTGTGCATATATACTGAACTGATCTTAAGTCTGCTGTGAGGCATCCCATTCTGTGACTAAAGCAGCCTCTGTTTAAGACCATATAAGCATTTGCTCTTATCATATTTGAAATTAGGCCTGATAAAGACACTTTTGCTGGCCAAAGCACTACTGGACCCTGCCAGCTCGATTCCTGCCCGGGGCATCCCATTCTGTGACTACAGCAGCCTCTGTTTAAGACCATATAAGCATTTGCTCTTATCATATTTGAAATTAGCCTGATAAAGACACTTTTGCTGGCCAAAGCACTACTGGACCCTGCCAGCTCGATTCCTGCCCGGGGCATCCCATTCTGTGACTAAAGCAGCCTCTGTTTAAGACCATATAAGCATTTGCTCTTATCATATTTGAAATTAGCCTGATAAAGACACTTTTGCTGGCCAAAGCCCTACTGGACCCTGCCAGGTCGATTCCTGCCCAGGGCATCCCATTCTGTGACTAAAGCAGCCTCTGTTTAAGACCATATAAGCATTTGCTCTTATCATATTTGAAATTAGGCCTGATAAAGACACTTTTGCTGGCCAAAGCCCTACTGGACCCTGCCAGCTCGATTCCTGCCCGGGGCATCCCATTCTGTGACTACAGCAGCCTCTGTTTAAGACCATATAAGCATTTGCTCTTATCATATTTGAAATTAGCCTGATAAAGACACTTTTGCTGGCCAAAGCACTACTGGACCCTGCCAGCTCGATTCCTGCCCGGGGCATCCCATTCTGTGACTAAAGCAGCCTCTGTTTAAGACCATATAAGCATTTGCTCTTATCATATTTGAAATTAGGCCTGATAAAGACACTTTTGCTGGCCAAAGCACTACTGGACCCTGCCAGCTCGATTCCTGCCCGGGGCATCCCATTCTGTGACTACAGCAGCCTCTGTTTAAGACCATATAAGCATTTGCTCTTATCATATTTGAAATTAGCCTGATAAAGACACTTTTGCTGGCCAAAGCACTACTGGACCCTGCCAGCTCGATTCCTGCCCGGGGCATCCCATTCTGTGACTAAAGCAGCCTCTGTTTAAGACCATATAAGCATTTGCTCTTATCATATTTGAAATTAGCCTGATAAAGACACTTTTGCTGGCCAAAGCCCTACTGGACCCTGCCAGGTCGATTCCTGCCCAGGGCATCCCATTCTGTGACTAAAGCAGCCTCTGTTTAAGACCATATAAGCATTTGCTCTTATCATATTTGAAATTAGGCCTGATAAAGACACTTTTGCTGGCCAAAGCCCTACTGGACCCTGCCAGCTCGATTCCTGCCCGGGGCATCCCATTCTGTGACTACAGCAGCCTCTGTTTAAGACCATATAAGCATTTGCTCTTATCATATTTGAAATTAGCCTGATAAAGACACTTTTGCTGGCCAAAGCACTACTGGACCCTGCCAGCTCGATTCCTGCCCGGGGCATCCCATTCTGTGACTACAGCAGCCTCTGTTTAAGACCATATAAGCATTTGCTCTTATCATATTTGAAATTAGCCTGATAAAGACACTTTTGCTGGCCAAAGCACTACTGGACCCTGCCAGCTCGATTCCTGCCCGGGGCATCCCATTCTGTGACTAAAGCAGCCTCTGTTTAAGACCATATAAGCATTTGCTCTTATCATATTTGAAATTAGCCTGATAAAGACACTTTTGCTGGCCAAAGCCCTACTGGACCCTGCCAGGTCGATTCCTGCCCAGGGCATCCCATTCTGTGACTAAAGCAGCCTCTGTTTAAGACCATATAAGCATTTGCTCTTATCATATTTGAAATTAGGCCTGATAAAGACACTTTTGCTGGCCAAAGCCCTACTGGACCCTGCCAGCTCGATTCCTGCCCGGGGCATCCCATTCTGTGACTACAGCAGCCTCTGTTTAAGACCATATAAGCATTTGCTCTTATCATATTTGAAATTAGCCTGATAAAGACACTTTTGCTGGCCAAAGCACTACTGGACCCTGCCAGCTCGATTCCTGCCCGGGGCATCCCATTCTGTGACTAAAGCAGCCTCTGTTTAAGACCATATAAGCATTTGCTCTTATCATATTTGAAATTAGGCCTGATAAAGACACTTTTGCTGGCCAAAGCACTACTGGACCCTGCCAGCTCGATTCCTGCCCGGGGCATCCCATTCTGTGACTACAGCAGCCTCTGTTTAAGACCATATAAGCATTTGCTCTTATCATATTTGAAATTAGCCTGATAAAGACACTTTTGCTGGCCAAAGCACTACTGGACCCTGCCAGCTCGATTCCTGCCCGGGGCATCCCATTCTGTGACTAAAGCAGCCTCTGTTTAAGACCATATAAGCATTTGCTCTTATCATATTTGAAATTAGCCTGATAAAGACACTTTTGCTGGCCAAAGCCCTACTGGACCCTGCCAGGTCGATTCCTGCCCAGGGCATCCCATTCTGTGACTAAAGCAGCCTCTGTTTAAGACCATATAAGCATTTGCTCTTATCATATTTGAAATTAGGCCTGATAAAGACACTTTTGCTGGCCAAAGCCCTACTGGACCCTGCCAGCTCGATTCCTGCCCGGGGCATCCCATTCTGTGACTACAGCAGCCTCTGTTTAAGACCATATAAGCATTTGCTCTTATCATATTTGAAATTAGCCTGATAAAGACACTTTTGCTGGCCAAAGCACTACTGGACCCTGCCAGCTCGATTCCTGCCCGGGGCATCCCATTCTGTGACTAAAGCAGCCTCTGTTTAAGACCATATAAGCATTTGCTCTTATCATATTTGAAATTAGGCCTGATAAAGACACTTTTGCTGGCCAAAGCACTACTGGACCCTGCCAGCTCGATTCCTGCCCGGGGCATCCCATTCTGTGACTACAGCAGCCTCTGTTTAAGACCATATAAGCATTTGCTCTTATCATATTTGAAATTAGCCTGATAAAGACACTTTTGCTGGCCAAAGCACTACTGGACCCTGCCAGCTCGATTCCTGCCCGGGGCATCCCATTCTGTGACTAAAGCAGCCTCTGTTTAAGACCATATAAGCATTTGCTCTTATCATATTTGAAATTAGGCCTGATAAAGACACTTTTGCTGGCCAAAGCACTACTGGACCCTGCCAGCTCGATTCCTGCCCGGGGCATCCCATTCTGTGACTACAGCAGCCTCTGTTTAAGACCATATAAGCATTTGCTCTTATCATATTTGAAATTAGCCTGATAAAGACACTTTTGCTGGCCAAAGCACTACTGGACCCTGCCAGCTCGATTCCTGCCCGGGGCATCCCATTCTGTGACTAAAGCAGCCTCTGTTTAAGACCATATAAGCATTTGCTCTTATCATATTTGAAATTAGCCTGATAAAGACACTTTTGCTGGCCAAAGCCCTACTGGACCCTGCCAGGTCGATTCCTGCCCAGGGCATCCCATTCTGTGACTAAAGCAGCCTCTGTTTAAGACCATATAAGCATTTGCTCTTATCATATTTGAAATTAGGCCTGATAAAGACACTTTTGCTGGCCAAAGCCCTACTGGACCCTGCCAGCTCGATTCCTGCCCGGGGCATCCCATTCTGTGACTACAGCAGCCTCTGTTTAAGACCATATAAGCATTTGCTCTTATCATATTTGAAATTAGCCTGATAAAGACACTTTTGCTGGCCAAAGCACTACTGGACCCTGCCAGCTCGATTCCTGCCCGGGGCATCCCATTCTGTGACTAAAGCAGCCTCTGTTTAAGACCATATAAGCATTTGCTCTTATCATATTTGAAATTAGGCCTGATAAAGACACTTTTGCTGGCCAAAGCACTACTGGACCCTGCCAGCTCGATTCCTGCCCGGGGCATCCCATTCTGTGACTACAGCAGCCTCTGTTTAAGACCATATAAGCATTTGCTCTTATCATATTTGAAATTAGCCTGATAAAGACACTTTTGCTGGCCAAAGCACTACTGGACCCTGCCAGCTCGATTCCTGCCCGGGGCATCCCATTCTGTGACTAAAGCAGCCTCTGTTTAAGACCATATAAGCATTTGCTCTTATCATATTTGAAATTAGCCTGATAAAGACACTTTTGCTGGCCAAAGCCCTACTGGACCCTGCCAGGTCGATTCCTGCCCAGGGCATCCCATTCTGTGACTAAAGCAGCCTCTGTTTAAGACCATATAAGCATTTGCTCTTATCATATTTGAAATTAGGCCTGATAAAGACACTTTTGCTGGCCAAAGCACTACTGGACCCTGCCAGGTCGATTCCTGCCCAGGGCATCCCATTCTGTGACTAAAGCAGCCTCTGTTTAAGACCATATAAGCATTTGCTCTTATCATATTTGAAATTAGGCCTGATAAAGACACTTTTGCTGGCCAAAGCCCTACTGGACCCTGCCAGGTCGATTCCTGCCCGGGGCATCCCATTCTGTGACTAAAGCAGCCTCTGTTTAAGACCATATAAGCATTTGCTCTTGTCATATTTGAAATTAGGCCTGATAAAGACACTTTTGCTGGCCAAAGCACTACTGGACCCTGCCAGCTCGATTCCTGCCCGGGGCATCCCATTCTGTGACTAAAGCAGCCTCTGTTTAAGACCATATAAGCATTTGCTCTTATCATATTTGAAATTAGCCTGATAAAGACACTTTTGCTGGCCAAAGCCCTACTGGACCCTGCCAGGTCGATTCCTGCCCAGGGCATCCCATTCTGTGACTAAAGCAGCCTCTGTTTAAGACCATATAAGCATTTGCTCTTATCATATTTGAAATTAGGCCTGATAAAGACACTTTTGCTGGCCAAAGCACTACTGGACCCTGCCAGCTCGATTCCTGCCCGGGGCATCCCATTCTGTGACTAAAGCAGCCTCTGTTTAAGACCATATAAGCATTTGCTCTTATCATATTTGAAATTAGCCTGATAAAGACACTTTTGCTGGCCAAAGCCCTACTGGACCCTGCCAGGTCCATTCCTGCCCAGGGCATCCCATTCTGTGACTAAAGCAGCCTCTGTTTAAGACCATATAAGCATTTGCTCTTATCATATTTATATTATAAGACACTTTTGCTGGGCATAGGCTTACTGCTGCCTGCCAGGTGCACTTCTGTTGAGGCATCCCATTCTGTAACATAGCATACCCCTCTTTATTTACACTAAGCAGCTCTCTTATTTACACTAAGCAGGCCTGTTGGAGGCTGAGTGTTACTGCTCACTTTTGGTGTGCATTATATTCTGTTTTATATAGACCCACTGCTGCCTGGGGGTTCTTAAAATATCACCTACTACCACGCCAGTTAGACTATGTCGGGCAGACAAGTGCCTGGAATTGAAAAGAGGAGTGGCAGAGGCCAAGATTCCGCAGGCAGAGCTCGCATCAGACTGGGGGCCAGTAGCAGCAGGAGTCACGCTGAGAGACCTAATCTGCCAGTATCTGCTAGCGGTCGGGTCTCCACCAGTAACGCATCTGCCGTGGTAGATTGGCTGACGCGCTCATCAACAACATCATCACAACTTACATCTGAGACCCCCAGTCTAGGGTCGGTAGGTTCCTCTGACACAACCCTGAGTTGGCATGCCCCGAGAGCAGTCCCTGTCCTCCCATTTCCTCTGTCCTACGCCGTTCCCTCCCCCAGCGACGTATCCTATGCTTTGGGTTCAGCTCCACTCTTTAGTGAGGAGGACGATCAGATACAGGAGGACAGTCAGCAGCTACTGCCCAGCCAAGAAATGGAGGTGGCTTCTTTAGCTAGGCAGACAAATAGTGATGTGGACAGTGTCGTGGGTGCTGCGAGCGTTCCAGCTCCTGCGCCAGACACTGTTGACGAATCCACGAACATCAGTGACGTACAGCCACAACCCGGTGATGATGATGATGATGACGATGAAGCCGATCGCACTTGGGAGCCGGGTGATGAAGGGGCTTCATCGTCATCATCAGGAGAAGAGGGGCGCAGGTTGCCCCGGAGTCAGCAGCTGAGGCAGCAAGGTGGTAGCAGTCAGCATGGGGGCACAATTCCAAAGGCTGGAGCCGGCCGGGGCCGGGGCCGGGGTAGAGCACCTGCTGTGCGGCAGTCTACCTTATCGGGAGGTAGTGGAGCAGGGGTTCCTGGAGTTGGCAACAGCAGCAGTGAATCAGTGAGGCCAGGGGGTGGGAAAAGTAGCTACTCGGCAGTGTGGCAGTTTTTCCTGAGGCATCCGCAGGAGGGTAACATGGCCACATGCAAGATATGTAGGCAAAAGGTGAAGCGTGGCCAGGGTCCAAATGTTGGCACCACGGCCCTGCGTCAACATATGATGCGTCACCATAAAACGACCTGGGAGAACCGAGGCTCCCAAGGGGTGGTCCAGTCTGCTTCCTCACCAAGTGAGCTCCCAATTTCTGCCAGCCAAGGCTCCAGCACCTCAGCCGAAGGCAGCTGTGCGTCACACCCATCCTCTGTCGCTCCTGCTCCTCCTCCTCCTCCTCCAAGTCATGCATCCCGCCAGCAATCCATCAGCGAAGCCATGTCCAAGAGACAGCAGTATGCGCCCACTCATCCTACGGCGCAGAAGCTGAATGTGCTCCTGTCCAAGTTGCTGGTGCTGCAGTCGCTCCCTTTTCAGGTGGTGGAATCTGCACCTTTCAGAGAACTGATGGCTTGTGCCGAGCCGAGGTGGAGAGTCCCAAGCCGTCATTTCTTTGCCAAGAAGGCAGTACCAGCGCTGCACACTTTTGTTGAACAGAAGGTGGGCCAGTCCTTGAGCCTGTCGGTGTGTAGCAAAATACATGGCAGCGCCGACATCTGGAGCTGTAACTACGGTCAGGGGCAGTACATGTCGTTTACGGCCCACTGGGTGAATGTGGTCCCTTTGCAGCAGCAACTTGGACAGGTCACGCCGCTTCGGCCTCCGCGCTCTCTGCCCATTGGGCCTGTGACACCGTGCGACTCGGCCTCCTCATCCTCCGCCATCTCCTCACCCTCCACTGTAGGCTCAAGTCTCAGTGCCCCTCCAGTCTACCATGTGTGCAGGGCACGGAGGTGTCACGCAGTGCTTCACATGGTTTGTCTTGGCGAACGGAGTCACACAGGGGAGGAACTGCTTAAATGTATTCATCAGGAAATCCAAACATGGCTTACTCCGAGAAAACTTAAAATGGGAATCATGGTTACCGACAATGGGAAGAACATTTTGTCTGCGCTGCGCCAAGGAAGCCTGACCCATGCCCCCTGCATGGCTCACGTCTTCAATCTGGTTGTCAAGCGGTTTCTGAAGTGTTCCCCCCATCTGCAGGACATCCTAACAACTTCACGGAAACTTTGCATGCACTTCAGCCACTCCTACACCGCCAAACACACCCTTCTTGAGCTACAGCGTCAGAATGGTATCCCCCAACATAGTCTGATTTGCGATGTTTCCACCCGTTGGAATTCCACCCTTCACATGTTGGACCGATTATATGAACAGAGAAAAGCCATCACGGATTTCCTGATGATCCAAGCAGATAGGGGGACTCCCCTGTGTAACTTCAATGTCAACCAGTGGCAGCTCATACGTGACACCTGCCGTTTGCTCAGGCCCTTTGAGGAAGCCACTTTATTTGTCAGTCGGCAGGATTACGGGATGAACGACGTGATTCCACTGCTTCATGTACTACAGCACATGTTGGAAACCATGGCTGGTCAGGGCACTGGAGACATGGCGTTTACATCTTACGGCCACATGAACCCCCTTGGAGCTGAACTGGAGGAGGAGGAGGAGGAAGAGGAGGAGGAGGAGTTGCCCAGCGAAACACAGTTTAGGCTTGGCGAAATGGCTGGTTTATCTAGTCAGCGGACAGGAGAGGAGGAGCAGGAGCAGCCAGAGGAGCTAGAGGTTTTTGAGGAAGGAGAGACAGAGGACCCGGGCACACCGTGGCAGTATGCAGTGGAGATGGAGACAGGTAGTCCATCCGAGTCACTTGCGCAAATGGCACGAAGCATGCTCACGTGCTTGCGTAGTGACCCCAGAATTGTTTCCATCTGTCGGCGGGATGACTTCTGGCTGTCCACCTTATTGGACCCTCGCTTCCGGCACAAAATGGGGGCATTTTTTAAACCCACCGAGAGGGAGGACAAACTCAACTACTACAAAGACATTCTACGTAGGCAGTTGGCCGATGCCTATCTGCGCCATGGTCCATACTCTCGCAGGTCTGACTCGAGGGGACCTCTGCGCTCACCTTCCACTGCCATGGCCGCTGGGGGGGTTGGCAGCAGCAGCAGCAGAAGCTCCATCAGCAGCAGCAGCCTCAGTCTTCAGTCGCTAATGAGTAGCTTTCTACACCCGCATAGTGAGGCTACTCATGAGCAGCAGGAAGACCTGGAGCAGGACCTGAACCAGCAGGTCATGTCATACTTTGACATGACCATGCCAACACACCTTGAGGATCCGCTGGACTTCTGGGCAGCCAAACTTGATTTGTGGCCGCAACTAGCAGAGTTTGCCCTGGAAAAGCTGTCCTGCCCGGCAAGTAGCGTGCCATCTGAGCGGGTGTTTAGTGCGGCGGGGGCCATAGTTACGGCGAGGAGAACTCGTCTGTCAACTAAAAATGTGGAGAGACTCACCTTTGTCAAAATGAATCAGGGATGGATCAGCCAGGATTTCCACCCACCAATGCCTGATGCATGCGACTAGATTCAGCATGGTGCCACGTTTTACACTTTCCAAATGGTGCAAAACATATTTATGTCTTTAGGCCATTTTTTGGGCTCCTGCTGCTGCTACTGTCAACTCCTGCCAACTCCAGGGTGTGATTCATCCAATTTTTGGGCTCCTGAGGCCAACTCCAGTGTATATTTGGGCTCCTGCTGCTGCTGCTGCCAACTTCTGCCAACTCCAGGGTGTGATTCATCCAATTTTTGGGCTCCTGAGGCCAACTCCAGTGTATATTTGGGCTCCTGCTGCTGCTACTGTCAACTCCTGCCAACTCCAGGGTGTGATTCATCCAATTTTTGGGCTCCTGAGGCCAACTCCAGTGTATATTTGGGCTCCTGCTGCTGCTACTGTCAACTCCTGCCAACTCCAGGGTGTGATTCATCCAATTTTTGGGCTCCTGAAGCCAACTCCAGTGTATATTTGGGCTCCTGCTGCTGCTGCTGCCAACTTCTGCCAACTCCAGGGTGTGATTCATCCAATTTTTGGGCTCCTGAAGCCAACTCCAGTGTATATTTGGGCTCCTGCTGCTGCTACTGTCAACTCCTGCCAACTCCAGGGTGTGATTCATCCAATTTTTGGGCTCCTGAAGCCAACTCCAGTGTATATTTGGGCTCCTGCTGCTGCTGCTGTCAACTCCTGCCAACTCCAGGGTGTGATTCATCCAATTTTTGGGCTCCTGAAGCCAACTCCAGTGTATATTTGGGCTCCTGCTGCTGCTGCTGCCAACTTCTGCCAACTCCAGGGTGTGATTCATCCAATTTTTGGGCTCCTGAAGCCAACTCCAGTGTATATTTGGGCTCCTGCTGCTGCTGCTGCCAACTCCTGCCAACTCCAGGGTGTGATTCATCCAATTTTTGGGCTCCTGAGGCCAACTCCAGTGTATATTTGGGCTCCTGCTGCTGCTGCTGCCAACTTCTGCCAACTCCAGGGTGTGATTCATCCAATTTTTGGGCTCCTGAGGCCAACTCCAGTGTATATTTGGGCTCCTGCTGCTGCTACTGTCAACTTCTGCCAACTCCAGGGTGTGATTCATCCAATTTTTGGGCTCCTGAAGCCAACTCCAGTGTATATTTGGGCTCCTGCTGCTGCTGCTGCCAACTTCTGCCAACTCCAGGGTGTGATTCATCCAATTTTTGGGCTCCTGAAGCCAACTCCAGTGTATATTTGGGCTCCTGCTGCTGCTGCTGCCAACTTCTGCCAACTCCAGGGTGTGATTCATCCAATTTTTGGGCTCCTGAGGCCAACTCCAGTGTATATTTGGGCTCCTGCTGCTGCTACTGTCAACTTCTGCCAACTCCAGGGTGTGATTCATCCAATTTTTGGGCTCCTGAAGCCAACTCCAGTGTATATTTGGGCTCCTGCTGCTGCTACTGTCAACTCCTGCCAACTCCAGGGTGTGATTCATCCAATTTTTGGGCTCCTGAGGCCAACTCCAGTGTATATTTGGGCTCCTGCTGCTGCTACTGTCAACTCCTGCCAACTCCAGGGTGTGATTCATCCAATTTTTGGGCTCCTGAAGCCAACTCCAGTGTATATTTGGGCTCCTGCTGCTGCTGCTGCCAACTTCTGCCAACTCCAGGGTGTGATTCATCCAATTTTTGGGCTCCTGAGGCCAACTCCAGTGTATATTTGGGCTCCTGCTGCTGCTACTGTCAACTCCTGCCAACTCCAGGGTGTGATTCATCCAATTTTTGGGCTCCTGAGGCCAACTCCAGTGTATATTTGGGCTCCTGCTGCTGCTACTGTCAACTCCTGCCAACTCCAGGGTGTGATTCATCCAATTTTTGGGCTCCTGAGGCCAACTCCAGTGTATATTTGGGCTCCTGCTGCTGCTACTGTCAACTCCTGCCAACTCCAGGGTGTGATTCATCCAATTTTTGGGCTCCTGAGGCCAACTCCAGTGTATATTTGGGCTCCTGCTGCTGCTACTGTCAACTCCTGCCAACTCCAGGGTGTGATTCATCCAATTTTTGGGCTCCTGAAGCCAACTCCAGTGTATATTTGGGCTCCTGCTGCTGCTGCTGCCAACTTCTGCCAACTCCAGGGTGTGATTCATCCAATTTTTGGGCTCCTGAAGCCAACTCCAGTGTATATTTGGGCTCCTGCTGCTGCTGCTGCCAACTTCTGCCAACTCCAGGGTGTGATTCATCCAATTTTTGGGCTCCTGAGGCCAACTCCAGTGTATATTTGGGCTCCTGCTGCTGCTACTGTCAACTTCTGCCAACTCCAGGGTGTGATTCATCCAATTTTTGGGCTCCTGAAGCCAACTCCAGTGTATATTTGGGCTCCTGCTGCTGCTACTGTCAACTCCTGCCAACTCCAGGGTGTGATTCATCCAATTTTTGGGCTCCTGAGGCCAACTCCAGTGTATATTTGGGCTCCTGCTGCTGCTACTGTCAACTCCTGCCAACTCCAGGGTGTGATTCATCCAATTTTTGGGCTCCTGAAGCCAACTCCAGTGTATATTTGGGCTCCTGCTGCTGCTGCTGCCAACTTCTGCCAACTCCAGGGTGTGATTCATCCAATTTTTGGGCTCCTGAGGCCAACTCCAGTGTATATTTGGGCTCCTGCTGCTGCTACTGTCAACTCCTGCCAACTCCAGGGTGTGATTCATCCAATTTTTGGGCTCCTGAGGCCAACTCCAGTGTATATTTTGGCTCCTGCTGCTGCTACTGTCAACTCCTGCCAACTCCAGGGTGTGATTCATCCAATTTTTGGGCTCCTGAGGCCAACTCCAGTGTATATTTGGGCTCCTGCTGCTGCTACTGTCAACTCCTGCCAACTCCAGGGTGTGATTCATCCAATTTTTGGGCTCCTGAAGCCAACTCCAGTGTATATTTGGGCTCCTGCTGCTGCTACTGTCAACTCCTGCCAACTCCAGGGTGTGATTCATCCAATTTTTGGGCTCCTGAAGCCAACTCCAGTGTATATTTGGGCTCCTGCTGCTGCTGCTGCCAACTTCTGCCAACTCCAGGGTGTGATTCATCCAATTTTTGGGCTCCTGAGGCCAACTCCAGTGTATATTTGGGCTCCTGCTGCTGCTACTGTCAACTCCTGCCAACTCCAGGGTGTGATTCATCCAATTTTTGGGCTCCTGAAGCCAACTCCAGTGTATATTTGGGCTCCTGCTGCTGCTGCTGTCAACTCCTGCCAACTCCAGGGTGTGATTCATCCAATTTTTGGGCTCCTGAAGCCAACTCCAGTGTATATTTGGGCTCCTGCTGCTGCTGCTGCCAACTCCTGCCAACTCCAGGGTGTGATTCATCCAATTTTTGGGCTCCTGAAGCCAACTCCAGTGTATATTTGGGCTCCTGCTGCTGCTGCTGCCAACTCCTGCCAACTCCAGGGTGTGATTCATCCAATTTTTGGGCTCCTGAGGCCAACTCCAGTGTATATTTGGGCTCCTTCTGCCCCTCATAGTGATGCCACTTCAACTCTCTGCAATTGTGCCGCTCTGCGATTCTATTAGCGATGCCTCTGATCTGCATGTGATATTTCTTCAAAGTATTATTTAACTAACCCAGCACGCATCCTGTGCGTGTTACAGCAAGGCTGAATGGTTTACAACCCTATTGAGGCTGTAGGAGGCTCAGAAATAGCCGTTTTTAATAGCGATTCGTCGCGAATTTATTCGGGTCGAAACGATTTTTGTCGGAAAATTCGGCGAATCAGTCGAATCGAATTTTTCAAAAGTTCGCTCATCTCTAGTTGGAGCGAACCCAGACCTCAACGTTCAGGCCCATGCTGAACTTTGCAAATTCATGTTCCGGGACACGGACTTCAGTCAGTGCTTGAGTTTTGTGTTTAGACCAACACTAAAACTGGCTGGTGGGCTGGGGTGAGAAATAGTGTTGAGCGAACCCGAACCACAACATTCAGGCCCGTGCCGCAAATTCGTGTTCCCGGGCATGGACTTCAGTCAGTGCTTGAGTTCAGTGTTCGGCCCAACACTAAAGCTGGTTGGTGGGCTGCTGAGCAAGAGCAAGAGGTGGAGATAGCAATAAAAAACTATTGCAATGTGAACTCTTTTGGATCTTCCAGTTACAGTCCAAGAGCCCTTTTGGTCTAATGAGATTGATTATTCAGTCTATTACTAATAATGATGTGCTTCTCTCTTCAAATATTTCCTGCAGCATTACTGACTTTGGTGCCCCATCCTAAATCAATTCTCTCTCTGCGGAGGGCATTCCCTTTCACATGGCTTGCTCAGTAGCCATATACAGCTATTTTTGCCTCCATTCTATAGGCTCACCTTTGTCGGAACCGGGTGCCTCATTCCCTCTTCAGCAGCAGAGCCAATGGAGCTTTATTTTGTTGCCACTACATACACCTCTATACTTGTAGTAAATTCTACACGCAGTCTGTCCTCCACGCTCGTTTCTGTCTCGTGCTTTGGCAGACACCATCTTTTTTGTTATTTTGCTGACAAGGACTACGGGCCTGATGCAGAGCCTCCCCCGATCTGACCTTATTTTGTTCAGTTTTTCCTATGGCCCGTTTTGCTTACATTTGTCTTGGGGCTCAAATGTGATTCAGAGCCGCTGTCGGGAGAGCTCCGTTACTGATCCGTGTATGTGTCTTCAATCGGGAAGTGTTTTTTCCCCTCACGGGTGCTTCCCGTGTGGTCATGGGTACCGTTGCCGTTCCCACGGACTATCCGTTTTTTGATCCTTTTTCTTGCTTTTCCAAACGTAGCTTCTTGCCATCTGTTTCAGTTTTCACCCCGATTCCGACTGTTTTTCCGTGTATACTTACATTTCCATGGTTTTCCTGTTGTCAATCTGGGTCCACGCAAGCGCACATCCCTAGTCCTCCCTCAAGCTTTCACCATACAACAAACTGACACTTTTAGCCACACCAACTTACCTTCAAATAATATCCTTCTTCTTCTTCTTCCTCCTCCTCCTCCCTGTGTTTAATGCTTAACTTAATCTGTTCTCTTTCTACTTTTTCTTCTTCTTCCCTGTGTTTAATGCTTACCTTAATCTGTTCTCCTTCTTCTTTTTCTTCTTCTTCCCTGTGTTTAATGCTTACCTTAATCTGTTCTCCTTCTTCTTTTTCTTCTTCTTCCCTGTGTTTAATGCTTACCTTAATCTGTTCTTCTTTTTCTTCTTTTCCTTCTTCTTCCTCCTATTCCTTGTCCCATATACTTACCTTTTGGGACGTGTAACTGTATGGTTATGTTGTGAGAACGTACAATGGCAGGAAAGAGAACACACCACAATTTTTTTTTTTTTTTTTTACTTAAACTTTTTTTTTCAAAAATTTAAAAGACTTTTTGTTAAAATTGTAAAACATTTTTTTAATTTTTAAAATTTGGAAGAACAGCACAGGAGGCTCTTCTTGTTCTTCATTGTTGGCCTTTTCTTTGATCTGTGAATGAAAAACATCATCAGGGGTTTTTTAAGGTCCATTTTTAGGGTTAATTTTTCCCTAAGTTATTTAATTAATGTGTCTTGGACCATGTTTTTTTAGTTTTGGGCAGGAGTTTAAACTACATGTATGATATCTAGGATAAACTTACAAGGCTGTGAAGCTGTTTGGATCAAAAAAAACAAGGATATTATTGACTCTTTGTGCCTCCTGAATGTCAGATTAGGTTAGGCTTCTATGCATCAAATCACTCCCCAGGCACCTCTTCAGCTTGCCCTGCTTCATCCACTCTCCTTTGGGATGGTCCTGCAACGTCATCATCTAAAAATAACAATAGTGCACATTAGTATATGTCTTTATTGCATGTATCTGGACATATGTAGGTTTGAGAGTCTTACCGGGGTCAGGTTGCTGCTGTGGCTGGATTGACTCCCTGCCGTGCGTCTCCCCCCCTGTATACTGAGGTCCAGTGGCACCTCAAAGTGACTGGCAGAGGAGGGGGTGGGCGTTGGCACTGGCATGGCACCACCTATACCTTCCCCAGTACCTCCCAACACTGGGCTGCGGGTTCTTGTCCGGGTTGGGCGGAAACGATAATTCCATTCATGCGCTGCAATATAAACACAATCATAAACACAGGCCCACGCACATACACGCACACTCGCCTACTCCCATCCATAATAATTTCTCCTGCTTCTCCGTATATATGGCGGGCGACACGTTTGGGCAGCTCCCCCGCGGTGGCGTGCGTGCTGCAGAACACGCCCCTCATAGGAAAACTATTTAAAGTTCAAGGCACTCAGCTCTGTGTTGTTTACCATATCAAAGGGTAAGCGTAGGTCCAAAACCACTAGCCCACCCAGGCCAACCACCCCTCCTCCTCGGCTCTCTGTGTCCCCAAGTACCACCAGCACGGGCTCACAAGAGATCTCCACAGGTGCCAGCTCGACAGGCACCCAGCCATTATCACCTAGCACCCCCCACAGTCCTTCACAGTCACCCATCAGCCCAAGAAACCTAAACTACTCCCCAGACAGCCAGCCATCATGTCGTCTGCTGCCGGGGACACCACACACCCATGTGGGCGCCAGCTGCGACGTGGCTCACTTACAGCCCGTTTCTGTGATGTGCAAAGCATGGCTGTAGCCACTGGTGTTTGTGAGCACTATGATGCCCTATTTGGGCGTCATTCAAAGTCAACCCCAAAGCATGCCAAGCAGGAGATTTGGGAGCACATTTGCCAGCAAGTGAATAGTGTTGGGTCTGTGAGGAGGGAGGTGGGGCAAATTCAAAGAAAATTTGGGGACCTTAAATTTTATGGGAAAAAAATGGACATGCGCTGCCAGCAGAGGAAAAGCCCATTTAGAGTCTAACTGAATGGACAGGCTGCTTTGTAGCAGGATGTAACGCTTATTATGTGTGCTTTACTATTCCCCAGCCTGCAGACAGGGGGTGGAATCCCAAATAAAATCATACTGACACCAGCGGAAGAGCATGTGTTGACCTATATTCACCCGGCAACCCTTCATGGCCTGCCAGGGGGACAAGACACAGATAGGAATGTCACGTCCAGAGGTGAGTATTTTTTGACATTGAGACTTTTTAATGTGGACCCAAACTGGTGTATACTCCTTACAACACACTTGTCTTTACTGAAACCCAAAAAGTACATTATCTCATCCCAGAACCAACAGATGCCACGCCACAAGGACAAGCTACCCCTGCATTGGGCCGGAGGAACATGCCACAACAGCCTTGTGTCAACAACAACCAACCTGAGTGTACGGATGAGGTAAGTCAATGGACCACTGTGTTGCCAAATTAAATTACACTTGCCTACATTTAAGTGAAAATAGTGGCCTCACTACCTGCTACCTTTCTTGGCAGACCCGAACCATCCCACCCATTATAGAAATTATTCGGGATTTGGAGGAGGAGGACACAAGTCTGCTGCAGCCAAGGCCACTAGACCCAGTGGGACAACAGCCAACACAACAGCCCCAGCAAGTGCAGCCCCTGCTGGCCACTACCCATACCTCAGGGTCGCAAACCTCTGCTGCCGTGGACAGTGGCCACACAACAGATTCAGCGACCAGGCAGCAGCCTGCAGCCACTCCATCAGTACCAGACTCACCCACCCATGCCAGTGGCGGAACACAGCCACGTCGCCATATCAGCCAGAGGAGGCATCTGCAGCTAATGGAGGAAGCATGGCACCAGGAGAACGCAGAGTTCACAGCTAACACACAGAGGTTTAATGAAACAGTGTGTTCACAAATCACCTCGATGTCCCAATAACTTGATTTTATGAATCAAAATTTGTCCGGCCTGCTTGGCGAAACAAGAGAAATAAGAAGGCAGATGGCGGGTATGGTCCAGCAATGGCAGTTAATCAATCAGAGCCTTGCTCATATTGCCGCTAACATGCAGCAACCCCATACATTAACTTCCTCCTCCTACTCTACCTACCACTGAAGGCATGTGTTTATGGATTGATTCTGATGAGCAGTACTCAACACTACCCAAACACAAAACACATGCTCTTACACAACCCCACATTAAACGTTAACAAAATAGTCAACAATGTTTGTCACATTCATTTTTATTTTTAAGCAAACAAAAGATAAAAGGCACACATTTGCCAAAATGAAGGAAAATTATGCAAAAACATGGTCCACAAGCTGGGCACGGATCGCCTGTGCCGACCCACTTTGTGTGCCAGAGTATGGAGGTGTTGCTTCCTGGGAAAGGTCCAAAGCGTCCTCAGGAATGGAAATGTATCTTTGGACACGGCTCTGGATGGCAAGGTTGTGCAGGACCCCACACCCAATAATTAGCTTCATAACCTTGCCGGGTTCATACTGGAGGGCACCACCAGTCTGGTCCAGACAACGGAACCGCATCTTGAGTAAGCCAAAGGCACGTTCCACCACAGAGCGAGTCCTCCTATGGGCGTTGGAGTTATAACGCTCCTGGGCCGGCGAGGATGGGTGGAGGATGGGGGTAAGCAACCAAGGAAGCAAAGGATACCCCGAATCACCTGTAAAAAAACAAAAAAAAAAAATAAGGACTCACCATAATGCAAGCATCACATGACAAATGGGCCCCTTTGCTACATATGTAGTGGCAGGCCCCATAACTAGCCTAGACATACAAAACAAAACAACAAAGCTATAAAGTAGAGCTAAACAAGTCCCATCCTGCAAATATGGAAGAGCCACAAGTACATTACATGCTACTTCCTAATACTGCATGTTAGGTTACTTAACAATGCTAACAACAGGGAGCAACAGACAGAGGGCTAAGGGGAAGCGGATCATTAATGTGCTGGTTAGCATTCAAGAATTAAGGTACAGGGACATAGGTCAGCTGTGCAGTGTCAGTGCGAAGCACAGTTCTGAAGAGGCAACATGCACATCCACCCAGCACACTCCTATACAATGACTCTGGGATGAAACATAGCTAAGAGGGCAAGGACATAAATGTATGGAATCACAAGCAAGGCCATAGGAGGAAATACTGGTAAGTAAGTGAGTGGAAAATTCTACTGTTTCATTGGAGTGTCTAACAGATTAGTGGGGTACAGGCACAGACCAAACAGAAAAATCATGCAGGACGGCAACAACAATTTGTTAGCCCATACCCAGTAGCCATCCTCCAGACAGATCTCCAGATTCAAACCGACCAAAGAGGCTGGAGTTCCTCAAAATGTGGGAGTCATGGGAGGACCCAGGAAACGCAGCAAATAGGCTCAGAAACTGAAGATCAGGGCCGGACACTGCCTGAACATTAATTGAGTGGCTCATCTTCTTGTTCCTGCAAAATCACAATAAAAATGGAATTAGTGGGCCCAAAAGGAAAAAAATAAAAAAAGATGCATTCACATAAGCAACATTTTAAACCACTGGAGGTTGGGTATACACAGGATGCAGCTGACCTAAACCACATACCTGAACAGATATTCCTGAGCAGCAGGCGGAACCAACGCAACGTGGGTACAATCAATGGCACCCATGATGTTGGGCATGTCGGCTATATTATAAAAGCCAGCTTAACCGCATTCCAGGCTTCCGCTGTGTCTGGGAAAAAGATGTAGTTTGGTGCCAGGGAAGCCATGCCATCCAAAAACTTTGTAAGGCTGCGGCTAAGCGTAGACTGGGACATCCCCATGGAGAAGGCACCCAGTCTCTGGAATGAGCCGTTTGCACAAAACTGCAGGCAGCCAACCAATTTGGTCACACCTGCAATTGCATGCCCCTTTCTTGTGGTGGGAGCTAACCATGGCCGCAGCTCGCTATACAAGGCATGGAGAGAAACACGGTTAAGGCGGGTGAGCTCGAATAGCTCAAGGTCATGCATGCCATCGATGTCTAGACGTGAGCAGTGCAGCCGGGTTTCTGCCATGCTCAAACGGACCAGGCCGCGTAGCCGGCGTCTTTGATGCCCGCGCACAGCAGAATGCATCACGGAACACAGATGCGGCTGTTAACACTGGCCGTAAGTTGAACGCCCACACCCTTGTTTTATTGGGCTGATTTCAAGGCTTGGAATCAGTTTGAAAAACGGAACAATCAACGGCCAGTCCGTTTTCACGGAGTTCTGCCTCTTGCGAGCTGACACACGTAAAGGCGCGCGCAGGAACACCTGAACGCATACACGCACAACAAAAAGCAACGTAGCACCCTTTCCTGACCCGATCACAGCCCAAAAACAATGGGAAAACGCACGGGATAGCTGAACGAGGAGGCTCTGCATCAGGCCATACATCCTGCTCTGTCCCTCGGCAAGATGATGTCACTTCCTGCCAATGAAGGGCCCTGTCTACAAGACTTCCGCCACCTAGTACACGGCGCCCATCTTCTTGGTTTTCTTCACAAGGCTATGGAACTTCCTGCTGATGGTTCTATTTGTGTGCAGGAATTCCACCGTTTACTATGCCTTAGACACACTGTACCCCCTGACACCGCTTAGGCATCTGCATCTCTAAGGTTCACTTCCCCCTCTTTACATACTCTGCCCATTTACCAGGATCTGCCTGGGCTTGAAGGCAATACTGCCTCTTCTCCCTGGGCTGGCCAAGATCTACAGATGACGTCATCATCCAGCGCCATAACGTGCACCACTGTTGGCACCATTTTGCTGGAGTTCTGCATTTCCATTTCCCTATTTAAGGCTGCCTGTGAGCAGCATGGATACTGCTCTCACCTTCTGATGAAGGTTTACCTACCAAAACATTGAGGGTTGCTGGTGTCACTTCCACTAGGTACTCTGCTTGCCAGCTTGCTTATTTTATGTGATATCATTATACCTGCCTTTGGGGTATTTACGATGTAGCACTGATGTCTATGTATTCTATACTTGCTCTTGATGAAGGGAGTCATTGTGCAGTCAGAGTGAATTCTGTCTGCTTAGCCCATTCTCTATAATTAAGCACAGTGTTCCCTAGCATATGTACCATAGCGGTCAACATTGGCATTTTTTCTACATATTATGCCCATGCTTTCTACTGTGAGCCATTCTTTTAGTTTTTGTATGTCACATTGGCCTCGATTCACAAAGAGTTAAAAAAAAAACCTCTCATTGTAGTAAAAAAATTCAATTCATTCACTGTTAGTGAATCACCAGATAGGAATATAATGAAAGTCAATGGCACTTTTTACTACAGGTAAAAGTGGGTAAAACATTCAATACTTTTTTCAGGAGTAAAAAAGTGACTTTGACTTTCATTGTCTTTCTATCTGGTGATTCACTAACAGTGACATTCTCAGGCAATGAATATTTTACTACCATGAAATTTTTTTTTCAACTCTTAGTGAATCAAGGCCATTGTCACTTAAAAGCTTGTTATTTTTGCATAGCTTTGTGTCTGGGTGCTCTTAGCACATAGCCCTTGGTCTAAAGTACATTTTCGGTTGCGTATTCGGTCGTGTGTTGTGAGTGGGAACACTTTACTATGCTTTGAACCCCATCACCATACTCCAACTTTATTAGGACCTTTCCTCCATTATCTATGGTGCAATCACAGCCTGATCTCTAATATTGAAAGCCAACCATTGCATAGGCTAAACTTTAGTCCTCCTTATGCCAGCAGCATAGAGAGCAGAGGTTTTCAGCTGAATAAGGGGGTTCCACAATCAGGGAAAGTGAATGGCATTCTACTTGACTGCAAATAAATCCATGCATACTGCTGGAGACTATGGAAGCTTGGGGGGGAGGGGGGGTTGAACATCATAGCATTCGATCACCCAACCCCCCTCACACTACGAAACAACCCAACCCTCTAGACAGAATGCAATAGCATTTATTTTCAATGTTATACCACCCCCACCTGTGTCAGGATTATTGGCCTGTGTTGACCTACTGTACCCTAACAAGACAGGATTTGCTTGCCCTTACAACATGGAATCAGCCTTTGGCTACTGTAAAAAGTGTCATAAGCAGGTGTGAATGCAATGGTAAGCTTTCTGAATTAATACAGTATACAGCCATGCTTTATGTGTGCGAGCCAACGCAGCTACCATGAGGGCCAGAGCGAGCATGGGCCCAAGCTTTGCAGACACATATTTCAAAAAGCTGACCAGTGCACCGGCTTCATTTTTGTCCTCCATATGCCAGTAGTATAAAGAACAGAGATTCGCAGTTGGATAAGTGGGTTCCACAATCAAGGAATGATACTAGCTTACTGACAGTGTTCATTTGCACAACACTGCCTGTGTATATTTAGAATTTCTGTTGAAAAGGGGGTTCCACAATTAAACCGGACCTTCACCACGATTTATTGAAAAGCCCAAACCCTTAAAAAATGATTCCCCAGCATCTAAAGTTAATATATTTTAAGTTTTTAGTGACTTACTTATTATTATTTCCCCCACTGGGCTGCAATTCTGTTCAGGACTCTAGGATACGGGCGCCGCCATCTTGACTCGGAAGCATCACACTTACCGAGGAGAGGGGGGTGGGATAATGTACAGGGGGGTGGTTTATAGCTGTGCTTTGCTCAGACAGAGCAGAGCTGGGGTCAGGAAAAGGTCAGCAATCCCAGAATGCATAGCAGAACAGTCAGAAGGCACTTCCTGTTTGCAGGCTGCCTGACGTTCCATGAGCCACCATCTTGGATGTTTAAAGGCTCATAACATGCAGTAGATGCAGGTAGGATGATTTTTAATGTGAGCAATCTGTATGTACTTGGTGGGGGAAACATATAAGACTCTTATTCAGGGTAAAGGACCGCTTTAAGGAAGACAAGTGATAGGCCTATGGGCAGGGTTTTGCAAACATTACCGTACAGTTGCCAGGATGTTGCCCTTGGCCCGGTCATTAGTGATGATACAGGGCCATGGGGGAAATGTAAAATGTGTCAACACACCAGCAGTCAAAGCTTTTTTTTTTTTTTTTTTTTTTAAACAATGCCCTCAATTCATCAACAGTTGAAAAAAATTCTCATGGTAGTAAAAAAATCATTTCATGAGAAAAAAAGCCTGAGGATTTCACTGTTGATGAATCACCAGCTTCGGAAGACAATGAAAGTCAGTCCTCCATAAATTTGCCCTTTATTGAAGTGTGGCAAGAAGATGCTATTCTAGTTGAAAAAGTCATAAGAAGACTCTTTTGCAGTTTTCTGCCTTAAGCTATGTAGGGTTAGCAGGCTTGTAAAAGAAGGTGCTCTGCGTAAATGAGAGTTGAACTTTTTAGCCTAAAGGTCAAGCACTATGTGTAGAGGAAAGCTAATACTGCACATCCCCCCTGATCACACTATCCATACTGTGACATGTGGTGGTGGTGGTGGTGGAGGCTTTTCTCCAGCAGGGACTGGGAGCCTGGTCAGAGTTGATGCAGAGATGAATGCAGCTAAATACAGGACAATCCTGGAGGAAAACATGTTAGAGGCTGCAAAAGATTTGAGGCTAGGGCATACGTTCACCTTCCAGCAGGACGACCACCCTAAACATAGGGCTCAATACATACTGAATGCACTTTTCAGTGTTTTTTTTTTTTTTAATTTGGAAAAGCATGTATCATTTGCCTTACACGTCCCAAATTCTTGCTATTTGCATTGCTCCATTACATTAATTCTCAATAAAATACATTTAAGTTTGTGGCAGGAACATTTAAACATGAAATGGGGATAATAACAATATTTTTCAAGTCACTGTATGTGGACTCATGTTAAATAGTTAAAACTGTTTCAAACCACCAGTGAGGTGAATGTATATACAATTTTTTGTAATTTAACTAAAATATTTCATTCTCTGAGCACCTTTTGGTGTTTGCATTATAATATATTGTTGCAATGGTTTAGGTTTTAGGTATTTTTTATTGCAGTTTTACTAGCCAAAACAATGAATCATTCAAATATATTTACCGTGTTTTTCGCACTATAAGATTTGTAAGAGGAAAATAAGAAAATAAGAAAAATAAGATTCTGAACCAAATAATAGGCAAGGTGCAGAATCCTCCAATTGCAGGCAGAGTGGCATCCACCCTCCCATTCCCAATAGGTAGTGTGCAGGTGCAGGTCATGCCCACCTGTTGCACAGACCCAAGTGCTCGCTGGAGGAGCTGCGGGCGCTGTCTCTGTTCCTGCCTCTGGTGTCGCTGCCAGAAATGAGCGATAGCAGCAGCGGGGAGCCCGCCGCTCCTCTATCTTCTTCTGGCCTCCCGTAGTGTGGCAGACAGCCCCGTCAGCAAGCAACGTGGGAGCGCCAATAATGTGTGAGTTTCCTTTTTTTTTTTTTTTTACAGTCGCCCGATAAGAGGCACTGACATTTCCCCCCCCCCTTATGGGGGCGGAAATACTGTAAATAACACTGCTCGAATAACCAGTTTTTAGACCTTTCATTGTGACCCACTAACTTGTATACTCTGTAAAGCCTACAGAGTCTTGGAAACCTTGTAATAAAGACAGTTTAACAAATGCAAAAGAAGAACAACCTAAATAAAACTAAACATTAAATCAAGGGACTTCCATTTGAGATAGGGCTGTTTAGCAAATTACCATGTACAGTCTGCAGGCCCTGAGGTGTAACGGGTAATTTAGAAGTACATTGGTTTTTCATTCTCTGCATGTATATGTAAAATACACAAATTAACATAATAAAACAAATGTTGCCAATAAAGATGACCGTAGGTACAAACATCTGTGATTGGAGGAGGTTTTTGAAGTGCCAGTTTATTTTTGCATCTCTATTTATCAAGCTTAATCCATTAAAAAATGCATGTCTATAAAATAAATGATTTACCGGCAGTATGTAACAATACAAAAAATAATAAAGAAGAGAATGACAGCAAATGTACGGGACTTTAAGCTTACATGTTCTCATTATACAGAGCAGTGCTGCTTTTTATATATGTTATATGGATAATGAGGAAGCGTTAGGATTGTGAGACGTTCGTTGCTAATATTCATGGGAGTTATTAACACCGGCATAAGGGGAAATGATTATTAGTTTGTTTTCTTTTTTCATTGCAATTAGTTTAATAGCATTTTTAAGCGTGAATGAGTGTTACCGTGTTTAGAGGGATCAAGGGGGGTGAGTTTAGAGGAAAGAGTAAAGATTTGTTAGAAGGTATGTTGGCAATTTTCATGGTGAAACTTTGCCCATTTGGTCCCACCCTGAATTTGCATACCCCCACCCAATCCGTGCATTGGCTCTCCTGTTCCCACCTAGTAACTCTGCTCCCCTGGTCCAAACCCCCAAATTTGCCTGCCTTTTTTAAGCTAATGAGTATGCACCTGGTCTGCTCCCCCGTTCTTGGACCACAACCCATAGATATGGCCTCTAGGGAGGAATTGGCATATTGACTGAAAGCCACTTCCATTTCCAGTGCTCCAATCTCTAAATCATAACATTTCCAAACCTCCCTGATTGCCCAGCAAATCAGTTCAGCTAGACCTGATACCTGGGCAGGGGTCACGAGCAGAACAATTAGAGTTGTGTCGTCCACAAATCTTCCCTTTATAGGTAGTGTGGCAAGAAGATGCTATTTGGGATGAGAAAGCAAGTCATAAGAAGACCCATTTGGCCTATGCTGCATCAAGCTATGTAGGGTTCGCAGGCTTGTAAGAGAAGGTGCTCTGCTCAGATGAGACCAGATTTGAACTTTTTAGCCTAAATCCCAAGTGCTAAGATCAGTTTGCTGCCTCAAGGAAAGAGGAAAGATTTGTTAGAAGGTTGGCAACTTTCATGGTGAAACATGTTTAGGTCTAGGGGAGGTGAAATGGGAAGTCAATTTTAAGCAGGTATAAAATTGTATCAGTCTCTTGAGTTGGAATAAAACTCTGCCACAATAATCCACCACTAAAGTTCGAGGGAGGCTTGGCTACTACAAATCCACTTTCGTACACATTTCCTATAGATCTAGGGGTGCCATATATATTATTATTAAAATTCTTTGATATATATATGTATATATATATATATATATATATATATATATATATATATATATATATTTTTTTTTTTTTTATTATGCCTACTGTAGGCCACGATGCCCCTTACCCCCAGTATCTGAAGCCAGGTGCTGCACACCTGAGGTCCAGCCTGGAGTTAGGTGTGTACTGTGTACGAGGCTATACCTTGGCTTAGTTTGCACACCACCGTACACCTCGAGCCTGCTTGAACCCTAGTATCGCACTCTTAAAGTTGAGAATCATTCTTCAAGTACTACACCACGGTTTGTTGGAGGCGTAGCTACTGTACTTACAGCATCTCCGACTTTCCTACACACCATAGATGTCATACTGTAGGCTGCACAGGACCGCCCTGCTTACCTTCACCCAGTCCTGTAGCCTCAGTATCTGAAGCCAGGTGCTACACACCTGAGTTCCAGCCTGGAGGTAGGTGTGGACTGTGTACAAGGCTAGTGTAAGGCCCCTTGGGACACCCACCTTCAGAGTAGGCCCACAACCCCCAATCTCCGCTGCTAGCTTCACCTCTAGACAAGCCCCAGTTTGCCGGAACCGCACACGGTTGCCCCCAGGACTTGATAGTACAAAGAATGTGAGCTTACGGGAGGGTGAAGGCGGATGAACCAAGGGCCTGACGAGGGGAGCGAGGAAAGGAGGCGGAGGAGGCGGCCGAGCACAGCGCCGCTGGCATTGATGCCTGGCGCGGTTGCACACCTAGAAGTGCCCCGGCCCGGCGCTCGGAGATGCTGCGGGACCGAGGCACAGGTGAGTTTCCCATGACAATCCCCCCCTTGATGGGGGGCCTCCAGACCCTTGCCCGGTTTGTCAGGATTTTCACGATGAAACCTTCTAATTAAGGCATTAGCATGTACATCCCTAGCCAGTACCCAACACCTCTCTTCAGGACTAAACCCTTTCAAATCGATCAGATATTGTAAAGAGTTACGTAAAACTCGAGAGTCCAAAATCTTATTGATCTCATATTCGGGTTAATTTTCTACAATGATGGGCGGAGGAGATTCTACCTGAATATTTCTAGCCGGTTTCAGCAACGATACGTGGAAGGCATTGGGAATCCTCATAGATGGAGGAAGCTTGATCTTAAAGGTAACATTACTTAACTTCTGCATGATCAGAAAGGGACCAGTGAATTTAGGGCCCAATTTCGATGAGGGTTGACGAAGCGCAATATTCTTGGTAGAAACCCAGACCAGATCCCCCACCTGAACAGAAGGTTCCTGCGACCTATGACGGTTTGCAGATGCCTTATATCTCTCGGCGGCTCCTTTCAGGTTCTGCTGCACCTTGGACCAAATAGTCATTCTCTCTTAAAGCCATTCCTCCAGAGCTGGCAAATTGGAGGAAAGACCGGAGAGAGAGGATGCTTTAGGGTTCTTACCATAATTACAGAAAAATGGCGATACTTTTGTTGACTCACTGGGCGCATTGTTATAGGCAAACTCCGCAAACTCAGGAAACTCTGAGCACTGATCCTGATAATCGAAGACACCGCAAATACTGTTCCAAACTCTGGTTAACCCTCTCTGTCTGACCATTAGATTGTGGGTGATACGCCTATGACAACGAGATTTGAATCCTCAGATGCACACAAAATTCTCTCCAGAATCTCAAGACCAATTGCACCCCTCGGTCAGAAACAATATTCTTTGGTATACCATGAATGCGAAATACATGTTATATAAACAATTGAGATAATTCGGGGGCTGATGGGAGCTTAGTCAATGGGATGAAGTCCGCCATTTTGCTAAATCGGTCGATAACCACCCATATCACCGTATTATTCTGAGACCGTGGTAAATCAACAATGAAGTCCATTGATACGCGGGTCCAAGGTTCCTCAGCAATTTTCCAGGGGCATTAACAGCCCTGCTGGAGCTTTATGAGATCCCTTACTGCGGGCACAGATGGGACAGGCCTCAATAAAGGTGGTAACAGCGCACCTAATCGTGGGCTACCACACATGACGTTTGGCAACGGTTAATGTCTTGCAAAACCCCAGATGCTCCGAAGTCTTGGCATCATGAAACTCCCACAATACAGAAAAAAGTAGTTGTAGTGGGACAAGCCTACACCCAGACGGGTTTACCAGGAGGGGCATCAGCCTGAAATGATTCCAATGATTCTGATAAATCTGCGAGCAAAATTCCAACAACACACCCCAGGGGCAAAATGGGTTCCCTCTCATCAAATCTGCCCTTACATTCTCCAAAGTTACGGGACAATGCATCAGCCTTGGTGTTCTTTACTCTCCGTATGAAGGTGATCACAAACTCAAAGCGGGAGAAGCCCACCGGGCCTGTCGGGAATTTAGCCTCTTGGCTGATTCGATATATTCTAGGTTCTTATGATCAGTATAAACCGTAATCGGATGTAGAGAACCTTCTAGTCAATGCTGCCACTCTTCAAAGGCCAACTTAATGCCTAATAATTCCCAATTACCCACGTCATAGTTTTGCTCAGCTGAGTTACATTTCTGAGAAAAATAGGCACAAGGGTGTAATCTCTCAGGGGAGCCAGAATACAGAGAGAGAACACCTCCTACCCCGAGTTCGGAAACATCCACTCCACAACGAAGAGCGGCTGACTGACGTCAGGATGAAAAAGAATCGGGGCAGAAGTGAAGGCCTCCTTTAAGGTCTGAAAGGCCTTAACTGCAATGGGAGGTCAATTCTCCAAAAAGGCGCCTTTGCGGGTCAGGTCAGTCAGAGGAGCCACAATGAATGATTAATCGCCTGTAAAAATTGGCAAGCCAAGGAACCTCTGTAGTGCTTTCAGGGTCTTTGGTTGTTCCCACTCCAGGACGGCGGAAACCTTGGAGGGATCCATAACCAATCCCTGATTTGACACTAAATAACCCAGGAAAGAGACTTTGGAGACCTTGAAGAGACACTTGGTTAATTTGGCATATAAATTATTCTCTCGCAGTTTTTGTAACACCGCCCTTACATGTTGTCGTTGTTCTGTCAAAAAGATAAGTATGTCATCCAAGTAAATGACCATGAATTGCCCCAGAGATTCACGAAAGACTTCGTTGACGACATCCTAGAAGACCGCTGGAGCATTACACAACCCGAATGGCATGACTAAGTATTCGTAATGCCCATCCTTGACATTAAAGGCGGTCTTCCATTCGTCTCCTTGACGGATTTTCGTGAATATCTGTGCCCCAATGACCTGATTAAACAAATCTTCAATGAGGGGTAATGGATATTGGTTCTTCACCTTAATCTTGGTCAAACCCCTATAATCAATACACGGGCGCAACCCTCCATCTTTTTTCTCTACAAAGAAAAACCCTGCTCCAGCTGGAGAAGTAGAGGGCTGAATAAATCCCATCTGTAAGTTTTCTGAGATATAATCTTTCTTCTCTTGCTCCTCAGGACGGGTAAAGTTGTAACATTTACCTCTAGGAGGCATAGTACCCGGTAACAGGTCAATGGGGCAATCGTACGATCTATGGGGAGGAAGCGAATCGGCCGATTTCTCAGAAAATACATCCACCCAATCTATGGGAATCCTTCCAGCGAAATTTGGGTCGTTTTAAGGGGTATTAAAACAATGGTGCAAACAATAAGCACGCCATTTAGTTAGATCCCCAGTTCCCCAATTGATGGAGGGATTATGCACCTTTAACCAAGGGAACCCAAGGATTATAGGAGTATGGGCACTCCAAAACAAAAAATGTGATTTCTTCTGAATGAGAAGACCTCACGATCAGCTTTAACAAAGGAGTTTTGGAGGTAACCGTTCCTCCTCTAATGGGTTCATTATTATTAACCTCACCTTGAAGCGGCATGGGAGTCGCGGGCGCGGTGGTTTATTTATGATGACCTCCTGGTTGCTGACTCTATGTGCGATGTTCTATTTCTGAGATTTCAGGTTTGCTGGTGTCATTTAGCACGTGCACTCTGAGTGTTTTTTTGTCTTCATTCACTTATAGCAACTGTTTGCTAATATATTTTCTGGGCAATAATTGCCTAACATATTTTCTGTGCAATATAGGTTAGTATATATTTTAAACACATGGGATATTGTTGTTATTAGTATAGTTGATACACATATGAACACGGTATTATTAGGCATTTGATTTGTGGTTTATATATTGTAGTCATAGGGTGTTCATATTGAGGGTTTCATTATTTACTTTTATGCCGGCATAAAAAATAATTTAAAAGTATTAAATAGGTGCACATAGGGTCTATTGATATATTGCTCCCCTTATGGGGTTTTTATTCATATATATTACTGCGGCCATGTGGTTATCCTTGTTATTTTAATTGTCCAGTGTGTTTTTGTGTATTTTAACAAATCTCCCTTTGTTACAATGAAGATTTTTGTACTTGCATTTGAATTGGTGCTCCTTTTTGAAGAAAGGTGTGTGTTTAGACACGTCCACTTCAGTCTAGATTGTGTTATGTGAGTGAGCACATATATCATAAAAAAATGTGTCACAGACCGGGTGGAGCGGACTCGGGTGTGGATCCACTTTAACTGTGGAACCGATGGCGGGTACCGTGTCAGGGGAGCGGAGTCTAAGAGGCCACCGGTATTCACCAGAGCCCACCGCAAGGCAGGTTGGTCTTGTGCGGCGAGTGACCCCCAGGTCGCTACCCCCTAACAGCGGCCCAGTCCCACAGTCAGTCAAGGTTCAGTGAGGTACACAAGTGGCAAGCAAAAAGGCGTAGTAAGTACAGGCAGAGATCGGGGCTGGCAGCACAGGTTCGCGGTAAAGGTGAGTAGCCGAGGTCGGGGCAGGCAGCAAAGGTTCAGAGTCAGGGACAGGCAGAGATCGGTACACGGGTGAGCAATCCAAGAATGTCTGACTTTCAACAAGCATGGAGAGACCAAGATCCGGCACTGAAGGAAGGAAGTGCCTGTTTAAATAGGGGAAGATGATGCAGGATTGGATGACATAAACACCAATCAGTGCTGTACAGGTCCTTTAAATCTCAGGGATCCTGTGCGCTCGCCCTCTAGTGGACGGAGACTTGTGCGCACCTGACCATGCAAGGAGGAAACAGGGCAGCTGGAAGCAGCCCTGAGGGAAGATGGATGACAGCTGCATGCAGCCATGGAGGTAGGTGAAATGCTGTGAGACGGGCGTGCAGCGCTCGCCCTAACAAAATGTTTATTGCATTGTCTGGTGCACCCCTAGTTTCTATAAATAGGTTCATTATTAATAGATAGAACCTGTAGGGGACTCTCAAGGGGTATTAAGGGAATGTCTAAGGCAGCGATTAGGGATTTATCAAGAAAGTTGCCAGCCACCCCAATATCCACGAAGGCGGTGGCAAGCTTCCTGGAAGATCCCCAAAACAAAATGGTGGGCAACAATAATTTACTAAGGTGAGGGGAAAATACCTAATCGCCTAGACACCTTCCCTCGATGGTGTCTAGGCTCTGAAGTTTTCCGCCTGTGGTCATTTGTTGGGGCACAATTTGACCAGATGACCCGGATTACCGCAATATAGGCAAAGGCCTAAAGTGCGGCGCCTTGACTTCTCTGCCTGGGAAAGGTGAGTAGCCCCAATCTGCATGGGCTCTTCAGCGGAGGATGAAGGAGTGGCACCTGTGGGAGAGGACTCTAAGCGGGAGGAGTTCCAAGAGGGAGTTTTACCCTTCTCCACTCATCGCTCCCGAAGCCATCTATGGCAGATCGCCATCTGCATTGACTCATCTAGGTTCTTCGGCTGAGAGAAGTTTACTAGGACATCCTTGATACTGTCAGATAATCCGATGTTCTATATCCTAAATCTATCTATTCTAAATCTATATTGACTGGTAGGGGCCAGATCATTCCACCGTGAATCGATCACCCAGTGGCGAAATTCTGTGCTGTACTCCTCAGCAGAATGCTTCCCTTGCCTGAGGTTACGCAGCTTGGCGTCAGCGGTCGAAGCTTTGGCAAGGTCTGCATACAAGACCTCCATGGCCGAGAAAAAGGCTACGACTGTCTGTAGGGCCTCGTTGGTGGGTGCTAACCCGAATGCCTATGTCTGCGGATCCCCCTGTATCAGGGAAATGACCAGGCCCACTCTTTGAGTTTCGGAACCGGAAGAGTTATGGCATAACCGAAAGTATAACTTGCAGGAATTTCTAAAGTTAGAGAACCTTGTGCGATCCCCATCAAACTTTTCAGGAAGTGGAACCTTCGGTTAGACTGAAGATGGAGATGCTGGTGATGCAGGCAGTTGGCGGTTTTCTTGAACTGCCAGACATTGAGCCAGTTGGTTAATGGCGGTAGCCATGGCCTGTACTTGCTTCCATGGCCTTCTTCCATTTATAAGATGGCCCAGTATAATGTAAGGCCCCGTGGGACACCCACCTTCAGAGTAAGCCCACAACCCCCAATCTCTGCTGCTAGCTTCACCTCTAGACAAGCCCCCCTTTGCCGGGACGCTTTATATGCCTCGCCGGACACGGTTGCCCCCAGGACTTGATAGCACAAAAGATGTGAGCTTACAGGAGGGTGAAGGCGGATGAACCAAGGGCCTGACAGGGCAACGTAGACAAGCTGGGTCATACACGGGAAGGCAGTTCAATAATATCACGGCACCAAAGGGGGTAGGCAACAGAAGGGTCGAGGTCAGGCCAAGGTCAATCCAGAAGGTCACGGGTTCGCAGAACAGAGGGTGAGATGGAAGCGTTGTCGGTGTCCAGGCAATGGTCGGTCCAGGCGGCTAAAGACAATGGTCAAACGAGCAGGGTCAGCAACAAGATCAAGAAACAGACGAAAAGACAATCTAAGGCACACTCAGCAAACTATATAACGGGCACTGGTGTACTGGAGGGGTCTACCTTATATAGGGCAAACACTACAGGGGATGCGTGTGGTGATTGGTGCAACTAGATTTGGCCAATGAAATACAAAAGGGGTGTGAGCCCAGAAAACTAGGCACTAGGGATTGGTCTCTTTATATAATCCTCCGGTGTCCGCTGGAGGGCATAAGAGAAACGTACTCGTGCACGCGAGCACGTGATCTGGAGCGAGGATGCGTGGAGCAAGGAGAGGAGGTGGAGGCGTGGCTGAGCGCGGCACCACTCGCACTGATGCACGGCACGGTCACGCACCCGGGAGTGCCCCAGCCCAGCGCTTGGAGACGCCGCGGGACAGAGGCACATGTGAGTTTTCCGTGACAGCTAGACCTTAGCTTAGTTTGCACACCACCGTACACCTCCAGCCTGTTTGAACCCTGAAGTGGGTTACCCAGGACTCTTATAGTTGAGAGAATAATTTTTCACAAAACTATACCGCTTATTGTTGGAATTGTAGCTACTGTACTTTCAACATCTTCCACTTTCCCTACAGACCATAGATGTCATACTGTAGGCTGCACATAACCCCCTGCTTACCTTTACCTGATCCCGTAGTCCCAGTATCTAAAGTTAGTTAGAGCCTGGAGGTAGGTGTGTACTAAGTACAAGGCTAGAGCTCCAGCCTGTTTGAACCCTGAAGTGGGGTACCCAGGACTCTTATAGTTTAGAGAATAATTTTCACAATACTGCAACACTTTTTGTTGGAGGCTTAGCTACTGTACTTCCAGCATCTACCATAAATGTCATACTGTAGGCTGCACAGGACCCCCTGCTTACCTTTACCCAGTCTCGTAGCCCCAGTATTAGAACCCTGGTGCTGCAAGTTTGAGATCCAGCCTAGAGTGCCTCAGACGGGTTTGCACACCCTTGTACACCTCCAGCCACCTTTTTTAACCTAAGATTCGCGGCCGGCCCTGGAGCAAGTCTGCAAGGGTTTTTATCTGCTTTAATACATTGCACAGATGATGTAGATTAGTAAATTCCCCAGCAGTAGGCCTAATTTAAGTAGGTTATTCTAATGCTATATGCCAGACCACAAATGTGATCTGCCTGCAAAGAAGGTGACCAGCAAAATGTTTTTCTCTTTTAACAAGTGAAGAACTGAAAATTGTATATAGCCTCTCTATCCAAGTGCAGATGCGCAACGGTGACAATATTATGAGTGGCAACAGACTAATGTGTACGATATATGGCTTTGTATATATGTGATGTAACATGTACACTTACTGTCATGGTGAACTTATTTCAGGTTTGGTCCCACGCTGTCTCCGGGTGGAACGCCCTTTAGAGTTAAAATGGGACAATTGGCACAAAGTAGTAAAGTGCACCAATCAGATACACTCCTTTACTCCAATCCTGTCTGGTTCAGCCCTATAAAGGGTTTACCCCTCCAGTACATCAGTGCGCGTGATAGTGTTTAGCTGGGTGTGTTCTTGATCCAGAGAATTCCTGCTTTATCCCGTTGCTGACTTTGTTTTACCATTCTGTGATTGCCGCCTGGACCAACTCTTGCTTGTACCCTGACCACGTTACTGCCTTATCCCTTGTGCTGCGTACCTGTGACCTCCCGGATTGACCTTTGGCTTGACCTTGATTCCTCTCTTGTCTCTTCCTTGGTGCTGCGATAGTTAAGGACAGACTTCCTGTGTATGACCCCGGCTCAAACAACATTGCCTGGTCTGGCCTTTGGTTCACCCACCAGGACTAAGTCCTGGGGGCAACCGTGTCCAGTGTGGCATGTAAAGCGTCCTGGCAAATGGGAGCTTGAACAAAAGTGAAGCTAGCAGCGGAGATTGGGGTTGTGGGTTTACCTAGAAGGCGGGTGTCCCACGGTGCCTGACACTTACTTTACTATCATTACACATGTCATGTGATTTGATACAATTAAACCACTACACAATCGAGTAATGAGGCTCTTTCTTTCTTTTGATTACCTCTGACCAAATTCCTAAAACCGGTGCATTACCTGGTCCTCATGCAACGGACCCACCACTAGTTGACCTTTCCAACTCCTGTCCTAATTCTTCTTCTCCTTTTCTTTTCTTCTCCTCTTTCTTTCTCCCATTCTTTTTCTCATTCTTTTTTCTCCTCTGTATCTTCTTCTTACATTTCTTTTTTTCCTACTTCCTTAATTTGTTTTCCTCCCTCCTGAGTGGGGAGGGGGTCTCTTCTTAGAATCACTCATATTGGTTTAGCATGTTTGGTGTGTTTTTATCTATGTCTGAACCTTAATATGTTGTAAAATTGTTGCATAGAAAACAACAGTGAAGAAGGGGAGACCCCTATCTGTAGATTTATCTTTCTTGAATGCCATGCAACAACGATGATGTGATATGTTTTCATTATGGCATATATTTTTAAATTTAAAGAAAATGTCAGCTTTGTCTTTTGCCTTGCCTAAAATATGACTTTAAGTAAAATCTATCAAGAACAGGTTCCCCATAACCAAATTAGCCAGATGCTGACTTCGTTTGTTTAACCAATATTCTGGAGGTTGTTGACTCCATTTGGGGCCTTCCATTTCTACAACTGAACCTCAGGAACTCATCAGTGATGGGGGTAGAGTCCAATATTCTGAGACCATGACAAAGGGTCCAATTTAACCAATTAAGCGATAAGCTAATTTTGGCTACATCTGTAGCTATTTTTGAACATGTCAATCCTCCACTGGGAAACCCTGAGATTTAATGGGGGGGGGGGGATTCCAGCAACTTCTATGAGATGGCTGAGCAACATTGATTATCTCAAAGTGATTATCCAAGTTTTCCAGGTAAAATGGAGACATTGTACAAGTGGCAAGCCATATGAGTTTCTAGAACAGGAATGTTTCCACAGGGGATTGGGGAGGCGGAGAGCATGCCTAGTGCATAGGATTTTATTGCCAAAGAATTCGTTTGATGTACAATAAGAGGCTGATATATGAAGGATTTGAGACCAGAGTCACTTTATACTTTATTTAGGGTGTGAATGAAAGTTGGTGACAAAGTGTCCATCAGAGGGTGCCGAATTTATCACATGTGCCTTAGTCACTGCTGTGACCGATGCTCTTGTATAAGCAGGGCCAGTTTATAGTGGTGCTGTAAGTTGAGATCCCATAGACCACAGTGGGGAGAACTGAAAATTGGAAAAAAAAACATTGAAATTTTTTTAACTTAAAAATAAAAGTAAAATCTATCAGGAACAGGTTCCCCATAATGTAACTAAATTAACCAGGGACCATGACAAAGGGTCAAATTTAATCAAACCAGCGATAAGCTAAGTTTGGCTACGACTGTAGCTATTTTTGAACATGTCGGTCCTCCACTGGGAAACCCTGAGATTTATTGGGGGGGAGATGGCTAAGCAACATTGATTATCTCAAATTGATTGTCAAAAAGTTTTCCAAGTAAAATGGAGACGTTGTACAAGTGACGTTGTAAACCTGTCAGGTGGAAAGTTAATCACTCACCTGGTAAGTAAAATTTATCAAGAATAGGGATGAGCGAATCGATCCGGACGAACCCGGATTCGATCCGAATTTCATGAAAAATTCGATTCGGATCGAATCCGAATTTCCCCGCGATTCGATCGCTCGAAGTTTTCCTTTAACATCCATTCATTTACAATACAGGCATTCTAAGATGGCGGACGGGACATGTCCAGACATCAACCCCGCGCCAGTGCAAGCTGGGGCAGTCACATGCAGCCTATCAGCAGCCAGCAAGCCCGGTGACGTCACAGCGCTATTTAAGGCCGGCGGCCATCTTGCTTTTCCTCATTTCTCTATTGCATTAGTGAGAGACAGGACGCTGCTGTAGGCAGGGAGAGAGACAGTTAGACAGACAGGGACAGACAGGGAAAGGCTGGAGACAGGCAGGAGACAGACAGAAAGTCAGCGAAAAACAGGGAAAGTTAGGAAAAATCGGAGGCAGTCACAGGGAGATTTTTTTTTTTTTCATCCAGCCTGAGTGTTACTAGCTGGCTGACAGGCTTTGTTAGCGTTTTCAGGCTGCTTATACACTTACTGTGCATATATACTGAACTGATCTCAAGTCTGCTGTGAGGCATCCCATTCTGTGACTACACCAGCCTCTATTTAATACCATAATACCAACTTTCGAACCTCACTTGTGTTCGCAATTGTAGCGACCACTTATGAAACCCCTAATTTTTCATAAATATTATGGGTTGGTACATGGTCTGGCCCCTTTATACAGACAAATCTTGTTTCAGGGATAGGCAACCCTGGAAGAATAATTGGGGCTCGGAACCATAACCACACCTTAACTGTTAAGAATACAATTTATTAAATACATTTAAAAACAATTTTGTCTTGTGTGACTTTTTCTCATCATGCAATATGAATTTCTATCACATACTCCTTATAGTATAAATAGCTCATACAGAGTTACCAATGCAATATTTCATCAGTTTTTTGAAGGAAAATTGAGAGGGCAGACATGTATCATGTTTCGCCTTGTGGCTTCCTCAATGCCCTATACACGTGACAGACAAACATTGCATATGATTAGTATTGTTAGTTGTACACACATAAATATCTATTTTATATTAATGATACTATTGTTTCGTTAGTCAATTAGTTTCATACGTATAGTTTAAGTTCCACAAAAATAGACATTACAAGGGAAATGTATTAATACCTGGTCCTGATGATGCTAGTAATACACGTATGATTAAGATATTCCGCAGGACGAACCGGTGTTGTGCTCTCACCTGTTTGTTGAACCCATACCAAACAGTTTTAGCACATGCGCACACTTATTGTGTTAATATTGCATTATTTAAGGGCATAGGTTTATTACCTGGTTAAATGATGTTCTTTCTTTATAGGGATTTAGTTTCCCCCTTTACGTTAGTTCCTGTGTGTAGTGGCAGTGAGCCCTATACATAATAGGAAAAGACATCGACTTAGTAACCATCGTGTGACCTCACTTCTCTAGTGAGGCACCAGTTTCATATGTAAGTAAACACCCATTGTGTGTGTAAAAGGAAGAAAATGAGAGGACTTGCCTGTGTTGTTATGAAATCCTTGTCCATGCAGTACAGACGCGGTGGCGGGCAAAATTAATCAGCCGCAGAGGGTGTCATTATGTGTAGTTTCTCCAAACGGTTTGTGCCCGCGGTCCTCCACGCCGTTCCGCGTTCCTATTATACCGCCTCCGTTCTAATATTATTGTAAGGTCTATTGTCTATCTGCGATATATTTACCCGCCACCGCGCCAGCGCCGCTCTCTTATGCGCCTCACAGTAGGTGGAGCGCATATCCCCCCCTGCCCGGCTTCCGCCGGAAGTTGGGTGACGCGGCGCTGGACCGGCTCCATGTCTCCGGTGAAGGCGCCATTTTGGCGGAGACCCGCCATTTTGCCTGGGGCCATTCCACCCTGTGATACAGGGCATCGCCACCTCGGTAGCCGCCTCCTCAGTCATTCAATGGCATTGTTTTTTAATAGTGTTGTAGTTCAAACGTGGATACAGCCACACATCCTAGTGGCTGCCCTCACGTCTAGACTTATTAATTTCTTTAATATTCATAATTAAGCCATATATATGGAGCCGGATCTGTACTACATGGTCATTCAAGGCATGTATCCATATTGGTAGGCACTACTAAATAAACAGTATTTTTCATATGTTGGGAACGTTTGTGTTACTTGCATATGTTTTCCTAGTGTAGAGGGCAAATTTTGCACTACACAACTACAGAAAGTCCTGTTATTATCGGAACTTATCCAGGCGTTTCTGACATGTTATTTGCATTCATGTGCTATAATAGTTGTTTCCAATGACTTATGTGCACTTCACCAGTTCGTCATGAGATTACAATGTCATTACATATGATAATTAATTTCATAGCCTCTAAAGCCATTTTTTCTCCGGCTAAGTACACTCAGGAATTATACATTATTAGAGATGAGCGAGTAGTGAAATATTCGAAATTTCGAATTTCGATTCGAATAGACCGCGTTACTCGACTACTCGACCGAATATCGAATCCCATTATAGTCTATGGGAAAAAAATGCTCGACACTTGGAAATCTCAATTCGACCACTTGGAGGTCACCAAGTCCACCCTGAAACATCAGAAAATGATGCCAACACTGCTGGAATGCAACTGGGACAGCAGGGGAAGCATGTCTGGGTGCATATAACGCGCCCAAGTCGCACTATTATGCCACTATCACAGCCTCTCAACAATACACTCCAAACACAATATTACTTCTACGTAAAGTGAGACAAGACAAGGAAACCTTCTTTCCTCTACATTGCCATGGACCCCAAGCCAAACTGTACAAAAAAGAAGAACAAAATTCTGCACCCCTTAAAATCACGTTGCCTAATGACAACCACAGATGGCATAGGCAAGGGGGAAAATAAATAGACCCCACCCCTAATTGTCATTGTGTGTGAGTGTGTGTGTGAGATGTGGTCAGACATGTCCTCTTGTGTCATTGTGTCACCCCAGCAGTAAGGGAAGCTTAAAGGAGGAGGTTTGTTACAGTGTGTTACCCCAGCAGTAGGGGAAGCTTACAGGAGGAGTTTTGTTACAGTGTGGCACCCCTGCAGTCAGGGAAGCTTACAGGAGGAGGTTTGTTACAGTGTGGCACCCCAGCAGTAAGGGAAGCTTACAGGAGGAGGTTTGTTACAGTGTGTCACCCCTGCAGTCAGGGAAGCTTACAGGAGGAGGTTTGTTACAGTGTGTCACCCCAGCAGTAGGGGAAGCTTAGAGGAGGAGGTTTGTTACAGTGTGGCACCCCTGCAGTCAGGGAAGCTTACAGGAGGAGGTTTGTTACAGTGTGTCACCCCTGCAGTCAGGGAAGCTTACAGGAGGAGGTTTGTTACAGTGTGTCACCCCAGCAGTAAGGGAAGCTTACAGGAGGAGGTTTGTTACAGTGTGTCACCCCTGCAGTCAGGGAAGCTTACAGGAGGAGGTTTGTTACAGTGTGTCACCCCAGCAGTAGGGGAAGCTTACAGGAGGAGGTTTGTTACAGTGTGGCACCCCTGCAGTCAGGGAAGCTTACAGGAGGAGGTTTGTTACAGTGTGTCACCCCAGCAGTCAGGGAAGCTTACAGGAGGAGGTTTGTTACAGTGTGGCACCCCAGCAGTAAGGGAAGCTTACAGGAGGAGGTTTGTTACAGTGTGTTACCCCAGCAGTAGGGGAAGCTTACAGGAGGAGGTTTGTTACAGTGTGTCACCCCTGCAGTCAGGGAAGCTTACAGGAGGAGGTTTGTTACAGTGTGTCACCCCAGCAGTAGGGGAAGCTTAGAGGAGGAGGTTTGTTACAGTGGGGCACCCCTGCAGTCAGGGAAGCTTACAGGAGGAGGTTTGTTACAGTGTGTCACCCCTGCAGTCAGGGAAGCTTACAGGAGGAGGTTTGTTACAGTGTGTCACCCCAGCAGTAAGGGAAGCTTACAGGAGGAGGTTTGTTACAGTGTGTCACCCCTGCAGTCAGGGAAGCTTACAGGAGGAGGTTTGTTACAGTGTGTCACCCCAGCAGTAGGGGAAGCTTACAGGAGGAGGTTTGTTACAGTGTGGCACCCCTGCAGTCAGGGAAGCTTACAGGAGGAGGTTTGTTACAGTGTGTCACCCCAGCAGTCAGGGAAGCTTACAGGAGGAGGTTTGTTACAGTGTGGCACCCCAGCAGTAAGGGAAGCTTACAGGAGGAGGTTTGTTACAGTGTGTTACCCCAGCAGTAGGGGAAGCTTACAGGAGGAGGTTTGTTACAGTGTGTCACCCCAGCAGTAGGGGAGGCCCAAGAGCTGAGACCTTTTAAAAATTGTGTGGAGGCCCAAGAGCTGAGACCTTTTAAAAATTGTGTGGAGGCCCAAGAGCTGAGACCTTTTAAAAATTGTGTGGAGGCCCAAGAGCTGAGACCTTTTAAAAATTGTGTGGAGGCCCAAGAGCTGAGACCTTTTAAAAATTGTGTGGAGGCCCAAGAGCTGAGACCTCTCAAACATTGTGTGGAGGCCCAAGAGCTGAGACCTTTTAAAAATTGTGTGGAGGCCCAAGAGCTGAGACCTTTTAAAAATTGTGTGGAGGCCCAAGAGCTGAGACCTTTTAAAAATTGTGTGGAGGCCCAAGAGCTGAGACCTCTCAAACATTGTGTGGAGGCCCAAGAGCTGAGACCTCACAAACATTGTGTGGAGGCCCAAGAGCTGAGACCTTTAAAAAATTGTGTGGAGGCCCAAGAGCTGAGACCTTTTAAAAATTGTGTGGAGGCCCAAGAGCTGAGACCTTTTAAAAATTGTGTGGAGGCCCAAGAGCTGAGACCTCTCAAACATTGTGTGGAGTCCCAAGAGCTGAGACCAGCTGAGAGCTGAATCATTTTGATTAGCGTCAGCATGTCGGCACTGTCGGTTGACAGGCGGCTGCGCTTATCGGTTATAATGCCCCCGGCTGCGCTGAACACCCTTTCTGATAGCACGCTGGCAGCAGGGCAGGCAAGCACCTCCAAGGCGTACAGGGACAGTTCCAGCCACGTGTCCAACTTGGAGACCCAGTAAGTGTAGGTCGCCGAGGGATCGGGGAGGACAGGGGTGTGGTCTGCCAGGTAGTCCCGCAACATCCGCCGATACTTGTCCCTCCTGCTGATAGCGGGCCCCGCAGTGATGGAAGTTGCACGAGGGGGTGACATGAATGTGTCCCACACCTTGGAGAGTGTTCCCCTGGTGGCTGTGGGCCTGATCGATGTTGTCAGACTCTGGGAGACACTCTCCTCTCTGCCGCCAGCGATGCTGGGTGGGAAAATCTGCATCATGTTCTGCAAGAGTTCCCTCTGGTATTCCAGTAATCGATTCGTCCTCTCCTCTACCGGAATAAAAGAGGAGAAGTTATCTTTATACCGGGGGTCCAGGAGTGCGAAGACCCAGTATAGTTTGTTCTCCAATATCCGGACAACACGTATGTCCCGGGAAAAGCAGCCCAGCATGAAGTCAGCCATGTGTGCCAGACTCTGAGTAGGCATGACCTCACTGCCCCCACCAGAAGGATCATTTTCCATTTCCTCCTCTTCCTCCTCCTCTCCGCCCCATCCGCGCTGAACCAATGGGACGCACACAGCCTGACTGCTACCCTCGCCGCCAGCATCCTCTTCCACAGCCACCTCCACGTTGTCCTCCTCCTCCTCATCCTCCTCCTCCTGCAACTGCCACCGAGCAGCAGACAAAAGTGTGGTCTGACTGTCTACCTGCGTTGCGTCTCCTCCTACCCCCGTCTCCTCTGTGTGCAATGCGTTCTCCCTTTTTGCGATGAGCGATTCTTTAAGGACGCATAGGAGCGGGATGGTTACGCTCACTATAGCGTCCTCGCTGCTGACCTTCTTAGTGGACTCCTCAAAGATACGCAATACATCGCATATGTCTGCCATCCATGGCCACTCGTGGTTGGAGGCACGCGTGGATGCATCATCTGGTACTCCATCAATGCTTTCTGCTGCTCACACACCCTGGCCAACATGCAATAGGTGGAATTCCAGCGAGTGGGCAGGTCGCACAACAGCCGATGTTGAGGCAAATGGAGGCGTTGCTGGATTTTTTTTAAGCTAGCAGCAGCTACAGTTGACTTCCGAAAGTGAGCGCACAAGCGCCGCACTTTGACCAGTAGCTCTGCCAGTAGCTCTGGGCCAGGCATGGTACGTGATTGAGTTCTGCAAGCTCCAGAGCCGCCACCAGGTTACGGCCGTTATCGCACACGACCATGCCTGGTCCTAGCTGCAGCGGCGACAGCCACATCTCTGTCTGCTGCAATATGGCGTGCCTCACCTCTGCGGCGCTGTGCTTCCTGTCGCCCAAGCTGATGAGCTTAAGCACCGCCTGCTGACGTCTCCCCGCGCCAGTGCTGCAACGCTTCCAGCTAGGGGCTGAGGGCGATGTTAAGGCAGAGGAGGAGGAGGAGGAGGAGGAGGAAGAGGAGGGGGGTCTATCAGAACCCGTGCTGGCAATCTTGGGCGGGGGTGGTATGTAGGCCGTCCCTGTTTGCGACCCCGTCCCCGCTTCCACAACATTCACCCAGTGTGCCGTCAAAGAGATGTAGCGTCCTTGGCCGCAAGCGCTTGTCCACGAGTCGGTGGTCAAGTGGACCTTTGCGCTGACTGCGTACCTCAGGGCCCGCCTGATGTTATGCGACACGTGCTGGTGCAGGGCGGGGACGCCACACCGGGAAAAATAGTGGCGGCTAGGGACGGAATAGCGAGGTGCCGCAGCCGCCATCAGGTCGCGGAAGGCCTGCGTCTCCACAAGCCTAAACGACAACATCTCCAGGGCCAGCAGTTTGGAGATGAGGCAGGTTAAGGCTTGGGCTTGGGGGTGACTGGAGGCGTACTTCCGCCTGCGGTTGAACGCCTGCGAGATGGACAGTTGATGGGACGAAGAGATGGAAGGTGCAGACGAAGATGCGGGGGAAGGTGGGGCTGAAGGAGAAGGCCCCAAAGTAGCCGAGGCAGAGGCAGATGTGGAGGTGTCCTGGCTGGAGGTCTGGACCGCAGTGGCAGCACACAACAAAGGGGAAGAGGCAGTGGCAGCAAGACGGGGCGCAGGTTGTATTGCGTTTGCTCTCTCCCACTCAGCCCAGTGCTTGAATTCCAAGTGACGGCGCATGCCTGAGGTGGTCAGATTGCTCTTCTCAGAGCCCCTACTCAGTTTTGAGTGGCAGATTGCGCAAACCGCGCTCAGTTTGTCATCCGCGCAAACGTTAAAAAATCTCCACACCACAGAAGTACGAGGCCTCGATGGGGGAGCTTCGCGCGACTGCCTGCTGCCGGGAAGAGCTTCGGCCCTGCTGGCTGTGGCCTGCCTTCTCTGTCTGGACTGTCCTCTGCCTCTGGACTGTCCTCTGCCTCTTGGTGCCTTATTCGGTGATGCGCAGACCGCATCTCCACTGCTTTCCCCGCTGGACATCACCCCTGTCCAAGTGGGGTCGGTCATTTCGTCGTCCACCACCTCCTCTTCCACTTCCTCTCTCTGCTCCTCCTCCTGCCCACTGGACATTCCAACAGCCTCCCTTGATGGCAACTGCGTCTCATCATCATCGCTCATGATAGCAGATGCTGGTTCCGGGTCCACATCACTAGCAGATGGCGGATACTCAAGTGTTTGGGCATCACTACAAACAAATTCCTCTGCTAGCTCCTGGGATTCTTGCAGCACATCTGGAAAAGGACCCGAAAAGAGGTCCTGGGAGGGGTCAAGGTTGGGCTGACTCTGTTGGCCAGGTTGGGAGGAAGGAGGGTCAGAGTGAGACTGTGTGGATGACTGGGTAGTGGACAAGTGACTGGAAGCGTTATCGGCCATCCATTGCACCACCTGTTCACGCTGCTCAGGCCTTAACAGAGGTGTACCCCGCCCCCCGCATAACTGTCCCATAAAGGCAGGGAAGCTGGATGAGCGTAATGCTGGCTGCCCCTCACCAGCACGCATTGTATCCCCACTGGCTTCAACGCGGTTTGTGCCCCCACCAGCATTTCCGCGCCCCCGTCCTCGTCCACGTCCCTTTGCGCTAGCCCTCCGCATTTCAGACGTTTTACTTTTTTGGCCACGCGTTATGCCAAATATAAAAATATTTTTAAGAAGAACACCTGGCTATACAGCCGTATACTGCCAGAAGGTGAAATGGTGCCTATACGCACCGTGTATAAAACAGTGTTTTGTTGGCACAGAGGACACAAAACAGTAGTGCCAAATATAAATATATTTTTAAGAACACCTGGCTATACAGCCGTATACTGCCAGAAGGTGAAATGGTGCCTATATACGCACCGGGTATATAACAAGGTTTTGTTGGTAAAGAGGACACAAAACAGTAGTGCCAAATATAAAAAATATTTTTAAGAAAAACACCTGGCTATACAGCCGTATACTGCCAGAAGGTGAAATGGTGCCTATACGCACCGTGTATAAAACAGTGTTTTGTTGGCACAGAGGACACAAAACAGTAGTGCCAAATATAAATATATTTTTAAGAACACCTGGCTATACAGCCGTATACTGCCAGAAGGTGAAATGGTGCCTATACGCACCGGGTATATAACAAGGTTTTGTTGGTAAAGAGGACACAAAACAGTAGTGCCAAATATGAAAATATTTTTAAGAAAAACACCTGGCTATACAGCCGTATACTGCCAGAAGGTGAAATGGTGCCTATATACGCACCGGGTATATAACAAGGTTTTGTTGGTAAAGAGGACACAAAACAGTAGTGCCAAATATAAAAATATTTTTAAGAAAAACACCTGGCTATACAGCCGTATACTGCCAGAAGGTGAAATGGTGCCTATACGCACCGGGTATATAACAAGGTTTTGTTGGCACAGAGGACACAAAACAGTAGTGCAAAATATAGTTTTGTATATAGGTGCTAATACACCACTAAAGTCTTTCTGTCCCTATTCCAGCATCAGCAGCTACCCCTCACTAAAGCAGCCGTTTTGAGCAGAGTGTATATAGTTTTGTATATAGGTGCTAATACACCACTGAAGTCTTTCTGTCCCTATTCCAGCAGCAGCCGCTACCCCTCACTAAAGCAGCCGTTGTGTGCAGTGTGTATATAGCTAGAATGAGCTATATACTGTTCAGCGTAGCAGCCCTAATAAGGGCTCTTAAGGACTGTCTTGTCTTCTGGTAGCTGGTATATATGGTGGTAAAAGGTATATTCTGAGCTTCTGGGGCCCTGCCTGACTAAATAGAAAATGAGCTATATACTGTTCAGCGTAGCAGCCCTAATAAGGGCTATTAAGGACTGTCTTGTCTTCTGGTAGCTGGTATATATGGTGGTAAAAGGTATATTCTGAGCTTCTGGGGCCCTGCCTGACTAAATAGAAAATGAGCTATATACTGTTCAGCGTAGCAGCCCTAATAAGGGCTATTAAGGACTGTCTTGTCTTCTGGTAGCTGGTATATATGGTGGTAAAAGGTATATTCTGAGCTTCTGGGGCCCTGCCTGACTAAATAGAAAATGAGCTATATACTGTTCAACGTAGCAGCACTAATAAGGGATTAAGGACTGTCTTGTCTTCTGGTAGCTGGTATATATGATATGGTGGTAAAAGGTATATTCTGAGCTTCTGGGGCCCTGCCTGACTAAATAGAAAATGAGCTATATACTGTTCAACGTAGCAGCACTAATAAGGGATTAAGGACTGTCTTGTCTTCTGGTAGCTGGTATATATGGTGGTAAAAGGTATATTCTGAGCTTCTGGGGCCCTGCCTGACTAAATAGAAAATGATCTATATACTGTTCAACGTAGCAGCACTAATAAGGGATTAAGGACTGTCTTGTCTTCTGGTAGCTGGTATATATGGTGGTAAAAGGTATATTCTGAGCTTCTGGGGCCCTGCCTGACTAAATAGAAAATGAGCTATATACTGTTCAACGTAGCAGCACTAATAAGGGATTAAGGACTGTCTTGTCTTCTGGTAGCTGGTATATATGGTGGTAAAAGGTATATTCTGAGCTTCTGGGGCCCTGCCTGACTAAATAGAAAATGAGCTATATACTGTTCAACGTAGCAGCACTAATAAGGGATTAAGGACTGTCTTGTCTTCTGGTAGCTGGTATATATGGTGGTAAAAGGTATATTCTGAGCCTCTGGGGCCCTGCCTGACTAAATAGAAAATGAGCTATATACTGTTCAGCGTAGCAGCCCTAATAAGGGCTCTTAAGGACTGTCTTGTCTTCTGGTAGCTGGTATATATGGTGGTAAAAGGTATATTCTGAGCTTCTGGGGCCCTGCCTGACTAAATAGAAAATGAGCTATATACTGTTCAGCGTAGCAGCCCTAATAAGGGCTATTAAGGACTGTCTTGTCTTCTGGTAGCTGGTATATATGGTGGTAAAAGGTATATTCTGAGCTTCTGGGGCCCTGCCTGACTAAATAGAAAATGAGCTATATACTGTTCAACGTAGCAGCACTAATAAGGGATTAAGGACTGTCTTGTCTTCTGGTAGCTGGTATATATGGTGGTAAAAGGTATATTCTGAGCTTCTGGGGCCCTGCCTGACTAAATAGAAAATGAGCTATATACTGTTCAACGTAGCAGCCCTAATAAGGGATTAAGGACTGTCTTGTCTTCTGGTAGCTGGTATATATGGTGGTAAAAGGTATATTCTGAGCTTCTGGGGCCCTGCCTGACTAAATAGAAAATGAGCTATATACTGTTCAACGTAGCAGCACTAATAAGGGATTAAGGACTGTCTTGTCTTCTGGTAGCTGGTATATATGGTGGTAAAAGGTATATTCTGAGCTTCTGGGGCCCTGCCTGACTAAATAGAAAATGAGCTATATACTGTTCAGCGTAGCAGCCCTAATAAGGGCTCTTAAGGACTGTCTTGTCTTCTGGTAGCTGGTATATATGGTGGTAAAAGGTATATTCTGAGCTTCTGGGGCCCTGCCTGACTAAATAGAAAATGAGCTATATACTGTTTAACGTAGCAGCACTAATTAGGGATTAAGGACTGTCTTGTCTTCTGGTAGCTGGTATATATGGTGGTAAAAGGTATATTCTGAGCTTCTGGGGCCCTGCCTGACTAAATAGAAAATGAGCTATATACTGTTCAGCGTAGCAGCCCTAATAAGGGCTCTTAAGGACTGTCTTGTCTTCTGGTAGCTGGTATATATGGTGGTAAAAGGTATATTCTGAGCTTCTGGGGCCCTGCCTGACTAAATAGAAAATGAGCTATATACTGTTCAACGTAGCAGCACTAATAAGGGATTAAGGACTGTCTTGTCTTCTGGTAGCTGGTATATATGGTGGTAAAAGGTATATTCTGAGCTTCTGGGGCCCTGCCTGACTAAATAGAAAATGAGCTATATACTGTTCAACGTAGCAGCACTAATAACGGATTAAGGACTGTCTTGTCTTCTGGTAGCTGGTATATATGGTGGTAAAAGGTATATTTTGAGCTTCTGGGGCCCTGCCTGACTAAATAGAAAATGAGCTATATACTGTTCAGCGTAGCAGCCCTAATAAGGGCTATTAAGTACTGTCTTGTCTTCTGGTAGCTGGTATATATGGTGGTAAAAGGTATATTCTGAGCTTCTGGGGCCCTGCCTGACTAAATAGAAAATGAGCTATATACTGTTCAACGTAGCAGCACTAATAAGGGATTAAGGACTGTCTTGTCTTCTGGTAGCTGGTATATATGGTGGTAAAAGGTATATTCTGAGCTTCTGGGGCCCTGCCTGACTAAATAGAAAATGAGCTATATACTGTTCAACGTAGCAGCCCTAATAAGGGATTAAGGACTGTCTTGTCTTCTGGTAGCTGGTATATATGGTGGTAAAAGGTATATTCTGAGCTTCTGGGGCCCTGCCTGACTAAATAGAAAATGAGCTATATACTGTTCAGCGTAGCAGCCCTAATAAGGGCTCTTAAGGACTGTCTTGTCTTCTGGTAGCTGGTATATATGGTGGTAAAAGGTATATTCTGAGCTTCTGGGGCCCTGCCTGACTAAATAGAAAATGAGCTATATACTGTTCAACGTAGCAGCACTAATAAGGGATTAAGGACTGTCTTGTCTTCTGGTAGCTGGTATATATGGTGGTAAAAGGTATATTCTGAGCTTCTGGGGCCCTGCCTGACTAAATAGAAAATGAGTTATATACTGTTCAGCGTAGCAGCCCTAATAAGGGCTCTTAAGGACTGTCTTGTCTTCTGGTAGCTGGTATATATGGTGGTAAAAGGTATATTCTGAGCTTCTGGGGCCCTGCCTGACTAAATAGAAAATGAGCTATATACTGTTCAGCGTAGCAGCCCTAATAAGGGCTCTTAAGGACTGTCTTGTCTTCTGGTAGCTGGTATATATGGTGGTAAAAGGTATATTCTGAGCTTCTGGGGCCCTGCCTGACTAAATAGAAAATGAGCTATATACTGTTCAGTGTAGCAGCCCTAATAAGGGCTCTTAAGGACTGTCTTGTCTTCTGGTAGCTGGTATATATGGTGGTAAAAGGTATATTCTGAGCTTCTGGGGCCCTGCCTGACTAAATAGAAAATGAGCTATATACTGTTCAGTGTAGCAGCCCTAATAAGGGCTCTTAAGGACTGTCTTGTCTTCTGGTAGCTGGTATATATGGTGGTAAAAGGTATATTCTGAGCTTCTGGGGCCCTGCCTGACTAAATAGAAAATGAGCTATATACTGTTCAACGTAGCAGCACTAATAAGGGATTAAGGACTGTCTTGTCTTCTGGTAGCTGGTATATATGGTGGTAAAAGGTATATTCTGAGCTTCTGGGGCCCTGCCTGACTAAATAGAAAATGAGCTATATACTGTTCAGTGTAGCAGCCCTAATAAGGGCTATTAAGGACTGTCTTGTCTTCTGGTAGCTGGTATATATGGTGGTAAAAGGTATATTCTGAGCTTCTGGGGCCCTGCCTGACTAAATAGAAAATGAGCTATATACTGTTCAACGTAGCAGCACTAATAAGGGATTAAGGACTGTCTTGTCTTCTGGTAGCTGGTATATATGGTGGTAAAAGGTATATTCTGAGCTTCTGGGGCCCTGCCTGACTAAATAGAAAATTAGCTATATACTGTTCAGCGTAGCAGCCCTAATAAGGGCTATTAAGGACTGTCTTGTCTTCTGGTAGCTGGTATATATGGTGGTAAAAGGTATATTCTGAGCTTCTGGGGCCCTGCCTGACTAAATAGAAAATGAGCTATATACTGTTCAGCGTAGCAGCCCTAATAAGGGCTATTAAGGACTGTCTTGTCTTCTGGTAGCTGGTATATATGGTGGTAAAAGGTATATTCTGAGCTTCTGGGGCCCTGCCTGACTAAATAGAAAATGAGCTATATACTGTTCAGCGTAGCAGCCCTAATAAGGGCTATTAAGGACTGTCTTGTCTTCTGGTAGCTGGTATATATGGTGGTAAAAGGTATATTCTGAGCTTCTGGGGCCCTGCCTGACTAAATAGAAAATGAGCTATATACTGTTCAGCGTAGCAGCCCTAATAAGGGCTATTAAGGACTGTCTTGTCTTCTGGTAGCTGGTATATATGGTGGTAAAAGGTATATTCTGAGCTTCTGGGGCCCTGCCTGACTAAATAGAAAATGAGCTATATACTGTTCAGCGTAGCAGCCCTAATAAGGGCTCTTAAGGACTGTCTTGTCTTCTGGTAGCTGGTATAGATGGTGGTAAAAGCGATATTCCGAGCTTCTGGGGCCCTGCCAGCGACAGCCTGTCTTTCCCTGCTGTGAGCGTCTGTCCCTCACTAAGTTCAAGCTGCTAATGCTGACGAAGAGGAAGTGCTGAGTTTTGTATATTCGAGGTCACATGGTTTTTCCAGCCAATGCATGTAGACGCCGTTTTTGCGATGCCAGCGTCCTCCCAGGACCTGTCCCACCCCCCCTGCATGGTGACTGGTGTAAAAAACGCGCCAGGGAAGGTGGGAGGGGAAACGAATTGTGAGTGCGCCATCGCCGCTGTACTCGATCGAAATCGAGTATGTCGAACAGCGTAGTATTCGATCAAATACCGGCTCGGTCGAATACTACTCGCTCATCACTATACATTATCCCTCACTACATATAATAAACAACTTCATAACCTCTAAAGCCAGTTGTGGATTATCCCTCACTGGGAAATGGGTATACACGTTCACATCAAGGTGCCCTAACTCCTCATATAATTATACATATATCGTTATTCACAAGTGTATGAATATATATACTCAGGGGATATGTCCCCCCTGTCGTTCTATCTGTATCATAGGTATACTATGTGGTATATCTATGATAATTTACACTGTATGGTATAGATACCTTCTAGTTTTTGTTTTCATTGTTAATTCTAATACTTGTTGCTCCTCCTCCATATCTTGTCATGGATTTGTAGAGGGCCTCAGGGTGTATCTTTCTCCTTCCCTATATCCCTAAAGGTAAGAGGCAAAACTCAATGTTTCGTTGAGACCAGGGTATCGATATGCACCCAGTCTATAAATCCATCTCGTCTCCAGTTGGAGAGTTAGCCTCTCAATGTCTCCTCCCCGGATTGTTGGGTGTATTCGATCCAGACCCTGCACTTGGAGGGCACTCGGATCCATATTGTGACATCTGGAAAAGTGACGACCTATCGGTGTTTTTTGTGAGCCCGTTCGTATGTTATACTGATGCTCATAAATTCTTTTCTTTAGTGGGCGATTGGTCTTGCCCACATATAGGCAGCCACAAGTGCAGGTTAGCACATAAACCACATTAACTGTGTTACAGTTTACAAAGTGTTGCGCCGTATATTTATTTTGACCTCCAATGGTTATGTCTTGCCCTACTTTGATGTATTTGCACATGTTGCACCCTCCACAACGGTATGTACCCTTGGTTTTACAGCATATTTTTCCTCGGTTCTGTTCGTAATGACTATGGACCAGGGCATCTCTCAGGTTCCTTGACCTTCGATATATCACCCTGGGCGCTTTCGGCAAGAAGGATTGTAGTTGGGGATCATTAAGCAAAATTGGCCAGTGTGTCTTTAGAATCCGTCGTATGTGCTGATGAGCCCCCGTGTATGTCATAATGAGGGCTGGTCCTAATTGTTCTCTATTTCTCTTGGGTCTATATAATAGTTCTTGCCTGCTAAGGCTTTTGGCTTTTTTATAAGCCGCCCCTTAGAACCTTCGCTTTATACCCCCTTTCCCTGAGCCTATTTCTTATGTTTGAAGCCTCCGTTTCAAATAAATCCATAGTGGCGCAGTTGCGCCGGGCTCGAACAAATTCACCGAAAGGAATACTTTTCAGGAGGTGTGCCGGATGTGAGCTACTTGCTCGCAACATGTTATTTGCAGCCGTTTCTTTACGAAACAAATTTGTTGTAATATGGCCACTAGGGGCCTTAATAATTTCTAGGTCCAAGAACGTGACCCTATATGGGTCATAACTGCATGTGAATTTAAGGTTGGCGTCATTAAGATTTAATTTTTCCACAAATTCCACCAGTTCCTGCCTCGGCCCCTCCCATATGACCAAAATATCATCTATATACATGTGCCACGCTGTCACGTGGCACAGGTATTTGGCCATGGTGTCCTCACCCCACAACCCCCTCTCCCACCACCCCAGATACAGGTTCGCGAACGATGGGGCACAAGTCGTCCCCATCGCCGTCCCCTGTATCTGGTGGTAGAGCTGGTCTTTAAAGAGAAAGAGGTTGTGGGTGAGGACAAAGTTGAGGAGCCGAAGCAGGAACAGATTGTGGTTATGGTGGGATATGTCCAATTCGTTCAAAAAGGATTCGACTGCCCTTATAACAACACAGGCAAGTCCTCTCATTTTCTTCCTTTTACACACACAATGGGTGTTTACTTACATATGAAACTGGTGCCTCACTAGAGAAGTGAGGTCACACGATGGTTACTAAGTCGATGTCTTTTCCTATTATGTATAGGGCTCACTGCCACTACACACAGGAACTAACGTAAAGGGGGAAACTAAATCCCTATAAAGAAAGAACATCATTTAACCAGGTAATAAACCTATGCCCTTAAATAATGCAATATTAACACAATAAGTGTGCGCATGTGCTAAAACTGTTTGGTATGGGTTCAACAAACAGGTGAGAGCACAACACCGGTTCGTCCTGCGGAATATCTTAATCATACGTGTATTACTAGCATCATCAGGACCAGGTATTAATACATTTCCCTTGTAATGTCTATTTTTGTGGAACTTAAACTATACGTATGAAACTAATTGACTAACGAAACAATAGTATCATTAATATAAAATAGATATTTATGTGTGTACAACTAACAATACTAATCATATGCAATGTTTGTCTGTCACGTGTATAGGGCATTGAGGAAGCCACAAGGCGAAACATGATACATGTCTGCCCTCTCAATTTTCCTTCAAAAAACTGATGAAATATTGCATTGGTAACTCTGTATGAGCTATGTATACTAATACCATAATAACCATTTGCACTTATTCTAATAGAAATTAGGCCTGATAAAGACACTTTTGCTGTGCATGCTCTCTGGTTTTTGTGGCATCCCATTCTGTGACTACACCAGCCTCTATTTAATACCATAATAACCATTTGCACTTATTCTAATAGAAATTAGGCCTGATAAATACACTTTTGCTGTGCATGCTCTCTGGGTTTTGTGGCATCCCATTCTGTGACTACACCAGCCTCTATTTAATACCATAATAACCATTTGCACTTATTCTAATAGAAATTAGGCCTGATAAAGACACTTTTGCTGTGCATGCTCTCTGGGTTTTGTGGCATCCCATTCTGTGACTACACCAGCCTCTATTTAATACCATAATAACCATCTGCACTTATTCTAATAGAAATTAGGCCTGATAAAGACACTTTTGCTGTGCATGCTCTCTGGTTTTTGTGGCATCCCATTCTGTGAATACACCAGCCTCTATTTAATACCATAATAACCATTTGCACTTATTCTAATAGAAATTAGGCCTGATAAAGACACTTTTGCTGTGCATGCTCTCTGGTTTTTGTGGCATCCCGTTCTGTGACTACACCAGCCTCTATTTAATACCATAGCCATTTGCACTTATTCTAATAGAAATTAGGCCTGATAAAGACACTTTTGCTGTGCATAGTCTTACTGCTGCCAGGTGCACTGCTGGCTGTTGGGGCATCCCATTCTGTAACATAGCATACCCCTCTTTATTTACACTAAGCAGCTCTCTTATTTACACTAGGCAGGCCTGTTGGAGGCTGAGTGTTACTGCTCACTTTTGGTGTGCATTATATTCTGTTTCATATAGACCCACCGCTGCCCGGGGGTTCTTAAAATATCACCTACTACCACGCCAGTTAGACTATGTCGGGCAGACAAGTGCCTGGAAGTGAAAAGAGGAGTGGCAGAGGCCAAGATTCCGCAGGCAGAGCTCGCATCAGACTGGGAGCCAGTAGCAGCAGGAGTCACGCTGAGAGACCTAATCTGCCAGTATCTGCTAGCGGTCGGGTCTCCACCAGTAATGCATCTGCCATGGTAGATTGGTTGACGCGCTCATCAACAACATCATCACAACTTACGTCTGAGACCCCCAGTCTAGGGTCAGTAGGTTCCTCTGACACAACCCTGAGTTGGCATGCCCCGAGAGCAGTCCCTGTCCTCCCATTGCCTCTGTCCTACGCCGTTCCCTCCCCCAGCGACGTATCCTATGCTTTGGGTTCAGCTCCACTCTTTAGTGAGGAGGACGATCAGATAGAGGACAGTCAGCAGCTACTGCCCAGCCAAGAAATGGAGGTGGCTTCTTTAGCTAGGCAGACAAACAGTGATGTGGACAGTGTCGTGGGTGCTGCGAGCGTTCCAGCTCCTGCGCCAGACACTGTTGACGAATCCACGAACATCAGTGACGTACAGCCAAACTCGGTGATAATGATGATGACGATGAAGCCGTTCACACTTGGGAGCCGGGTGATGAAGGGGCTTCATCGTCATCATCAGGAGAAGAGGGGCGCAGGTTGCCCCGGAGTCAGCAGCTGAGGCAGCAAGGTGGTAGCAGTCAGCATGGGGGCACAATTCCAAAGGCTTCAGCCGGCCAGGGCCGGGGCCGGGGTAGAGCACCTGCTGTGCGGCAGTCTACCTTATCAGGAGGTAGTGGAGCAGGGGTTCCTGGAGTTGGCAACAGCAGCAGTGAATCAGTGAGGCCAGGGGGTGGGAAAAGTAGCTACTCGGCAGTGTGGCAGTTTTTCCTGAAGCATCCGCAGATTCAAGGAAACTTTGCATGCACTTCAGCCACTCCTACACCGCCAAACACACCCTTCTTGAGCTACAGCGTCAGAATGGTATCCCCCAACATAGTCTGATTTGCGATGTTTCCACCCGTTGGAATTCCACCCTTCACATGTTGGACCGATTATATGAACAGAGAAAAGCCATCACGGATTTCCTGATGATCCAAGCAGATAGGGGGACTCCCCTGTGTAACTTCAATGTCAACCAGTGGCAGCTCATACGTGACACCTGCCGTTTGCTCAGGCCCTTTGAGGAAGCCACTTTATTTGTCAGTCGGCAGGATTACGGGATGAACGACGTGATTCCACTGCTTCATGTACTACAGCACATGTTGGAAACCATGGCTGGTCAGGGCACTGGAGACATGGCGTTTACATCTTACGGCCACATGAACCCCGTTGGAGCTGAACTGGAGGAGGAGGAGGAAGAGGAGAAGGAGGAGTTGCCCAGCGAAACACAGTTTAGGCTTGGCGAAATGGCTGGTTTATCTAGTCAGCAGACAGGAGAGGAGGAGAAGGAGCAGCCAGAGGAGCTAGAGGTTTTTGAGGAAGGCGAGACAGAGGACCCGGGCACACCGTGGCAGTATGCAGTGGAGATGGAGACAGGTAGTCCATCCGAGTCACTTGCGCAAATGGCAGGAAGCATGCTCACGTGCTTGCATAGTGACCCCAGAATTGTTTCCATCTGTCGGCGGGATGACTTCTGGCTGTCCACCTTATTGGACCCTCGCTTCCGGCACAAAATGGGGGCATTTTTTAAGCCCACCGAGAGGGAGGACAAACTGAACTACTACAAAGACATTCTACGTAGGCAGTTGGCCGATGCCTATCTGCGCCATGGTCCATACTCTCACAGGTCTGACTCGAGGGGACCTCTGCGCTCACCTTCCACTGCCATGGCCGCTGGGGGGGGGGGCAGGAGCAGGAGCAGCAGCAGCAGCTCCATCAGCAGCAGCCTCAGTCTTCAGTCGCTAATGAGTAGCTTTCTACACCCGCATAGTGAGGCTACTCATGAGCAGCAGGAAGACCTGGAGCAGGACCTGAACCAGCAGGTTATGTCATATTTTGACATGACCATGCCAACATACCTTGAGGATCCGCTGGACTTCTGGGCAGCCAAACTTGATTTGTGGCCGCAACTAGCAGAGTTTGCCCTGGAAAAGATGTCCTGCCTGCCTAGCCGGCCATAGTTACGGCGAGGAGAACTCGTCTGTCAACTAAAAATGTGGAGAGACTCACCTTTGTCAAAATAAATCAGGGATGGATCAGCCAGGATTTCCACCCACCAATGCCTGATGCATGCGACTAGATTCAGCATGGTGCCACGTTTTACACTTTCCAAATGGTGCAAAACATATTTATGTCTTTAGGCCAATTTTTGGGCTCCTGCTGCTGCCAACTCCAGGGTGTGAATCATCCAATTTTTGGGCTCCTGAAGCAAACCCCAGTGTCTCTTTAAAGTAATATTTGGGCTCCTGCTGCTGCTGCTGCCAACTCCAGGGTGTGAATCAACCAATTTTTGGGCTCCTGAAGCCAACCCCAGGGTCTCTTTAAAGAAATATTTGGGCTCCTGCTGCTGCTGCTGCTAACTCCAGGGTGTGATTCATCCAATTTTTGGGCTCCTGAAGCCAACCCCAGTGTCTCTTTAAAGTAATGTTTGGGCTCCTGCTGCTGCTGCCAACTCCAGGGTGTGATTCATCCAATTTATGGCCTCCTGAAGCCAACCCCAGGGTCTCTTTAAAGTAATATTTGGGCTCCTGCTGCTGCCAACTCCAGGGTGTGAATCATCCAATTTTTGGGCTTCTGAACCCAACCCCAGGGTCTCTTTAAAGTAATATTTGGGCTCCTGCTGCTGCTGCTGCCAACTCCAGGGTGTGATTCATCCAATTTTTGGGCTCCTGAAGCCAACTCCAGTGTCTCTTTAAAGTAATGTTTGGGCTCCTGTTGCTGCTGCTGCCAACTCCTGCCAACTCCAGGGTGTGATTCATCCAATTTTTGACCTCCTGAAGCCAACCCCAGGGTCCCTTTAACCCTTTCGCTGCCAGCCTACCTGCAGCATTTGCCACTCCCTGTTGCCAGACTGACTTTGACTGTTTTGCGCTACACATGTTCAACTGTCATTTTCGAAGGGATTTCCAGGGATTTCCCAGGAAAATTATATATTGTTTTTTTCAACAGAGTCTGGGCTTTAACATGAAATGTCTTGTTTGTGTTTTTTAGGTGTATTCTCAACATTTTTGGGTGAAATGTGTGAAAAAAAATAAAAAAAATATATTTTTTTACAATTTGTAGAGTTTTTTTGTAATAAAAAATGTAAGTTTGTCAATAAAATCTTATTGCGTGAGAAACCCCAATTTCTCCCGGTTACAGCGATACCACATATGTATAGGTAGACACCCTTTCCTGCCCAGAAGTCTTTTATAGCTGCTGGATGACAAATGGTTAATTAAAAAAAAAAATGACATAGGGTCCCCCTTCCCGGGGAGGGGGACCCCATTTTTTTTTGGATTTTTAAGGGTTAAAAACCCTTAAAAATCCAAAAAAAAAAATGACGTGGGGTCCCCCTTACCCAAAGTAACCAGCCCGGGACCAGCTATGGGGGCTTGTAGGCACAGAGTGGGGGGGCCAGCTTTGGTGGCCCCCCCACCCTGCAGCCTACGAGCCCACATAGCCTATGTGGGCCCGGGCTCTTCTGCCCCCCCCTGGCCTTTGGGGAGGCAGGTAATGGGGGTGCGGGGGTTAATGGCAATGCCACCCCCCCAGCCATGTGAACTGGTATAAGGGGTCTCATGGACCCCTTACCAGCTCACAAAGGGTTAACTGTAAAAAAAAAAACACCACACAATAAAAAAAAGTATTTTATTAAAAAAAAATAATTTTTTTTTACTGTACTTACCTTCGATTGCAAGCTCTTGTCCCTCGCCGCTCAGCTGACAGATGCCTGTGATCGGCATCCAGAGAAGGAGAAGGCAGGAGATCAGAGGATCTCCTGTCACCTCCTTCCAGGGCACCGATCACCGGCATCTGAGAAGCTGAGAAAGCTGAAGCCGGTGATCGGGACCGGGATGACGTCATAAGCCCCGCCCCCAAGGGGGCGGGGCTTAGAGGCAAGATGGCGGTCGCCATCTTGAAGAAGAGAGGAGAGAGCCTCCCAGGCTCCCTCCTGAAGATCGGTAAGTCCTGGGGGGGGATCGGAGGCCCCCCAGGTGAAGAGGAGGGACAGCGGGAGCCAGCGCACATGGAGGTAAGTGAATGTCATTTTTATTTTTTTTTTTTTTTTACAGTTAGCAGCTGCTGCTGCAGAAGCGGGGGGGGGGGGCGGCCTATTCCGGGGGCTCTCCTGGAGCCATCCGACCCCCCACGGGGGATCGGATGGCACCAAATTAAAGAGGAGACCCGGCCGGATCCAACAAGGGGTCAGGTGAGTATTTTTTATTTTTATTTTTTAAACTAGAAGCGATCAAAGTCAAGCACGTAACACCTACGGGCTTGGCACTTAAGGCCCAGCCAAGCCAGCACGTAGGTGTTACGTGCTTGGCAACAAAAGGGTTAAAGTAATATTTGGGCTCCTGCTGCTGCTGCTGCCAACTCCAGGGTGTGATTCATCCAATTTTTGGGCTCCTGAAGCCAACTCCAGTGTCTCTTTAAAGTAATATTTGGGCTCCTGCTGCTGCTGCTGCTGCTGCCAACTCCAGGGTGTGAATCATCCAATTTTTTCGGCTCCTGAAGCCAACTCCAGTGCCTCTTTAAAGTAATATTTGGGCTCCTGCTGCTGCTGCTGCCAACTCCAGGGTGTGATTCATCCAATTTTTGGGCTCCTGAAGCCAACTCTAGTGTCTCTTTAAAGTAATATTTGGGCTCCTGCTGCTGCTGCTGCTGCTGCCAACTCCAGGGTGTGAATCATCCAATTTTTTCGGCTCCTGAAGCCAACTCCAGTGTCTCTTTAAAGTAATGTTTGGGCTCCTGTTACTGCTGCTGCTGCTGCCAACTCCTGCCAACTCCAGGGTGTGATTCATCCAATTTTTGGCCTCCTGAAGCCAACGCCAGGGTCTCTTTAAAGTAATATTTGGGCTCCTGCTGCTGCTGCTGCCAACTCCAGGGTGTGAATCATCCAATTTTTGGGCTCCTGAAGCCAACCCCAGGGTCTCTTTAAAGTAATATTTGGGCTCCTGCTGCTGCTGCTGCTGCCAACTCCAGGGTGTGATTCATCCAATTTTTGGGCTCCTGAAGCCAACTCCAGTGTCTCTTTAAAGTAATGTTTGGGCTCCTGTTGCTGCTGCTGCTGCCAACTCCTGCCAACTCCAGGGTGTGATTCATCCAATTTTTGGCCTCCTGAAGCCAACCCCAGGGTCTCTTTAAAGTAATATTTGGGCTCCTGCTGCTGCTGCTGCTGCCAACTCCAGGGTGTGATTCATCCAATTTTTGGGCTCCTGAAGCCAACTCCAGTGTCTCTTTAAAGTAATATTTGGGCTCCTGCTGCTGCTGCTGCCAAATCCAGGGTGTGAATCATCCAATTTTTGGGCTCCTGAAGCCAACTCCAGTGTCTCTTTAACCTTTTAAGTGCCAAGCACGTAACACCTACGTGCTGGCTTGGCTGGGCCTTAAGTGCCAAGCCCGTAGGTGTTACGTGCTTGACTTTGATCGCTTCTAGTTTAAAAAATAAAAATAAAAAATACTCACCTGACCCCTTGTTGGATCCGGCCGGGTCTCCCCTTTAATTTGGTGCCATCCGATCCCCCGTGGGGGGTCGGATGGCTCCAGGAGAGCCCCCGGAATAGGCCGCCCCCCCCCCCGCTTCTGCAGCAGCAGCTGCTAACTGTAAAAAAAAAAAAAAAATAAAAATGACATTCACTTACCTCCATGTGCGCTGGCTCCCGCTGTCCCTCCTCTTCACCTGGGGGGCCTCCGATCCCCCCCCAGGACTTACCGATCTTCAGGAGAGAGCCTGAGAGGCTCTCTCCCCTTTGATCCTCGATGGCGGCCGCCATCTTGCCGCTAAGCCCCGCCCCCTTGGGGGCGGGGCTTATGACGTCATCCCGGCCCCCGATATCTGGCTTCACCCTTCTCAACTTCTCAGATGCCGGTGATCGGCACAGGGTAAGGAGGTGACAGGAGATCCTCTGATCTCCTGCCTTCTCCTTCTCCTGTACCGATCACCGGCATCTGTCAGCTGAGCGGCGAGGGACAAGAGCTTGCAATCGAAGGTAAGTACAGTAAAAAAAAATTATTTTTTTTTAATAAAATACTTTTTTTTATTGTGTGGTGTTTTTTTTTTTACAGTTAACCCTTTGTGAGCTGGTAAGGGGTCCATGAGACCCCTTATACCAGTTCACATGGCTGGGGGGGTGGCATTGCCATTAACCCCCGCACCCCCATTACCTGCCTCCCCAAAGGCCAGGGGGGGGCAGAAGAGCCCGGGCCCACATAGGCTATGTGGGCTCGTAGGCTGCAGGGTGGGGGGGCCACCAAAGCTGGCCCCCCCACTCTGTGCCTACAAGCCCCCATAGCTGGTCCCGGGCTGGTTACTTTGGGTAAGGGGGACCCCACGTCATTTTTTTTTTTGGATTTTTAAGGGTTTTTAACCCTTAAAAATCCAAAAAAAAATGGGGTCCCCCTCCCCGGGAAGGGGGACCCTATGTCATTTTTTTTTTTAATTAACCATTTGTCATCCAGCAGCTATAAAAGGCTTCTGGGCAGGAAAGGGTGTCTACCTATACATATGTGGTATCGCTGTAAGCGGGAGAAATTGGGGTTTCTCACGCAATAAGATTTTATTGACAAACTTACATTTTTTATTACAAAAAAACTCTACAAATTGTAAAAAAATATATTTTTTTTATTTTTTTTCACACATTTCACCCAAAAATGTTGAGAATACACCTAAAAAACACAAACAAGACATTTCATGTTAAAGCCCAGACTCTGTTGAAAAAAACAATATATAATTTTCCTGGGAAATCCCTGGAAATCCCTTCGAAAATGACAGTTGAACATGTGTAGCGCAAAACAGTCAAACTCAGTCTGGCAACAGGGAGTGGCAAATGCTGCAGGTAGGCTGGCAGCGAAAGGGTTAAAGTAATGTTTGGGCTCCTGTTGCTGCTGCTGCTGCTGCCAACTCCTGCCAACTCCAGGGTGTGATTCATCCAATTTTTGGGCTCCTGAAGCCAACCCCAGTGTCTCTTTAAAGTAATGTTTGGGCTCCTGCTGCTGCTGCTGCCAACTCCAGGGTGTGAATCATCCAATTTTTGGGCTCCTGAAGCCAACCCCAGGGTCTCTTTAAAGTAATATTTGGGCTCCTGCTGCTGCCAACTCCAGGGTGTGATTCATCCAATTTTTGGGCTCCTGAAGCCAACTCCAGTGTCTCTTTAAAGTAATGTTTGGGCTCCTGCTGCTGCCAACTCCATGGTGTGAATCATCCAATTTTTGGGCTCCTGAAGCCAACTCCAGTGTCTCTTTAAAGTAATGTTTGGGCTCCTGTTGCTGTTGCTGCTGCTGCTGCCAACTCCTGACAACTCCAGGGTGTGATTCATCCAATTTTTGGGCTCCTGAAGCCAACCCCAGTGTCTCTTTAAAGTAATGTTTGGGCTCCTGCTGCTGCTGCCAACTCCAGGGTGTGATTCATCCAATTTTTGGCCTCCTGAAGCCAACGCCAGGGTCTCTTTAAAGTAATATTTGGGCTCCTGCTGCTGCTGCTGCTGCCAACTCCAGGGTGTGATTCATCCAATTTTTGGGCTCCTGAAGCCAACCCCAGTGTCTCTTTAAAGTAATGTTTGGGCTCCTGTTGCTGCTGCTGCTGCTGCTGCCAACTCCTGCCAACTTCAGGGTGTGATTCATCCAATTTTTGGGCTCCTGAAGCCAACCCCAGTGTCTCTTTAAAGTAATGCTTGGGCTCCTGATGCTGCTGCTGCTGCCAACTCCAGGGTGTGATTCATCCAATTTTTGGGCTCCTGAAGCCAACCCCAGGGTCTCTTTAAAGTAATATTTGGGCTCCTGCTGCTGCTGCTGCCAACTCCAGGGTGTGATTCATCCAATTTTTGGGCTCCTGAAGCCAACCCCAGTGTCTCTTTAAAGTAATGTTTGGGCTCCTGTTGTTGCTGCTGCTGCCAACTCCTGCCAACTCCAGGGTGTGATTTATCCAATTTTTGGGCTCCTGAAGCCAACCCCAGTGTCTCTTTAAAGTGATGTTTGGGCTCCTGCTGCTGCTGCTGCCAACTCCAGGGTGTGATTCATCCAATTTTTGGGCTCCTGAAGCCAACCCCAGGGTCTCTTTAAAGTAATATTTGGGCTCCTGCTGCTGCTGCTGCTGCCAACTCCAGGGTGTGAATCATCCAATTTTTGGGCTCCTGAAGCCAACCCCAGGGTCTCTTTAAAGTAATATTTGGGCTCCTGCTGCTGCTGCTGCCAACTCCAGGGTGTGAATCATCCAATTTTTGGGCTCCTGAAGCCAATCCCAGTGTCTCTTTAAAGTAATTTTTGGGCTCCTGCTGCTGCTGCTCCTGCTGCTGCTGCTGCCAACTCCAGGGTGTGATTCATCCAATTTTTGGGCTCCTGAAGCCAACTCCAGTGTCTCTTTAAAGTAATGCTTGGGCTCCTGTTGCTGCTGCTGCCAACTCCTGCCAACTCCAGGGTGTGATTCATCCAATTTTTGGCCTCCTGAAGCCAACTCCAGGGTCTCTTTAAAGTAATATTTGGGCTCCTGCTGCTGCTGCTGCCAACTCCAGGATGTGATTCATCCAATTTTTGGGCTCCTGAAGCCAACCCCAGGGTCTCTTTAAAGTAATATTTGGGCTCCTGCAGCTGCTGCTGCTGCCAACTCCAGGGTGTGATTTATCCAATTTTTGGGCTCCTGAAGCCAACTCCAGTGTCTCTTTAAAGTAATGTTTGGGCTCCTGTTGCTGCTGCTGCTGCTGCCAACTCCTGCCAACTCCAGGGTGTGATTCATCCAATTTTTGGCCTCCTGAAGCCAACCCCAGGGTCTCTTTAAAGTAATATTTGGGCTCCTGCTGCTGCTGCTGCTGCCAACTCCAGGGTGTGATTCATCCAATTTTTGGGCTCCTGAAGCCAACTCCAGTGTCTCTTTAAAGTAATATTTGGGCTCCTGCTGCTGCTGCCAACTCCATGGTGTGAATCATCCAATTTTTGGGCTCCTGAAGCCAACTCCAGTGTCTCTTTAAAGTAATGTTTGGGCTCCTGTTGCTGTTGCTGCTGCTGCTGCCAACTCCTGACAACTCCAGGGTGTGATTCATCCAATTTTTGGGCTCCTGAAGCCAACCCCAGTGTCTCTTTAAAGTAATGTTTGGGCTCCTGCTGCTGCTGCTGCCAACTCCAGGGTGTGAATCATCCAATTTTTGGGCTCCTGAAGCCAACCCCAGGGTCTCTTTAAAGTAATATTTGGGCTCCTGCTGCTGCTGCTGCCAACTCCAGGGTGTGATTCATCCAATTTTTGGGCTCCTGAAGCCAACTCCAGTGTCTCTTTAAAGTAATGTTTGGGCTCCTGTTGCTGCTGCTGCTGCCAACTCCTGCCAACTCCAGGGTGTGATTCATCCAATTTTTGGGCTCCTGAAGCCAACCCCAGGGTCTCTTTAAAGTAATATTTGGGCTCCTGCTGCTGCTGCTGCTGCCAACTCCGGGGTGTGATTCATCCAATTTTTGGGCTCCTGAAGCCAACTCCAGTGTCTCTTTAAAGTAATGTTTGGGCTCCTGCTGCTGCCAACTCCAGGGTGTGAATCATCCAATTTTTGGGCTCCTGAAGCCAACCCCAGGGTCTCTTTAAAGTAATATTTGGGCTCCTGCTGCTGCTGCTGCTGCCAACTCCAGGGTGTGAATCATCCAATTTTTGGGCTCCTGAAGCCAATCCCAGTGTCTCTTTAAAGTAATGTTTGGGCTCCTGCTGCTGCTGCTCCTGCTGCTGCTGCTGCCAACTCCAGGGTGTGATTCATCCAATTTTTGGGCTCCTGAAGCCAACCCCAGTGTCTCTTTAAAGTAATGTTTGGGCTCCTGTTGCTGCTGCTTACAACTCCTGCCAACTCCAGGGTGTGATTCATCCAATTTTTGGGCTCCTGAAGCCAACCCCAGTGTCTCTCTAAAGTAATGTTTGGGCTCCTGCTGCTGCTGCTGCCAACTCCAGGGTTTGATTCATCCAATTTTTGGGCTCCTGAAGCCAACCCCAGGGTCTCTTTAAAGTAATATTTGGGCTCCTGCTGCTGCTGCCAACTCCAGGGTGTGATTCATCCAATTTTTGGGCTCCTGAAGCCAACCCCAGTGTCTCTTTAAAATAATGTTTGGGCTCCTGTTGCTGCTGCTGCTGCCAACTCCTGCCAACTCCAGGGTGTGATTCATCCAATTTTTGGCCTCCTGAAGCCAACCCCAGTGTCTCTTTAAAGTAATGTTTGGGCTCCTGCTGCTGCTGCTGCTGCTGCCAACTCCAGGGTGTGATTCATCCAATTTTTGGGCTCCTGAAGCCAACCCCAGGGTCTCTTTAAAGTAATATTTGGGCTCCTGCTGCTGCTGCTGCCAACTCCAGGGTGTGAATCATCCAATTTTTGGGCTCCTGAAGCCAACCCCAGGGTCTCTTTAAAGTAATATTTGGGCTCCTGCTGCTGCCAACTCCAGGGTGTGAGTCATCCAATTTTTGGGCTCCTGAAGCCAATCCCAGTGTCTCTTTAAAGTAATGTTTGGGCTCCTGCTGCTGCTGCTCCTGCTGCTGCTGCCAACTCCAGGGTGTGATTCATCCAATTTTTGGGCTCCTGAAGCCAACTCCAGTGTCTTTTTAAAGTAATGTTTGGGCTCCTGTTGCTGCTGCTGCCAACTCCTGCCAACTCCAGGGTGTGAATCATCCAATTTTTGGGCTCCTGAAGCCAACTCCAGTGTCTCTTTAAAGTAATGTTTGGGCTCCTGTTGCTGCCAACTCCAGGGTGTGAATCATCCAATTTTTGGGCTCCTGAAGCCAACTCCAGTGTCTCTTTAAAGTAATGTTTGGGCTCCTGTTGCTGTTGCTGCTGCTGCCAACTCCTGCCAACTCCATGGTGTGATTCATCCAATTTTTGGGCTCCTGAAGCCAACCCCAGTGTCTCTTTAAAGTAATGTTTGGGCTCCTGCTGCTGCTGCCAACTCCAGGGTGTGATTCATCCAATTTTTGGCCTCCTGAAGCCAACCCCAGGGTCTCTTTAAAGTAATATTTGGGCTCCTGCTGCTGCTGCCAACTCCAGGGTGTGAATCATCCAATTTTTGGGCTCCTGAAGCCAACACCAGGGTCTCTTTAAAGTAATATTTAGGCTCCTGCTGCTGCTGCTGCCAACTCCAGGGTGTGATTCATCCAATTTTTGGGCTCCTGAAGCCAACCCCAGTGTCTCTTTAAAGTAATGTTTGGGCTCCTGTTGCTGCTGCTGCCAACTCCTGCCAACTCCAGGGTGTGATTCATCCAATTTTTGGGCTCCTGAAGCCAACCCCAGTGTCTCTTTAAAGTAATGTTTAGGCTCCTGCTGCTGCTGCTGCTGCCAACTCCAGGGTGTGATTCATCCAATTTTTGGGCTCCTGAAGCCAACCCCAGGGTCTCTTTAAAGTAATATTTGGGCTCCTGCTGCTGCTGCTGCCAACTCCAGGATGTGAATCATCCAATTTTTGGTCTCCTGAAGCCAATCCCAGTGTCTCTTTAAAGTAATGTTTGGGCTCTTGCTGCTGCTGCTCCTGCTGCTGCTGCTGCCAACTCCAGTGTGTGATTCATCCAATTTTTGGGCTCCTGAAGCCAACCCCAGTGTCTCTTTAAAGTAATGTTTGGGCTCCTGCTGCTGCTGCTGCCAACTCCAGGGTGTGATTCATCCAATTTTTGGGCTCCTGAAGCAAACCCCAGGGTCTCTTTAAAGTAATATTTGGGCTCCTGCTGCTGCTGCTGCCAACTCCAGGATGTGAATCATCCAATTTTTGGGCTCCTGAAGCCAACCCCAGTGTCTCTTTAAAGTAATATTTGGGCTCCTGCTGCTGCTGCTGCCAACTCCAGGGTGTGAATCATCCAATTTTTGGCCTCCTGAAGCCAACCCCAGGGTCTCTTTAAAGTAATATTTGGGCTCCTGCTGCTGCTGCTGCCAACTCCAGGATGTGAATCATCCAATTTTTGGGCTCCTGAAGCCAATCCCAGTGTCTCTTTAAAGTGATGTTTGGGCTCCTGCTGCTGCTGCTGCTGCTGCTGCCAACTCCAGGGTGTGATTCATCCAATTTTTGGGCTCCTGAAGCCAACCCCAGTGTCTCTTTAAAGTAATATTTGGGCTCCTGCTGCTGCTGCTGCCAACTCCAGGGTGTGATTCATCCAATTTTTGGGCTCCTGAAGCCAACTCCAGTGTCTCTTTAAAGTAATGTTTGGGCTCCTGTTGCTGCTGCTGCCAACTCCTGCCAACTCCAGGGTGTGATTCATCCATTTTTTGGCCTCCTGAAGCCAACCCCAGGGTCTCTTTAAAGTAATATTTGGGCTCCTGCTGCTGCTGCCAACTCCAGGGTGTGAATCATCCAATTTTTGGGCTCCTGAAGCCAACCCCAGGGTCTCTTTAAAGTAATATTTAGGCTCCTGCTGCTGCTGCTGCCAACTCCAGGGTGTGATTCATCCAATTTTTGGGCTCCTGAAGCCAACCCCAGTGTCTCTTTAAAGTAATGTTTGGGCTCCTGTTGCTGCTGCTGCCAACTCCTGCCAACTCCAGGGTGTGATTCATCCAATTTTTGGGCTCCTGAAGCCAACCCCAGTGTCTCTTTAAAGTAATGTTTGGGCTCCTGCTGCTGCTGCTGCCAACTCCAGGGTGTGATTCATCCAATTTTTGGGCTCCTGAAGCCAACCCCAGGGTCTCTTTAAAGTAATATTTGGGCTCCTGCTGCTGCTGCTGCCAACTCCAGGGTGTGAATCATCCAATTTTTGGCCTCCTGAAGCCAACCCCAGGGTCTCTTTAAAGTAATATTTGGGCTCCTGCTGCTGCTGCTGCCAACTCCAGGATGTGAATCATCCAATTTTTGGGCTCCTGAAGCCAATCCCAGTGTCTCTTTAAAGTAATGTTTGGGCTCTTGCTGCTGCTGCTCCTGCTGCTGCTGCTGCCAACTCCAGTGTGTGATTCATCCAATTTTTGGGCTCCTGAAGCCAACTCCAGTGTCTCTTTAAAGTAATGTTTGGGCTCCTGTTGCTGCTGCTGCTGCCAACTCCAGGGTGTGATTCATCCAATTTTTGGGCTCCTGAAGCCAATCCCACTGTCTCTTTAAAGTAATATTTGGGCTCCTGCTGCTGCTGCTGCCAACTCCAGGGTGTGATTCATCCAATTTTTGGGCTCCTGAAGCAAACCCCAGGGTCTCTTTAAAGTAATATTTGGGCTCCTGCTGCTGCTGCTGCCAACTCCAGGATGTGAATCATCCAATTTTTGGGCTCCTGAAGCCAACCCCAGTGTCTCTTTAAAGTAATATTTGGGCTCCTGCTGCTGCTGCTGCCAACTCCAGGGTGTGAATCATCCAATTTTTGGCCTCCTGAAGCCAACCCCGGGGTCTCTTTAAAGTAATATTTGGGCTCCTGCTGCTGCTGCTGCGAACTCCAGGATGTGAATCATCCAATTTTTGGGCTCCTGAAGCCAATCCCAGTGTCTCTTTAAAGTAATGTTTGGGCTCTTGCTGCTGCTGCTCCTGCTGCTGCTGCTGCCAACTCCAGGATGTGAATCATCCAATTTTTGGGCTCCTGAAGCCAACCCCAGTGTCTCTTTAAAGTGATGTTTGGGCTCCTGCTGCTGCTGCCAACTCCAGGGTGTGATTCATCCAATTTTTGGGCTCCTGAAGCCAATCCCAGTGTCTCTTTAAAGTAATGTTTGGGCTCTTGCTGCTGCTGCTCCTGCTGCTGCTGCTGCCAACTCCAGGATGTGAATCATCCAATTTTTGGGCTCCTGAAGCCAACCCCAGTGTCTCTTTAAAGTAATATTTGGGCTCCTGCTGCTGCTGCTGCCAACTCCAGGGTGTGATTGATCCAATTTTTGGCCTCCTGAAGCAAACCCCAGGGTCTCTTTAAAGTAATATTTGGGCTCCTGCTGCTGCTGCCGCCAACTCCAGGGTGTGATTCATCCAATTTTTGGGCTCCTGAAGCCAACTCCAGTGTCTCTTTAAAGTAATGTTTGGGCTCCTGTTGCTGCTGCTGCCAACTCCTGCCAACTCCAGGGTGTGATTCATCCATTTTTTGGCCTCCTGAAGCCAACCCCAGGGTCTCTTTAAAGTAATATTTGGGCTCCTGCTGCTGCTGCCAACTCCAGGGTGTGAATCATCCAATTTTTGGGCTCCTGAAGCCAACCCCAGGGTCTCTTTAAAGTAATATTTAGGCTCCTGCTGCTGCTGCTGCCAACTCCAGGGTGTGATTCATCCAATTTTTGGGCTCCTGAAGCCAACCCCAGTGTCTCTTTAAAGTAATGTTTGGGCTCCTGTTGCTGCTGCTGCTGCTGCCAACTCCTGCCAACTCCAGGGTGTGATTCATCCAATTTTTGGGCTCCTGAAGTCAACCCCAGTGTCTCTTTAAAGTAATATTTGGGCTCCTGCTGCTGCTGCTGCCAACTCCAGGATGTGAATCATCCAATTTTTGGGCTCCTGAAGCCAATCCCAGTGTCTCTTTAAAGTAATGTTTGGGCTCCTGTTGCTGCTGCTGCTGCTGCCAACTCCTGCTAACTCCAGGGTGTGATTCATCCAATTTTTGGGCTCCTGAAGCCAACCCCAATGTCTCTTTAAAGTAATGTTTGGGCTCTTGCTGCTGCTGCTCCTGCTGCTGCTGCTGCCAACTCCAGTGTGTGATTCATCCAATTTTTGGGCTCCTGAAGCCAACTCCAGTGTCTCTTTAAAGTAATGTTTGGGCTCCTGTTGCTGCTGCTGCTGCTGCCAACTCCTGCCAACTCCAGGGTGTGATTCATCCAATTTTTGGGCTCCTGAAGCCAACCCCAGTGTCTCTTTAAAGTAATATTTGGGCTCCTGCTGCTGCTGCTGCCAACTCCAGGGTGTGATTGATCCAATTTTTGGCCTCCTGAAGCAAACCCCAGGGTCTCTTTAAAGTAATATTTGGGCTCCTGCTGCTGCTGCTGCCAACTCCAGAGTGTGATTCATCCAATTTTTGGGCTCCTGAAGCCAACTCCAGTGTCTCTTTAAAGTAATGTTTGGGCTCCTGTTGCTGCTGCTGCCAACTCCTGCCAACTCCAGGGTGTGATTCATCCATTTTTTGGCCTCCTGAAGCCAACCCCAGGGTCTCTTTAAAGTAATATTTGGGCTCCTGCTGCTGCCAACTCCAGGGTGTGATTCATCCAATTTTTGGGCTACTGAAGCCAACTCCAGTGTCTCTTTAAAGTAATGTTTGGGCTCCTGTTGCTGCTGCTCCTGCTGCTGCTGCTGCCAACTCCAGGGTGTGATTCATCCAATTTTTGGGCTCCTGAAGCCAACCCCAGGGTCTCTTTAAAGTAATATTTGGGCTCCTGCTGCTGCTGCTGCCAACTCCTGCCAACTCCAGGGTGTGATTCATCCAATTTTTGGGCTCCTGAAGTCAACCCCAGTGTCTCTTTAAAGTAATGTTTGGGCTCCTGCTGCTGCTGCCAACTCCAGGGTGTGATTCATCCAATTTTTGGGCTCCTGAAGCCAACCCCAGTTTCTCTTTAAAGTAATGTTTGGGCTCCTGCTGCTGCTGCTGCCAACTCCAGGGTGTGATTCATCCAATTTTTGGGCTCCTGCTGAAGCCAACTCCAGTGTCTCTTTAAAGCAATGTTTGGGCTCCTGCCCCTCATAGTGATGCCACTTCAACTCTCTGCAATTGTGCTGCTCTGCGATTCTATTAGCGATGCCTCTGATCTGCATGTGATATTTATTCAAAGTATTATTTAACTAACTCAGCACGCATCCTATGCGTGTTACAGCAAGGCAGAATGGTTTACAACCCTATTGAGGCTCTAGGAGGCTCAGAAATAGCCGTTTTTAATAGCGATTCGTCGCGAATAAATTCGGCTCGAAACGATTTTTGACGGAAAATTCGGCGAATCAGTCGAATCGAATTTTTCAAAAGTTCGCTCATCTCTAATCAAGAACAATGGTCAAGATTTTCTGCTAATAAAAACTACTAGAGATTCGCCGAATTTTCCGGGAAAACTCGTTTCGGTCCGAATGTATTCGCGGCGAATCGCTATTAAAAACGGCTATTTCTGGGCGTCCAAGAGCCTCCATAGGGTTGCAGAACATTTTGCTTGGCTGTAACATGCATAGGATGCATGCTGGGTTAGGGAAATACTATTATAAAGAAGTATGACATGCAGATCATAGGCGTCACTATTAGATTCGCTGACACAGAGCGGCACAATTACAGAGCCTTGAGGTGGCATCAGCATGATGAGCCAATATATTGCCTGAAAGACACACAGTGGAGTTGGCAGCAGCATAGGGAGCCCATATATTGCCTTAAAAACACACCCTGAATTTGGCAGCAGCATAGGGAGCCCAAATATTGCCTGAAAGATACACTCTGGACTTGGCAGCAGCATAGGGAGCACATATATGGCCTGAAAGACACACCCAGTAGTTGGCAGCAGCATAGGAAGCTCATATATTGCCTGGAAAACACATTGGAGTTGGCAGCAGCATTAGGAGCCCATATATTGCCTGAAAGACACACCCTGGAGTTGGCAGCAGCAACAGCAGGACCCCAAACATTGCTTGAAAGAGACACTGGACTTGGCAGCAGGAGCCCAAAAATTGGCATAAAGACACACTGGAGTTGTCAGCAGCAGCAGCAGGAGCCCAAACATTGGCTGAAAGAGACACAGGAGTTGGCAGCAGGAGCCCAAAAATTGGCCTAAAGTCACACTGGAGTTGGCAGCAGCAGCAGGAGCCCAAACATTGCTTGAAAGAAAAACTGGAGCTGGCAGCAGCAGCCCAAAATTGGCCTAAAGACACACCCTGGAATTGGCAGCAGCAGGAGCCCAAACATTGCTTGAAAGAGACACTGGAGTTGGCAGCAGGAGCCCAAACATTGCTTGAAAGAGACACTGGAGTTGGCAGCGGGAGCCCAAAAATTGGCCTAAAGACACACTGGAGTTGGCAGCAGCAGGAGCCCGAATATTGCTTGAAAGAGACACCCGGGAGTTGGCAGCAGCAGCAGGAGCCCAGACATTGACTGAATGACACCCTGGAGTTGGCAGCAGGAGGCCAAAAATTGGACTAAAGACACACACTGGAGTTGGCAGCAGCAGCAGGAGCCCAAACATTGCTTTAAAGAGACACTGGAGTTGGCAGCATGAGCCAAAAAATTGGCCTAAAGACACACTGGAGTTGCCAGTATCAGCAGCAGGAGCCCAAACATTGGCCTAAAGACACACTGGGGTGACCAGCAGCAGCAGCAGCAGGAGCCCAAACATTGGCTAAAAAAGACACTGGAGTTGGCAGCCGAAGCCCAAAAATTGGCCTAAAGACACACCCTGGAGTTGGCAGCAGCAGCAGGAGGAGCCCAAACATTGGCATAAAGACACACTGGGGTTGGCAGCAGCAGCAGGAGCCCAAACATTGGCCTAAAGACACACTGGGGTTTCCTGCAGCAGTAGCAGCAGGAGCCCAAACATTGGCAGAAAGAGACACTGGAGTTGGCACAAGGAGCCCAAAAATTGGCCTAAAGACACACTGGGGTTGCCAGCAGCAGCAGCAGTAGCCCAAACATTGGCTGAAAGAGACACTGGAGTTGGCAGCAGGAGCCCAAAAATTGGCCTAAAGACACACCCTGAAGTTGGCAGCAGCAGCAGGAGGAGCCCAAACATTGGCCTAAAGACACACTGGGGTTGGCAGCAGCAGCAGCAGGAGCCCAAACATTGGCTGAAAGAGACACTGGAGTTGGCAGCAGGAACCCAATAATTGACTGATAGACACACCCTGGAGTTGGCAGCAGCAGGAACACAAAAATTGTCTAGAAGGCATACCCTGAAGTTGGCATCAGCAGGAACCCAAAAATTGGCTCAAAGGCATACCAGTGAAGTTGGCATCAGCAGGAGCCCAAAAATTGGCCTAAAGACATAAATATGTTTCGCATCATTTGGAAAGTGTAAAACGTGGCACCATGCTGAATCTACTGGCATGCATCAGCCATTGGTGGGTGGAAATCCTGGCTGATCCATCCCTGATTCATTTTCACAAAGGTGAGTCTCTCCACATTTTTAGTTGACAGACGAGTTCTCCTCGCCGTAACTATGGCCCCCGCCGCACTAAACACCCGCTCAGATTGCACGCTACTGGCCGGGCAGGACAGCTTTTCCAGGGCAAACTCTGCTAGTTGCAGCCACAAGTCAAGTTTGGCTGCCCAGAAGTCCAACGTATCCTCAAGGTGTGTTGGCATGGTCATGTCAAGGTATGACACAACCTGCTGGTTCAGGTCCTGCTCCAGGTCTTCCTGCTGCTCATGAGTAGCCTCACTATGGGTGTAGAAAGCTACTCATTAGCGACTGTAGACTCAGGCTGCTGCTGATGGAGCTGCTGCTGCTGCTGCTGCTCCTGCCACTCCCCCCCAGGAGCTATGGCAGTAGAAGGGGAGCACAGAGGGCCCCATGAGTCAGACCTGCGAGAGTATGAACGATGGCGCAGATAGGCATGACTGACTACGTAGGATGTCTCTGTAGAAGGCCAGTTTGTCCTCCCTCTCAGTGGGTGTAAAAAATGCCCCCATTTTTTGCCGGTAGCGAGGGTCCAATAAGGTGGAGAGCCAGAAGTCACCCCGCTGACAAATGGAAACAATTCTGGGGTCACTGCGCAAGCACATGAGCATGCTTCGTGCCATTTCTGCAAGTGACTCGGAGGGACTACCTGTCTCCATCTTCACTGCATACTGCCACGGTGTGTCTGGGTCCTCTGTCTCACCTTCCTCACAACCCTCTAACTCCTCTGGCTGCTCCTGCTCCTCCTCTCCTGTCAGCTCACTAGATAAAATGGCCATTTCGCCAAGCCTAAACTTGCCACTCCTCCTCCTCCTCCTCCAGTTCAGCTCCAACGGGGTTCATGTGGCCGTAAGATGTAGACACCATCCCCTCGATTCAAAGAGCCAAAGTTAATTGATTTCGTATCGAGAATCGTAAGTTTGGGTGGGTGTTTGTCATTTTTTCTTGTTTTTTTGGCCATTTCGTATTCGCACGATCGTTCGCGCATAGACGTATATGAACATACGCATTTCGTACGAGAATCGTATAATTTGCGTTAGTTCGTGTGTTTTTCCCGTCCAAATCGTATTATTTGCGTCCGATCCTATTTTTTACGTCCTTCACATGGGCTTGCGCCCAATTCAGAGAGGTGATTGCTAATTGTTTTGAAGCCCATTAAAGAGCTGCTTTACGAAATGTTTGCCGGCAGCTATTTGGCCTCGGGAGTAGGATGGAGCGGAGCGAGTTTGTGGCACATCAAGGGCTTATGCTTTTTGGCATTGAGTTGATCGAGATGTCTGAGAGCAGATTGCCCCTGCGTCGTCGCATGAACATCGATAGCATGAATGATGTTGAGCTGTTCGAGCTGACCAGGCTTAATCGCGCTTCCCTCCATAAATTATATAGTGAGCTGCGGCCATGGTTAGCCCGCACCACAAGGAAGGGGCATGCAATTTCAGGTATGACCAAGATGCTTGGCTGCCTGCAATTTTTGGCGAACGGCTCGTTCCAGAGGCTGGGTGCCCTCTCTGTGGGGATGTCACAGCCTACGCTGAGCCGCGCACTGTCTAAATTTTTGGAAGGCATGGCTGCCATAACTCAAAAATATATTTATTTTCCTGATGATATGGCAGCCAGAAACGCCATTAAGCTTGGGTTTTATAATGTGGCCGACATGCCCAACGTTATTGGTGCAATTGACTGCACACATGTGGCACTCGTACCTAGGGCAGCCGACGAGTATATATATAGGTATTGAGATTGGTTATTATGTTGCCCAACGTGTCATGTAACCTGTTTTCCTTTGCGGCAGCATATTTGTTTATCCCTCATTTGTGTAGCTGCTTTATCTCGGCTTTTCATTAGTCTTACCCAATAGAGTGCAGACATGTTTTGTGGTTAATTTATTATTTTGGGTCAAATATCAATTACCCTTTTTGTATGTTTTTGCCTTAAGGAATCGGAAAATGGGACACTCCCTTAATGTCCAGGCCGTGGTTGGTCCGGATATGCGGTTTATGAGTGTCCTTGCCGGCTACCCAGGATCATCCCACGACTCCTATATCCTCAGGCGATCTGGGTTGTTTCGGAGATTTGAGGCAGGTGAATTTTCGGGGGCATGGCTGCTTGGTAAGTGTGTTCTATTTGTGTGTTATTAAATGTGGCATTAATCTTGTATTTGTTGATATGTTTGTTTTTGAATTCTTTACATAAGCGTCCAACTGCCTTTTTCTTGGCTCATATATTAGGAACTTCCCAAAAAAATGCTTGCCTCGCTTTGTCCTTCAGAATGTTTTCCCTTTAGTTAGGATGTCTGTAAGTTCCTTGTGCCTAAATATATTGTTTTGGAGTTTATACCCAAGGATCTTTGACCTTTGGCTCCTTTTGTACTATTGGTCTTTAAATGTCAAAGTGGACTTAAACTGCATACATTGTAGTTTCCAGATAAATGTGGATAGGCCCTCAGCAGCATCCTAATTGTAACATGTCTGAAAAATACAAATATATGTAAAATCCAAATACCCTTGGCCGTGCAGATGTTTGTTAATTAATTGGTATATAGAAGTGCCATTTTTATTTAGGTTATACCTTAGTGGAATTTTTTGGGGCCCTAATGTGCCCTGTTTTTTTTTTGCCACACTTTACCTTACATCATTATGATATCTGTGAAATTTTTGGTGTTGGTTGTGTTGCCTTTTTAATTTTGATTACATTTAATTCTCTGTTTAAGGTGATTCCGGGTACCCACTTCTACCCTGGCTCATGACGCCTGTGCTGCGGCCCCAGGATGCCTCTCAGGAAGCGTATAACCGTGCGCATCGCAAGACCCGGGCTGTTGTGGAGAGGGCCTTTGGTCTGCTGAAGACACGTTTTCGTTGCCTTGACCATACTGGGGGGGCCCTGCAATATGATCCCAAGAAAGTGATCGACATTATAATGGCATGTGCTGTTTTGCACAATTTTGCCATCATGGAACGTGTCCCACGTTATGTGGACAGCCTGCCCTCTTCAGCCGTCGAGGATGAAGTCGAGAATTTTGTGGGGCCCCCCAGTGAGTCTGGCCAATCTGTTCGAGCCAACCTGATCAGCCAGCATTTTACTTAACTTTTTTCCCTGTCTCACCATTCTGTGTGTCTGTGTTATCCTTTTTGTTACATATGTTGTTTTGCCGTAATGTGGCATTACCTCTAAGTAACACATTTAGACCTTAATTGTTGCCTAATGTATTTCATGTAGTTTCCTTAGCTTTAGATTTGCATTGTTACACCTCTTCAAACCCAAATTATCTGGTTTAGCCCAAGCTGTTTAAAATGTCTTCCCACTAAAAACGCCACAAGTATTGTAAGTGAAGTTTTTTTTTTACTTTGAAAAGGAAAAATTATAGTGCTTAACAGAAAACATTCCACATACATCTGTGGTTACAAATGGATAACATTACCAAAAAAACATCGAGCACATCTACACCTGGAAGTGAGTGGCACAACCAAACAAGGACACCCAGTCCAAAGGCCAGCCTAGTCCAGTCATTAATATTGCCTGTGCCCAGGGATATTTGGGCATGGCCATAATGTCACACAAACATGTCTGCAAACAGGAGGAGCACCAACCAAATACATATTTAAAGCCATAAGTGCCCAGATACACTCCACATAGACCTATGGCATTGGCTAGTGGCCTTAAGCATTACTCTAAGGAGCTATATGGGAGCAAATACAAAACACAACCTGCCTGAGCAACACAAAATGGATTGTTTGAAACCTCAAAGGACAAGTAAATACAGTGGGGGTTAAGAGAAAAGATGTCCCACACACCCATGGCTTAATAGGGTGGCTGCCCATAATACCCAGGTGGAGGTCCAGGTGGAGGTCCATGTGAATGGGACCTAGCCTGGGCCATGGCAGCATTGTGAATTTGAAACTGCTCCACAATGTTTCTCTGCATATTGGTCATCTCAGCCATGGCTGACTGGATGCCATTACTTGCATTGGCCACGTTGCTGTTGAGGGTACGCAACTCCGCGAGGATGCCCTGTAGACTGGTATGGATGTTGACCATGTCGGCATGCCTTTGCTCACGCTCTGTAACGAGCTGGGCGTCATAAGAGTCCCTTTGTTGGGTCCATAATTGAAGCAGGGCACTCTGCCTCCCCTGGGAAATTGTGGGGCGGCGTAATGGCGTCCGCCGCACAATTACCCTGGCTCTTGGGCGTGCCCTGCCGCGTGGTGTCGTACCCTCAACAGCAACCGGCCTGCTTTGCAAATCCTCAGCAGCAGAGTGAACACTGGGGACTGTAGTGTCAGTCTCCCCATGTGCATGCACAATGGATGGAGATTCACTCTGCTGCTGAGGATTGGCCAGAGAAACATTATGGAGCAGTTCCAAATTGGGACCCAGGGGGAGTTCATCCGACGTGCCCTGCACGGAGACATCATCATCTTCCTCCATGTCCTGGATCTCTTCCATGAGTGTGCGGGTCTGTAGGGACATATAAAAAAAAAAGTGTAAGTTGGCGTCCAAATTTGGGATTTCAACAGTTTAACACATTCTTAAGCACTTGGTAGTATTTATGCTACTAAATTAACTTACCGGAAATCTCTGATCTGGGCTCCTATGCTGTACGGACCTGGTAGGCATAACCAAACTGGGGGGTGAGTTTACCCTTGCTGAGGGATCATGCTGGGCTGAAGAAGAGAAAAACAAACCACGTAAACACACACATAACCTTTTTTTGGATAGGTAATCAAATATAGCTCTATTTGTAATATTATTCAACTCTAGAGCAATGGTGACCTTTGTTCAAACACACGCAAGTTTACATAGGTGCAATGGCTCTCAAAAACTGCTAACTGACCTCAGTTCTAAGTCAGGAAGTGTACCCAGTCAGCATACAACTTTCAACGCACATTTTGTGATTTAGCCTACCATTCGCTAGGTCCGTGGTACTCAAACAATTGTTGTAAAGGCCCATTTCAAGGTATGTGGTGAGAGGTGAATGTCTGGCCATGGGGCTGACGCAGGGGGTGTCTAGTTAGAAATAAACACACTGGTGGAGGGGCTGGAGATTTCAAAGTGCCAACTAATAAAGGCTGCTTGCCCTTGCTGGGCTGGATGGGCCAGAGCTGAGGGGACAGGGATTGGATGGCTAAAGGGGGGAGTTAACGTATTGATGGTGATGGGATGGATGGAGCAAATCTGTTACAAATGTATGGGGCTTATGTGGGGGGGGGGGGCATGGGGGGACTGTGGCAGATGGGCCAGAGCAGGGGCAGCGGGACACGATTGTGCCACGAGAAATTTTTACAAAGTTACTGTGTACCTTGCAATGCCACTTCCTGTGCAGTACTTCATATTGCAATGCTATGTTTCAGGGAGCCAGCACATTGGGCAGGAGACCAACCACTACATCGCCGATCAAGGGGGCAGCTCTGAGCACGTCAACACAGAAGTAACTGAGTGCAGGGCTGTCTGGGCAGGGGTCCTTGAATGTGGTGCCAAGGTCCGCATTGGGACCCCGGGCCGCCAGTTGAGTCTCGCTGCTCTAGGTCAGATATGTTTGTGGGTGGCTAATTAAATTGTTAACTCAAACACAACTCACACAACCAAAAGGCAACCCATACATAATGATGTGTGTTTTGTGATTGATTCCAAATATATCACTTATCTTGAGAAACTTCATGACTTTAACAATCCAATTGGACATTTGATCTTTGCCATAATGGCTGTGGGCCTAAATGTGTGATTCCAAGGGACCAAAAGAGGACACAAACAGCCACAGTAGTGCGAGGCCAAGCAAGGCAAACCATAGGGGCATCCCGTTATCTTGTTACTATTGAACTGTAGATTATTTAGCAAACAGGCAAACATGCAGATTTAAGAGTACTCACCGTGGGTACGGGTCGGTGAGTCTGTGTCCCTTAGACCAGCATGTCCACCGACCGCGACCGGATGGAGAAGTCCAAGCACAATCTCCTCAGCAGGGGTAAACTCCAATTTAGATGGAAAGCCACCTCCAGTTTTCATGCTGAAAAGAGAAAATCGTTTGGTACTCAGAAAAGGTGCATACAGTACATCCAAAACATTATATTTAGCGTAAACATTTAGTTACCTGTAATTATGCCTTTTAATTTCTTTTTGCCGTACAGCATACTTCAGATCAGAGATTTTCTTCTGAATTTGGGACACATCTTTCCTCTCTTCCCCCGCTGCATTTACTTGTCGGAGGATGGTTTCAAACAATTCCATCTTGCGCTGCTTGGTGGTGTGTTTGGATTTGCTCCCATATAGCTCGTCATAGTATAATGTAAGGCCACTAGCCAATGCCATATTTTGGTCATGGGAGAATCTCCCACTCAACTGGCCGCGGCGCAATGTGCGGCCAGATGGTTGGCTTGGCTGCTCCTCCATGTGTGCAGACACATGTGGTGACATTATGGCCTGGGGCTGGGTAGGGGAATGGCCGGATTGGTGGCTTCCCAATGACTGGACTGGACTGGCCAAGGGACTGGGTGTTCTTGCGTGGCTGGCCACCGAACTTCCAGGTGTAGATGTGGTCATGGTTGCAATTCGGGGCCCTCTTGGGGGGCTAGGTTCCCGGCTGGTGCCAGGTCGGGGGCTCTGTTCCCGGCTGGTGCCAGGTCGGGGGCTTCTGGCCCTGGATGGGGTTCTTCGGGCCCTGTAGGGGCTTCTGGCCCTGGATGGGGTTCTTCGGGCCCTGTAGGGGCTTCTGGCCCTGGATGGGGTTCTTCGGGCCCTGTAGGGGCTTCTGGCCCTGGATGGGGTTCTTCGGGCCCTGTAGGGGCTTCTGGCCCTGGATGGGGTTCTTCGGGCCCTGTAGGGGCTTCTGGCCCTGGATGGGGTTCTTCGGGCCCTGTAGGGGCTTCTGGCCCTGGATGGGGTTCGGCGGGCCCTGTAGGGGCTTCTGGCCCTGGATTGGTTTCTGCGGCCTCTGGCTGGGCTTCGTGCCCTGGATTGGGTTCTGCGGCCTCTGGCTGGGCTTCGTGCCCTGGATGGGGTTCTTCGGCCTCTGGCTGGACTTCGGGCCCTGGATGGGGTTCGGGCCCTGGATTGGGTTCTGCAGCCTCTGGCTGGGCTTCGTGCCCTGGATTGGGTTCGGGCCCTGGATGGGGTTCGGGCCCTGGATTGGGTTCTGCGGCCTCTGGCTGGGCTTCGTGCCCTGGATGGGGTTCGGGCCCTGGATGGGGTTCGGGCCCTGGATTGGGTTCTTCGGCCTCTGGCTGGGCTTCGGGCCCTGGATGGGGTTCGGGCCCTGGATTGGGTTCTGCGGCCTCTGGCTGGGCTTCGTGCCCTGGATGGGGTTCGGGCCCTGGATGGGGTTCGGGCCCTGGATTGGGTTCTGCAGCCTCTGGCTGGGCTTCGTGCCCTGGATGGGCTTCGTGCCCTGGATGGGGTTCGGGCCCTGGATGGGGTTCTTCGGCCTCTGGCTGGGCTTCGGGCCCTGGATGGGGTTCGGGCCCTGGATGGGCTTCGGGCCCTGCTGCGGGGCATGGGTTGCCGAACTGCCCTACTTGAAGGCATGGCCGGTGTGGGCTCCCTTGTGCTGCCTCTTCTGGGGGCAGAGGTGGTGGGTGCTGCAGTTGCCAGCTTTTTGGCTGCAGGGGCACGGGGCTTGGGGCCCCTTTTTTTGGTACCTGAGGGTCCAGGGTCCCTTGGTGGGGCCGAGGTGGGAGTCTTGCCTCTCAGTTTTCGCCGACCTTGCTGGGACCTTGTTGTTGGGCCCTCCGCGGTCTTGCTTTGCTGGGGTCGCTTGCTCATAGCCTTTTTCGGTGCCATCGTACACAAATGCTCAAAGAGAATGAGCTTTGGGTGCAGGGACCTTTAAATAATGAGCCCAGCGTGTGACGCCTATGCGCACGACTACGCGCTCGTACGAACGTACGTTCGAGCGGAACCAGGAAACCGCTGGGGTTTCACTTATCTGCTGCCTTGAAGAAGCATAAAGATGGCGCCCACTATCTTCACCCGTCAACAGGAAGAGATCCTCATGCTGGTAAGTGGCTGCCTGTGCATTTTAATCTAATAGTCAATGATGGCCTAAATGTAAATGATGCGTTTGGAACTAGTTTGGGGTCTCTTAATGTTTAATCACTGGCTCCTCACACTTCATCCTCAAGGGCCGAGCCTGGCCACGTTTTCAACTGTCTATGCTGATGTCCTAATTCGGCCAATTGCTCCGGCTTAGCAACAGTTAATTAACCTGTGGAGTAGCGGGGCGAGCTGGCAAACCTGGCCTGTCTCGGACCTTGATGCGGATGTTTGAGGAACACTGTTTTCCTAAGCCATAAAAACACAACGGGAAGCCACACACGTGGTCCAAAAGCCTAAGCATTAGGCTACATCTTGGATGTTTAAACCATCCTAACATGCCATAGATGCAGGTGGGCTGATTCTTGATGTTGGCTATTATCTGTATGTACATGGTGTGTGATACATATAACATAAGACCAGACTGTCATTCACAGTCAACGTCCTCTTTAAGGCACTCCCCAAAAATGGCTGCCACTCGAAATGTGTGTGTTAATGACATTAAATTCTCAACTTGTGATGCAACACATATGGGTCTGTGTGTAAAAGTAAAAGCTCTGTGTCCATTATGTTTTTCAGATCATGCTTCAGCGCCGGTATGACTTCGCGCCCAATGTGTGCGAGAAAAGGGACATCGCCCGGGAGATCATCGCGGAAATCCACCGTGTGACCAGCACCACCTTCACTCACACCCAGATAATGCAGCATTGGTCGGACCTGAAACGTCTGCACATGCCCCGGGTGCGGAGGTTTTTTGGAATCCATTTCCCAAGTAAGTACAAAGCAATTGCATGGTATATGTTCCAAATGTATAAGTTATGCCTTTATTTATAATGACTTTTCTTTGGTAGTGTTGGAAATGGATTTCAGAATTCGCCGCACCCGGAGACGTACAGGCCGACCAGTGCTGCATGACTCTGCATCTGTGAGTGAAGGTGGTGGATCTCCCGGGCGACGGACCTACCCCTCCTCTGTGGCCTCCTCAGACCAGCCCCTGGACCTTACCACAGAGGAGGGGCCAAGCCGCGTGGGCGTGGAGTCATACCTGGCCACGCATGGGGAAGGCTCTGGTATGTCACTCTTCATGTATAGGCACAAAGATATACATGGCAGGCCAAAAACTAAGTTATCCTTTATTATGTATTTGTAGAAGCTTCTGGAGCGGGTGAGATAGTGGAGGAGGAGGCAGCAGAGATGCTTGAAGTCGATCCTGGCGAAGGTGAGTGATGTCAGCCAGACTGGGAGCCAGATATGTTGGGAATAGTGACTCTCTACAAGTACTAACCAAATGTCACATGTTTCTCCAGGGACTTCTTCACAGCAGAGCCAGGACCAAGGGCAGCCTGTTGGCCCCAACCAGCCATCTGTCGGCCACCAACTCCGTAAGTCTCCATGCCATTATTCATATTAATGTTTGGTTAGCTAATAACACACACATAACTAAAGGCGTAGCCAATGTGTAGTTCACACTTTCATGTGGGCACTTCGTTAGCTTAAAGAGGACCCTAACTAGTATTAAGAACCAAAGAATTAGCCATCACACTGTACCTACAGATTAGAACCATGGAAAAACACCCTTCACCCATCTAATGCATGTTATTAGACTGAACAAAACCAATATTGGGGAATATGGAATGCGCAATATTTACAGGCAGCATGGGATACATATTGAAAAAAGGAAGGTGCTGCCATGCATTGTGTGAGTGATGACCTTTCCCTCAACCCGGCTATGCTCGGGATTCCCAACGCACCACTGTAACCTACTCCCCTGTACTTTATCCAACTCTCCACTCCTCATTAAGTGTTATGCTTCAGAGTCCAGATGGCGGCGCTGTAATCCCCAAAAAACCCTAAATAACTTTGAGGTGGTGCAGAATCATTTGGGAATAGTTATTGGTTTTCATTAAATAATGTGGAAGGTCCGGTTTAAGGAGTTTAAACACTTACCTGTGGGAAATGCATTAACTGTATCCCTTTGAAGAATGACATATGTCATGCATTTACATGTATTTGATTAACCCTAAATCTATTTCCAGCATACAAACCGGTCTGGGACTCCTATTTATGTTTCTTTCTCTATTGGTTACAGGGATGATCCCCCAAACCTTGGCGGGCAAAAAAAAAAGAATGAAGGAGTTGGTGGCCGAGCTGCTGGCCATACAGGCGACGTTGGGGCCAACAGATGAAGAAGAGGATGATGAATAGTGCCCTTGGTCCTGGCTCCTTTGTTTTTAAATATGTCAACATTTTTAAAAGCCTTTTATGTATTTTTAAAAAACAAAAAAATTATGTTTGTTTAAAACAAAACAAAAAATGTTTTTTACTGTTGACAAAAAAAAAAAATTCTATGTGTTTTACTGTTTTAAAAAAAAAAAAACTTATATGTGTTTTACCGAGACCAAATTAAAAAAAAAAAAAATTAAACAAAACAACCCAAAAAAAAAAAAAATTATTTACAAACAAACAAAGCTAATAATGTAAATAAATTAGATTTTAAGCCTTCCTAAATGTGTCTTTTCTAATATGCACACACCCAAAAAATTACACAAACCAGAAACAACACGCTTAGAAACATATAGACATATGTACATTATGTGATTTTCTTACATTTTAGGGACCGAGAAAGGAAGTTGGATGCAGGCGCCAAGGGGTTTAGGTAAGTTTGAGGGACCGAGAAATGAAGTTGGATGCAGCCGCTAAAGGGTTTAGGTAAGTTTGAGGGACCGAGAAATGAAGTTGGATGCAGCCGCTAAAGGGTTTAGGTAAGTTTGAGGGACCGAGAAATGAAGTTGGATGCAAGCGCTACGGGGTTTAGGTAAGTTTGAGGGACCGAGAAATGAAGTTGGATGCAGCCGCTAAAGGGTTTAGGTAAGTTTGAGGGACCGAGAAATGAAGTTGGATGCAGCCGCTAAAGGGTTTAGGTAAGTTTGAGGGACCGAGAAATGAAGTTGGATGCAAGCGCTACGGGGTTTAGGTAAGTTTGAGGGACCGAGAAATGAAGTTGGATGCAAGCGCTACGGGGTTTAGGTAAGTTTGAGGGACCGAGAAATGAAGTTGGATGCAGCCGCTAAAGGGTTTAGGTAAGTTTGAGGGACCGAGAAATGAAGTTGGATGCAGCCGCTAAAGGGTTTAGGTAAGTTTGAGGGACCGAGAAATGAAGTTGGATGCAAGCGCTACGGGGTTTAGGTAAGTTTGAGGGACCGAGAAATGAAGTTGGATGCAGCCGCTAAAGGGTTTAGGTAAGTTTGAGGGACCGAGAAATGAAGTTGGATGCAGCCGCTAAAGGGTTTAGGTAAGTTTGAGGGACCGAGAAATGAAGTTGGATGCAGCCGCTAAAGGGTTTAGGTAAGTTTGAGGGACCGAGAAATGAAGTTGGATGCAAGCGCTACGGGGTTTAGGTAAGTTTGAGGGACCGAGAAATGAAGTTGGATGCAGCCGCTAAAGGGTTTAGGTAAGTTTGAGGGACCGAGAAATGAAGTTGGATGCAGCCGCTAAAGGGTTTAGGTAAGTTTGAGGGACCGAGAAATGAAGTTGGATGCAAGCGCTACGGGGTTTAGGTAAGTTTGAGGGACCGAGAAATGAAGTTGGATGCAAGCGCTACGGGGTTTAGGTAAGTTTGAGGGACCGAGAAATGAAGTTGGATGCAAGCGCTAAGGGGTTTAGGTAAGTTTGAGGGACCGAGAAATGAAGTTGGATGCAGCCGCTAAAGGGTTTAGGTAAGTTTGAGGGACCGAGAAATGAAGTTGGATGCAGCCGCTAAAGGGTTTAGGTAAGTTTGAGGGACCGAGAAATGAAGTTGGATGCAAGCGCTACGGGGTTTAGGTAAGTTTCTGGTTGAGGGTGCGCATGCGCAAGATCTTATAAACATACGAACGCACGAATCTAAGAGGCCAAAAACCAATGAAAACCAGAGGCAAACGCAAGTAATTGGAAGAGGTTGACGATGGAAGCAGCCGAAAAAACAGGCTGCCGTCGCAACAGGTGAGCACATGAACGTGATTTTTACGATTGGCAACTGACTGAGGCAAGTTCGGGAGATATCATACGAACGGACGTATATTTTAGGATAGAAACGTATTTGCTTATTGAATCACTCGCAAGTTCATACGAACGCACGAGCGGACGTGAAAAATAGGATGATCGTGAGCCAAATCCAAGCTGTTACATGTTTCTTTGAATCAACCCACATGTCTCCAGTGCCCTGACCAGCCATGGTTTCCAACATGTGTTGTAGTACATGAAGCAGTGGAATCACATCGTTCATCCCGAAATCCTGACGACTGACAAATAAAGTGGCTTCCTCAAAGGGCCTGAGCAAACGGCAGCTGTCACGTATGAGCTGCCACTGGTTGACATTGAAGTTACACAGGGGAGTCCCCCTATCCGCTTGGATCATCAATAAATCCGTGATGGCTTTTCTCTATTTGTATAGTCGGTCCAACATATGGAGGGTGGAATTCCAACAGGTGGAAACATCGCAAATCAGACTGTAGCTCAAGAAGGGTGTGCTTGGCAGTGTAGGAGTGGCTGAAGTGCATGCAAAGTTTCCTTGCCGTTGTTAGGATGTCTTGCAGATGAAGACTTCAGAAACCGTTTGACAACCACATTGAAGACGTGAGCCATGCAAGGCACATGGGTCAGGCTTCCTTGTTGCAAAATGTTCTTCCCATTGTCAGTAACCATGGTTCACATTTTCAGTTTTCTTGGAGTAAGCCATGTTTGAATTTCTTGATGAATACATTTTAGCAATTCCTCCCCTGTGTGACTCTGTTCGCCAAGACAAACCATGTGAAGCACAGCGTGACACCTCCGTGCTCTGCACATATGGTAGACTGGAGGGGCACTGAGACTTGACCCTACAGTGGAGGGTGAGGAATGAGGAGGCCGATTTGCACGGTGTCACAGGCACAACGCCCAGGGAGTGCGGAGGCGTGACCTGTCCAAGTTGCTGCTGATGCAAAGGAACCACATTCACCCAGTGGGCCGTAAGCGACATGTACTGTCCCTGACCGTAGTTACAGCTCCAGACGTCGGCGCTGGCATGCACTTTGGTACACACCGACAGGCTCAAGGACTGGCCCACCTTCTGTTCAACAAAATTGTGCAGCGCTGGTACTGCCTTCTTGGCAAAGAAATGATGGCTTGGGACTCTCCACCTCGGCTCGGCACAAGCCATCAGTTATCTGAAAGGTGCAGAGTCCACCACCTGAAAAGGGAGCGACTGCAGCACCAGCAACTTGGACAGGAGCACATTCAGCTTCTGCGCCGTAGGGTGAGTGGGCGCATACTGCTGTCTGTCTGTTGGACATGGCTTCGCTGATGGATTGCTGGCGGGATGCATGACTTGGAGGAGGAGGAGGAGCAGGAGCATCTGGAGTGAAAGAGGATGGGTATGACGCACAGCTGCCTTCGGCTAAAGTGCTGGAGCCTTGGCTGGCAGAAATTTGGAGCGGCGTGCCACTTGGTGAGGAAGCAGCCTGGACCACCTCTTCGGAGCCTCGGTTCTCCCAGGCCGCTTTATGGTGACGCAGCATATGTTGACACAGGGCTGTGGTGCCAACATTTGGGCCCTGCCCATGCTTCACCTTCTGCCTACACATCATGCATGTGGCCATGTTACCCTCCTGCGGATGCTTGATGAAAAACTGGCACACTGCCGAGTAGCAATATTTCCCAACAAAAGCCCGCACTGATTCCCTGCTACTGCCGCCAACTCCAGTAACTCCTGCTCCACTACCTCCCGAGAAGGTAGAATGCTGTGCAGCAAGTGATCTACCCCGGCCCCGTTTGGCTCCAGATTTTACAATTCTGCCCCCATGCTGACTGTCAACCATGCTGCTAACACCTTGCTGCCTCAGCTGCTGACTCCGGGGCAACCTGTGCCCCTCTTCTCCTGATGATGATGATAATGAAGCCCCTTCTGCACCCGGCTCCCAAGTGCGATCGGCTTCATCATCATCATCATCAAGTTGTGTCTGCACTTCACTGATGTTCTCGGTTTCCTCAACAGTGTCTGATGCAGGAGCTGGAACACTCGCCACACCACCTCCCACACCACTCTCCACATCACTATTTGTCTGCCTAGTGAAAGAAGCCACCTCCATTTCTTGGCTGGGCAGTAGCTGCTGACTGTCCTCTATCTGATCGTCCTCACTAAAGAGTGGAGCTGAACCCAAAGCCTAGGATACGTCGCTGGGGGAGGGAACGGCGTAGGACAGAGGCAATTGGAGGACAGTGACTGCTCCTGGGCCATGTCAACTCAGGGTTGTGTCAGAGGAATCTACCGACTGTAGGCTGGGGGTGTCAGATGTAACTTGTGATGATGTGGATGACCACATTAACAAATCTACGACGGCAGATGCGTTACTGGTGGAGACACGACCGCTAGCAGATACTGGCAGATCAGGTCTCTCACCGCGACTCCTGCTGCCACTCGCACCTAGTCTGCTGCGACCTCTGCCTGCTGAATCTAGGCCTCTGTCACTCCTCTGTGAACATCCTGGCACTTGTCTGCCTGACATGCGCAACAGGCACTTTAAAAATGTGTTTACTTTAAGAATCAGAAGTTAAATAAACTGAGGAACTGCTTCTGTGTAACAGATTCTATGAAAATTGGCAATATGGGATGCCCAGTGGTCAGGGGTTTTTATAGCAGACACAAAAACAATTCAAACTGTAATCTAGTTAGAAGAAATCCACTTTAAGAGCTGTTTGTGTGTAACAGATAGGGTTAAATGTGCAAACATGGCATGCCCAGTGGGCAGGGGTTTTTACAGCAGACACAAAAACAATTAAAACTGTGCTCTAGTTAGAATAAATCCCCTTTAAGAGCTGCTTGTGTGTAACAGATAGGGTTAAATGTGCAAACATGGCATGCCCAGTGGGCAGGGGTTTTTACAGCAGACACAAAAACAATTAAAACTGTGCTCTAGTTAGAAGAAATCCGCTTTACCACCTGCTTGTGTGTAACAGATAGGGTCAAATGTGCTGATATGGGATGCCCAGTGGCCTGGGGTTTTTACAGCAGACACAAAAACAATTCAAACTGTACTCTAGTTAGAAGAAATCCCCTTTAACAGCTGCTTGTGTGTAATAGATAGGGTCAAATGTGCAAACATGGCATGCCCAGTGGGCAAGGGTTTTTACAGCAGACACAAAAACATTTAAAACTGTGCTCTAGTTAGATGAAATCCGCTTTCGGAACTGCTTGTGTGTAACAAATAGGGTCAAATGTGCTGATATGGGATGCCCTGTGGCCTGGGGTTTTTACAGCAGACACAAAAACAATTAAAACTGTAATCTAGTTAGAAGAAATCCCCTTTAACAGCTGCTTGTGTGTAACAGATAGGGTCAAATGTGCTGATATGGGATGTCCTGTGGGCAGGGGTTTTTACAGCAGACACAAAATCAATTAAAACTGTAATCTAGTTAGAAGAAATCCCCTTTAACAGCTGCTTGTGTGTACCAGATAACGTCAAATGTGCTAATATGGGATGCCCTGTGGGCAGGGGTTTTTACAGCAGACACAAAAACAATTAAAACTGTGATCTGGCTATTAAATGAAATGTTACTTTCTCTGCTGTCCCTGCCTCGATCTTTCCCTATCTTTCCCTGGTTCTGTCTGGCACTCTGTGTGTCTTACTGGCTCTCCCTGGCTCTAAACAGCTCCGTTCTGGCTGCAATACAACGCTGAAATACGCACAGGCAGGATGGCCGCCGTTTATATAGCACTGTGACGTCACCGGGGTTCCTGGCTGATAGGCTGCATGTGACCTTCCCATGATACCTTGCCCTAGGGGATATGTCCAGACATGTGCATCCACTATTTTACAATGCCTGTAATTGAAGTAAATGAATTAAATGAAGTAAATTTTAAAGGAAAAATTCGATCGATCGAAACGCGGGGAAATTTCCTGAAATTGGGAACGAATTCGGGTTCGTCCGGATCGATTCGCTCATCTCTAAAAACTACATTACGATATTAGTATTGTATCATCTATTTCATGCTCAAGAAATAAGTGATGAGTTTTGCTATGACTTTTTTTAAATCCTTATTCCTAAGGCTGTAGATGATTGGATTCATTATTGGGGTGACCACAGTGTACAGCAATGACAGGAACTTAGCAATGTACAGTAACTGTCCTCTACGAGGAACCAAGTAGACAGTAACTATAGACCCATAAAAGATGAAGACCACAATCAGGTGTGAACTGCAAGTTGAAAAAGCTTTCTTTTTCCCAGTAATAGATGGGATTTCTAAAATGGTGGATATAATGTAAGTGTATGATACAATGATAATAACAAACGGTGTGATAGCAACAGCCGCTGCAATCAATTTTACTTCTAATTTAACCATTGTGGCATCATTGCAGGGGAGTTCTAAGACTGGATCAAGGTCACAGAAGACGTGGTCAATAATGTTTGGACCACAAAAGTGTAATTTTAATATAGTTAATACATCATTTAAAACAATTACAATTCCTAAAATCCAGCATGTGATCACCATTCTCCAGCAAACCTGGTGGGTCATTATCAAATGATAATGCAAGGGCTTACAGATGGCCAAATATCTGTCATAGCTCATCCCTGTCAGGAGAAGGCTTTCCACATTTTCCGATAGTCCAAAAAAATAAAGTTGGGTGATACAAGCAGAAAATGATATTAAGGCCTCTTTTGACAATACATAAAGCATGCTAGGAAGAATATCCATCACCAGTAAGATATCTAACACAGAGAGCTCTGAAAGGAAGAAGTACATGGGGCAATGGAGGGACTTGCTGTAGGTCACAACTGTGATGATCAGGAGGTTTCCACATATTGTCACACCAGAAAGCACAAGTAAAATACAGAAGACCAAAACTGTAATATTCTGGGGAAGCTGAAATCCTAAGAGCAGAATGGTGGTAATGGAAGTGACATTTTCATCAAGCATAACCTAAAAATCATTAAGAGACACAAATGCGTCAATTCAGAATATAAAGATAACATGGCTGCATGGTTCAGTTAATCAAAATGTTAGTGGGACTGTAAATTCAGAATATTAAAATAAAATAATTGGGGCAGGGTTTTGCCTTTTTTAACTTCTCTTCCAGTACCTATGTCTGGACTGTTTGCAGAGATCCACATTTTATAAAAAAATAATGGGTTTGACTAAGCCCGGCCCATACTAAACACATATGAGCAAAAGTGGTTTTAGCTGCAAAGTGGGGACAGTCCAGGTAATGGCAACTTTAAGGCAGCAAGAAGCTGAGCTCATGCCTGTCCCATGTGCTTCTCCTCTGTGTTCCCAAAGTGGATCTCCACATTGCCGACTCTATAGCTGTACTGCTGCATGAATTACTTTACCCGTGCATCTGTGTGGAAAGCCACAACACATGACCAGTTAGCGGGTATTGAAGAGGAGGGTTGGCTACCCCTGTCCTATTGCACAGGCAAGTCATTTGGCCCCGTGACATGATAGAACAGGGTAAGCCATAGGGGTTGCTAGACTAGGAATGTTTCCACAGGGGGTTAGGAAGGAGGAGAGCATGCCTAGTGCATAGGATTTTATTGCCGAAGAATCTGTTTGATCTTCAATAAGAGGCTGATTTATGAAGGATTTGAGACTAGTGTCACTTTATACTTCATTTAGGATGCAAATGAAAATGGTGCCACAGTGTCCATCAGAGGGTGCCGAATTTATCACATATGCCTTATTCACTGCTGTGACCGATGCTCTCGTATAAGCAGGGCCAGTTTATAGTGGACAGAGGTGAGGCAGGAAGAAGTGAGCAAAGACGTGGGCTGAGGTGTTGAGAACAGGCGTAAGATGGGAAGAGATAAGGTAGGAATAAGTGGGCAGAAGTGAGGTGGGCTGAAAGAGGTGAAAAGAGATGGGCAGAGGTAAGTGGAGGTGCAGTGGGCAGAGATGAGGTTGGCAGAGGTAGGTAGAAACAGACTGAGGTGACGGGGGAATGCAACTGATGGCAGTGTGGGAAGCCCTCTTTAGTCCGTTTTTTTTTATTCTTTAATATAATTAGGGATGAGCGAAGCGGTTCGGACAAACCGGAATTCGCTCTGAATTTCAGGGAAAATTAGATTCGGCACGAACCCGAATTTTTTTTGATTCGTGCCGATCGAATTTTCCCTGAAATAAAGTAAGCAAACACTTACCTGCATGGTCAGAGCGTGGAGGCCGGCGCCGCTCTCAGGCGCCCTCTGATGACGCGTCCTCTGATGACGCGTCCTCTGATGACAGCTGAGAGCGGCGCCGGCCTCCACGCTCCGACCATGCAAGTGTTTGCTTTTTAAAAAAATGCCGGCATGGTGGGAGCGGGCAGGCCGGCTGCGCTGTCAGCGCGGCCCGCTGACAGGCGTAGCCGGCCTACCCGCTCCCACCATGCCGGCATTTTTTTTTTTCAGATGAGCGATTAGTGAAAGTTCGATTCGGGCGAAACCGAATTTCTTGGGGAAATTCGGCGAATCGCCCGAATCGAACTTTCAAGAAGTTTGCTCATCTCTAAATATAATCTTAAAGGATGGACATATGAGATAAAACAAGTTCCTTAGTTGTGGAAAATGTTACTATGCTAGTAAATTTCAGTAATCAAATTTTCTCCAGATGTACAGTGCATCATAATCTCCTACATAAACCTACGCTTAATAAACATGAGTCATAACAAATAACATATAAAAAATAAAACAGAAGCAAGAGTGGAATATTAGACATGGACATGTTGTCACTGATAGGAAAGCTTAGGAGATCACTGGCAATGCATGAAGATGCTGGAGGATGTAGAATGTTGCAGAGGAATCGGCTCACCACACAGGGCTGCTGACTGTATATCGTGTTCCAATGATAAATGTACGGTGTAATGGTGTTTATATAAAGCAGCCGGAGTAATGACATTGTAATCTCACAGGATCATTATAATTTATGCACAGGGAATATTTTCAAAGGTGAATGTTTTGATAATTTGTCCACTGCCTCAAAAGAGAATTTTATATATTGTTTCTTTTTTCAGCTGGGCTTGGGCTTTGATATGAAATGTCTTGTTTGTAATGTTTGTTTTCTCAATATTTTGGGTGAAATATGTGAGAAAAAAAATGGCCGCTGCTACATCGAATCCTGGGGTATGTCATTGTTTACACACTAGCAGGCTGATTCATTACTAGCGACAGGTAGCGACAGGTGAGCGTCTGTAGAGCGGATTTCAGAAAGCCCGCTAGTAGTCGCTGTGCTCGGCCATGGATCATTGTTTGCATCAGAGCGCCTCAGTCGCTGTCCGGCCTTGATAAATATGATATGTGATTCGCTATACTACGCTGTATGTAAGCGCACCGTAAAGCCAGTGCGATTGACTAACACCACATTCATCAAAAAAACAGGCACAAACATCGCCGGTGCTCAAAATCGTGTAATTGTAGCCCATAGCGCCAGAGGCTAAAGGCTATTTTTGTACATGCATCTAGTAGTAACAAAGCGAAAACATATGTAATTGCATTGTTATAACATTGTAAAATGAACACTTTAATACCAGACCTGTAAAGACAATTCTGCATAAAAATTTTATCAAAGTTTGTCAAGTTTTCAAAAATGTCATTTTCTTGCCCAAAATACATGTCAGAAGGTTTGTGTTTTTTTGGGGCAAAAAAAAAAAATTGGGATCAGGAAAGGGATTTAAGTATCGTCCATAGAAATGTATGGGAGAAATGTATGGGAGAGCGCCAGGTAAAGACAGGTTAGACGTGGTGCTCTGCAAGGATGGACACCGGCACTGTACGCTGAGCCTGGGATAATGATGAATCGTACCCTACATGCCATTGTTCCAGTAGCTCACCAGATTCGGCTTCATAAATGCGTAATTGCGTGCAGTCTGTGGCGTTCACCTGCTGCTACCTGGCGCTACCTGCCGCTCTACAGGCACTACCTGGCGCTATCCCTTCATGAATAAGGCCCTAGGTTAGACATTGCAGTTTTAGACAGGTGGTTGTTTCCATAGGTGGCCTGAGCAGTGGCTGGAAACAGGGCACAGGACAAACACAACTTTCCCTTTACTTCCCATGATCCTTTTGGAGTTACCCTGGCTCCATTCTCTTTCCATTCTGCCTTTTCTTCCTCGCTAGCTTGAGACTGCAAAGTTCTGAGTATTTCAATGTCTACTGGCAGGGAAATGTCTCGTTGTTTTGCTGCAGTCCCTACAGGGTCATGTCTGGGTTTCTGTGCAGCAACTTTGGTCGCCTAGTCAGCGTGGTGGTTTCCTCAAGCCTAGTGGTGTGTCCTTTGATTCCCTAGAGGAGTCCATTTGTTGCAAGTAGTTATTTACATTACATTAACACATGCACAAATCAAACACAAACCTGCAAATCACAAGAGCACCTTCCTATTAAATTAATCTTATCTGCTCATATTGCCTATTTCCACATGGATTTTTGTATGTTTTGGTACGATTTCTATTAAGAGACATCCATAAACCATATCAATTAACTATGATTGAATTAAACATCAAAATTACCCTTAGTTTGCAGTGATTATACAATATAGCTATAGAGATCTGCTATTAGATCATAATCTCCTATAAAAAAAAAGACTTCCCAAACCATTAATTCACAATGCAATAATGTAATATTTAATGTTGTATTTTATCATATTTCTTTTTGGATATTGTTTACCTTTGTCTTATACAATCTCTTTACTATAAGAAAACTTTTTATTGATGACAAATTTCAACATGGATTGGTCCTTTGTTCACCAAGATGGAGGGGGTGCTCCCTTCACACAGACAGAAAACACTGTAACTCCGCACCACTATTTAAATTAAGGTGTGCTTAATTTAAGCGAAAGGCGACGCGTAGCGTGATTCCCCTGAATCACTTCCTCAGGCCGTCTTCCCGTGAATCACTTCCTCAGGCCGTCTCCTCAGGATGAATCATGCTACACGTTGCCTTTCGCTTGTCCGGACCCCCAGCAGGATAGCTCTGGAGATTGGGTGAAGTACCACACCATTTACTATTCCTAGTCCCTCCGGGTAGTCATTTTGACATATCAGTCATGTTAGCATTTGGGAGATAAGGGCAGTTTGGCACTTGGCACTTTATTTATGTTGTATTTTGGATAATAATATTGTATGTAATTATTTATTTTATTCATTTATTTATTTATATATTTATTAACAAGCACAGTTTTGCACATAGCACATTATAGCACATGTGGTTTTGATATATACACTTTGTATTCACAATTATTATCCTGTATTTTCAGGGACCTGACATAAATGGTTAAAATAATATAATAGAGGGCCACATAATTATCCGGGGGGTCTGATGTGTTTTAACTGTTTTTTAATGTAAAAAGTGTGACCTAGCATTGTAATAATACCCGTATACAAATAAAGGGTTTTTATCAATTTCTATACCTCCACACAGACACACAGGACACAATACCTGTATGTTGTATATCACAATGCCCGTGGTAATTTTATTTAGTTCTCACATGACAGTTTCCCCAGGCTGATGTCTCTTCCAGTGTCCCATCACTGAAGACCCAGCCTGCTATTTCCTACCACCCTTCGCAATGCCGCCGATGGAAAGACAGACCCATCACTGAAGATACTGCCTGTAGCTCCATTTCCTTCCACCCTCCATAATGCTACCAATGGAAAGACAGGCCGTGTATAAAATGAAATCCTTTATTGAGAGCAACGGCTCAAATGCACAAAGCACCAAATGAGAGGAATGATCCCTCTGGAATAATCCCAATATCTGTACCCTAGTATGCCAACCCTAAAGCTCAGGCTGTTCTTCCGGCCTCGCCTCACCTGCCTACAGCTTCCTTGCTTCATCTACTGCTCGAAGGTGTGCACCTTCTATAGATGTGTTACATTATTGTCAGCCAATACAAAAGAAAAGCAAGTGAAGATGAGCCCTAAAGAAGATCCTAGACCTTTGTAAATAATGGCCCAGCAATTGACCCTCCTGACCCAACTTGTTGGTGAGCTATCTATGGGTTATGACCAAATGCAAGGTCATATGGTTGAACTTTATACAAGACCCTTTCCCAGGGATCTTTTGTTTGTGTTAACTATCAATGTTAGCCTCTCATAGTACTAAGTATTACACTTTCAGTTTCAGTGCACTGCATTGCCATTTTAAACATTACATTTTCATACATTTTTAATGTTTACGGCTATCCATGAACCAAGCAAGGGGTATTACTCATCATAAGAGAGTAAAAGAAGGTTGACTGCATTTGAAGATCTTCGTTACTGTTCTCTCCAGAAGATCAGTGCTTGTTTGATGGTTGTAGAACAATAACTGCTGTGGCATGTTAAAAATGTTGTGGACCCTGAGTCATAGCAGGGCCATGGGGTGTCATATAATTGATAATAGACAGATTCCTATTAAGGCCTGGAAGCCTAAAGCATTGTTTTCTGATTCATTCACTAGGATGTAAGTTAAAAAACAGTTAACAAAATACAGTAAGCATATGCCCGAACATGTGTCTAAGTAAGTCAGCAGTCTAGAAGCTTCTATCACATGCAATGTGCTTCTTGCACAGTAAAGTTACAGGTTAACAATAAATATCCATATCGGGGGGGGGGGGGGGGGGGGTGCCGATTTCATATTAGGAATAGTAGCTGCTAAGAAGATTAGTTTAAGTAATTGCCGATTTTACATAGGGCTAGGCAGAAGGAAGAAGAGAAGCCGGGACAACTAGATTCAAGGAGACCTAAAGCCAGAAAAGATGTCATCACCCCCTACGGGACCCGCAGAAAATCACATGGTGAAAGAACCTGCAGAGGGCAAGGGAATGTGTCATGTTAAAACTAACAGTGTCTCCAGACAAAAGGAGATCAAAACAGGGATGAGACGTGTGAACCTAACTTACTGCTGACCAATAAACAAACTTCTAATAAAGTAAATGGAAACTTCATAAGAAAACTGAAGTATTCTTTGTGCATTAACCTCTGCCTAGGACAGCTTTACCCCACACATGGGCCTCAAAATATCCTTTTGCCCAGAAGACAGACACTTCCCCAACCTTACTCTTAACTAAGCATGGAGAGATGAGTAACACTACTCCATGCTGATTTCCTTTTGTAGCAGAAATGCTTTACATGTATTTTGCTATAGGGATGACCAGATAGAGAAAGAGATGGCAATAATTGGAAAACTTGCATATTCACACTTTGTCACCAAATCCCGCTCAGGTTTTGTTCATATGCTTCAATTGATTTCAGATGAATAAAACCATTGAGATACAAACATTTACCAATCAAAAATCGTGCTCAAACAGTTAGTAATGAGTTTCCCAATGGCATTTTTTAAATCCTTATTTCTTAAACTATATGTGATTGGATTAATTAATGGAGTAACTACAGTGTACAGTAAAGACAGGAACATAGCGATATAATTTGACTGTTCTTTATGAGGAACCAGATAAACAGCAATTAGGGTCCCGTAAAAGATAAAAACAACAGTTAGGTGTGAACTGCAGGTTGAGAAAACTTTCTTTCTCCCACTAATAGATGGAATCTCCAAAATGGTGGCTATGATGTAAATGTATGATACAATTATGATACAGAATGGGGGGACTATGCAAACAGCACCAATAGATTTTGCTTCAAATTTAACCATGGCGGTATCCGTGCAGGAGAGCTCCAGTATCGGATCAAAATCACAAAAGAAATGATCAATAATATTTGGCCCACAAAATTGTAAGTTTAACATAGTTAATATGTCATTCAAAACTATTAAAATGTCCAAAATCCAGCATGTGATCACCATTCTCCAGCAAACCTGGTGGGTCATTATAGAAGTATAATGCAAGGGCTTACAGATGGCCACATATCTGTCATAGCTCATTATTGTCAGGAGAATCAGCTCTACATTTTCTGAAAGGCCAAAGAAGTAAAACTGGGTGATACAAGCAGCAAGTGATATTAGGACCTCTTTATCCAATAAAGTACGAAGCAAGCTGGGAAGAATATCCATCACCAGTAAGATATCCAACACAGAGAGCTGAGAGAGGAAGAAGTACATGGGGCAATGGAGGGTCTTGCTGTAGGACACCACTGTGATGATCAGGAGGTTTCCACATATTGTCACAACAGAAATTACAAGTAAAATACAAAAGTTCAAAACTCCAAGATTCTGGGGGAGCTGCAATCCTAAGAGGAGAATATTGGTAATGGTGGTGTCATTTCCCTCACCCATGACCTGACAGGAGAGCATTAGTATTTTGAATATCTGACTTTGAACAACTGAAGACAATGCCTGCCCTAGTCCTTAAGCCTGGGGACCAAAATAAATTTAGAAGTGAATTTAGACTAAAACATAAAACATTCCTGTGATTTTTTTATTCTTCAAGCTTAGATCAATCAGCATTCCAGAAGATAGTTACAGAAAATAGAGTACTGTTTTTCTTGCACCTTCTAATATTAGCAATATTCCAAGTCCAAAAATACCAATGCTTCCACCATAACCGTACTTCAAGTTTAGTTCCCATCCAATTTCCCATGTCTATTCAACACTGTTTCAGGATATAGTAAATATTCCCCCGAATCTATTGAGAAAAGCTTAGGGTGTACACATCTGTATAATACAATTAGTGAAGCAAAATATTAAGGGTTGCCCTAAAAAGAAGTCAATAACCTCAAAGGTAGCCCTTATCATCTGCAATTTCAGGCGCGCTCATCAAATGACTACTTATTCGATAACGTTAGTTGTCCCAAATCAATCAATTATGGTAAGGTTTTAATGGTTCTCAATCACCGAGATAATCTAGGCTGATCAAACAGTCTTAAAACAATTTCTAGCAGCCAGATGTAAATACTTTATTACGTGTCTTTCAATAATAAACAAAATAACATAAATCAACAATGTAGCGTGAAGCAGGCACTTACCACCGCAGCCCAGGAGTTTGCAAACCTGTCCTGGGCCAGTGATGATATCTTGTTCGCAATCACTTGTCTCCACAGCTGCAGCTCAGTGTGCGGCTGCCTCCCGGGTCACCTCTGTTGTGCGCTGTTGCTACAAATTGAGCTATTATAGGTGTATTTAAATCCTTTATCAAGAAAGGTGCCTATTGCACCTTTATTCTTCTAAGAAACACATGTTGTATATAAAAAAACAAACAAACAAGCTGCCTTGAAAACATCACGAGGACGAAACATGCATCGGGTAGCACATGCAGTGGCACATGTAGGACACCCTCCCTCGCTCTGTAACAGAGGTAGGGCGATAATTGTTTGTTTTTTATACACAACACATGCTTTAGGAACGTTTGATCAGCCTAGATTATCTCGGTGATTGAGAACCATTAAAACCTTATCATATTTGATTGATTTAGCACAACTAACCTTCTCAAATAAGTAGTGGTTATTGAGCAACGGTTGAAATTGGGGATGATAAGGGCTTTTCGCATATCCCAAGCCCTACCTTCTAATTTCCTTAATTTTTGACACCTGTATAGTATATTCAGTGGCCTGCTTTGCCACCACGCAACCCATGCAATTGCATAGGGCCCCCACCTCAGGGGCCTCCCAGAACGCTGCTGAGTGAACACAGGAAGTGGTTGGCGTGCAATAGGGGTGTAATACTGGTGATGCTGTCAGTGCCGAGGCTACATACCAATAAAAAACAGCTTCTTCCATCATTTGTTCCCCTGTTGTTATAAAAAAATGCCATTGATTAGGGCCCCAAGACACAACTTTGCATGTGACCCCAGAAATTATAAGCCCACCCCTGAGTACATTTAGAACATATGCAAGAGGGCAGTTTCTAGGCAAAATAGCACCCAGTGCCGGAAGAGAAAAAGTCTGCCCCCTCCTCACCCATCCTGCTGCCCTATACCCTTATGCCATGTTGTGCATCTACGTTAAGGAGGCTACTTTAGGAGGTGTGAGGATCAGCTCTGGTAGACAGCAGGATGTTAGCAGTATAGAGGCTCAGAGGCGAAAAGTTCAACTTAAAGTCCGTGTTTATTCACACAAAAAGTCCATAACACAAAATATCCTTTTTGGGTTACATCACCTTTTCAGGAAAAATGCCTCAGAATTGCATCAGGCAACGGCCCTTTTTAGTTTTTGTCCAAGCTTGAACACTTGTAGCCGTATCCACCTCGGGTCCACATGAAATAGCCTGTATAAGAGCTTCCAGCCAGGCACACAGAGTCTCACTCCACAAGTGAGCTCTAGACACAGCCAGTGCACAGCTGACTCCCCAGGCTATTTATGCGGCCCGCAAAACCCAGACCTGGGTAAGGGATGGAGTCCCACCCTGCTCTACTCCATCCCAGTAAAGCCGTCCCGGGTTAGCCTTTCGGCTATACTAAAATTTCAGCAGCAGACTGCCATTAGCAGCTGATGCTGGAGAAAACTACACAGCTTTACTGCACCAAGGCCAGGTACCTTGGTGCCACATACCTACCATCAATGATGGCACCTTGCACCTTACCACAGAGGCTTCTGGTGTTGATCAGAAGTTTGATACAAGGATAATGGGATGCTGTTCTTGCAGTGTATTGCAAACAGAATTCTTTCTGTTCTCTGTACCAAGGTTTCCGGTTGAGGGTTCAAATACAGATGATGCCATTCCCAGTGCTGATGTAAGTATCTAATTTTTGTTCATAAGTTTTTACACTTTAGTTACTATCGATTCAAATGTATACGTCAAATCACCTGGGTGTACTTTTATCAGCTTTATCACGAATACGAATACTTTATTGGTCGCCAAGTATGTACAGAATACAACAAGGAATACTTTTTGGAAGGGGGTTCTCCATAGAGCTTAAACAAACGCTAGACCTACGACTATATACATATATATCAACAATAGCAACACACAAATACTATATACATCAATGGGAGTATAAACATTCGCTAGTTTTACATATTTACAGTGGAATTATGTACATGCAATGTTCCTTTAAGTGACTTCAGGAATCTTAGAGGTGGTTGTTCAGTGCTTTAACAGCTAGTGGGAAGAAACTGTTTTTATACCAAGAGGTTCTGGTCGAGATAATCCGGTACCTTCGTCCAGATGGTAGGAGATTGAAGAAGGGGTTGCCTGGATGTGTGGGGTCGCCTACTATTCTCTTTGCCTTTGAGCGGATCCTTTCCTTAAATTGTTCATCTAGGTCAGGTAGGGGACACCCTATGATCCGCTCAGCAGTCCTGGTGATTCTCTTCAGCCTGATCTTGTCATCTTGCATTAAACATTAACAAAAAATTTATAGGGTTTAATATTCCAGCAAGATTCATTTTTGCACTTTATTATACATGTATACAGGATAGTGCTTTATAAGTATACTTTATATACATTAATAGTTGCAATAGCACTTTGTGTAATATAGATTTTGTGATATTTATTTGGCACACTTTGATTGGGTTATTAGATAGGGGCAAATAGGGGTTTACTAGGGGTTTTTATTACAAATTGTATCTGGGTTACATAGGAATTAAGGTCTGTGTAGCTTGCCTCCTTATATGTGTATATTTTTTTAAGCTAAGTTTTAATTGTCTATGTTTGTTTATATGTTAATCCGTAATAAATTGTTGTGAATTTTTATTATAACTAGTGGTTTGTACTTTTTACTGACTCTATGAGGGTGTCTGGGCTACCTTCCCTTGTATATTTAACTGCCATTATGGGACGTTTTAGCTTGCAACTAAATTAGCAAAGTTAGCAAACGGCTGCCCTTGGAACATCACACTGCTTCCTGTTAACGTTTTAAAATAAAAAAAAATTAAGCTTTGCTAAAAAAATAGGAACGCTGGCTCATTTGGGGCACTGGGATGGGAAGAAAAGGTGACGACATAAACTTCCTATCTGGATATAGGTCCATAAAGTTTCTTAACCCTTTAAATGCCAGTGATGTGTAATCGTCGATGTACATTCACTTATAGACTTGCAAAAAAAATGCTCTCCTTTGTGCGGGATCCAGCAGAGGGGGTATCCTCTTTCCCCAGGGTTTTCTGCCTCTCACCCTCTGGGTAGAGAGAGCCTGTTCCTACCCCAAAGCCCAGGGAGGTGCAGAAGAACCCATGACCCATGTAGGCTATCGGGAGGAATGCGGCTTTTACAGCAATATGGATTTCTTGAAAAGCCTACATATTCATTTTAAAAACATGACAAATTGTGTAAAATATAGATGTTTAAAAAATACTAAAAAATAAAAAACAAGACATTTTGTGTTCAAGCCAAAACATTTCCGCACTATAAGACACCATAAACCGCACCTAGTGTTTAGAAGAGGAAAAAAAAATACATTTTTTTAATAAAAACACCCATCTCACAACATATTTAGCCAGGAAAGAAAGCAATACACATCAGTACACAGAAGTCATGTTTTGCTGGTGGAATGAGGCCATGTTCTTTTCAAACATTTAGATGAGCTTTAAAAGAGATTGCATTGAGAGTCTAAATATGAAAAAGGTACTTTAATCATTTCAGTACCATTCTTTGCCCCATAAGATGCACCCATGATTTGGAGGAGGAAAATAAGAAAAAAAAATCTGAACCAAATTATGTTAAGTGCTAAACTACCCCCCCCCCCCAATCACCCCATTGCAGACAGTGTGAAGAATCCACCCAATCACCCTACTTACAGTGTGCGGCATCCCAAATACAGGCAGTGTGAGTGGCATCCCAAATACAGGCAGTGTGATTGGCATCCCAAAAACAGGCAGAGGAGGGCATCCCAAATACAGACATTGTGATTGGCATCCCAAATACAGACATTGTGATTGGCATCCCAAATACAGACAGTGTGAGTGGCATCCCAAATACAGACATTGTGATTGGCATCCCAAATACAGGCAGTGTGAGTGGCATCCCAAATACAGGCAGTGTGAGTGGCATCCCACATACAGGCAGTGTGATTGGCATCCCACATACAGGCAGTGTGATTGGCATCCCACATACAGGCAGTGTGATTGGCATCCCACATACAGGCAGTGTGAGTGGCATCCCAAATACAGACAGTGTGAGTGGCATCCCAAATACAGACATTGTGATTGGCATCCCAAATACAGGCAGTGTGAGTGGCTTCCAAATACAGGCAGAGGAGGGCATCCCAAATACAGACAGTGTGAGTGGCATCCCAAATACAGACAGTGTGAGGGGCATCCCAAATACAGGCAGTGTGAGTGGCATCCCAAATACAGACATTGTGATTGGCATCCCAAATACAGACAGTGTGATTGGCATCCCAAATACAGGCAGTGTGAGTGGCATCCCAAATACAGACAGTGTGAGTGGCATCCCACATACAGGCAGTGTGATTGGCATCCCACATACAGGGAGTGTGAGTGGCATCCCACATACAGGCCGTGTGATTGGCATCCCACATACAGGCAGTGTGATTGGCATCCCAAATACAGGCAGAGGAGGGCATTCCAAATACAGACAGTGTGAGTGGCATCCCAAATACAGACATTGTGATTGGCATCCCAAATACAGGCAGTGTGAGTGGCATCCCAAATACAGGCCGTGTGAGTGGCATCCCAAATACAGGAAGTGTGAGTGGCATCCCAAATGCAGACAGTGTGAGTGGCATCCAAATACAGGCAGAGGAGGGCATTCCAAATACAGACAGTGTGAGTGGCATCCCAAATACAGACAGTGTGATTGGCATCCCAAATACAGACAGTGTGAGTGGCATCCCAAATACAGACAGTGTGATAGGCATCCCAAATACAGGCAGTGTGAGTGGCATCCCAAATACAGACAGTGTGATTGGCATCCCAAATACAGACAGTGTGAGTGCCATCCCAAATACAGGCAGTGTGAGTGGCATCCCAAATACAGGCAGTGTGTGTGGCATCCCACATACAGGCAGTGTGAGTGGCATCCCAAATACAGGCAGTGTGAGTGGCATCCCAAATACAGGCAGTGTGAGTGGCATCCAAATACAGACAGTGTGAGTGGCATTCCAAATACAGGCAGTGTGATTGGCATCCCAAATACAGGCAGTGTGAGTGTCATCCAAATACAGGCAGTGTGAGTGGCATCCAAATACAGTCAGTGTGAGTGGCATCCAAATACAGACAGTGTGAGTGGCATCCAAATGCAGGCAGGGGAGGGCGTCCCAAATTCTGGAAGTGTGCAGCATGCCCCAGAAGCAAAAAAAAAGCATACATTACCAAGCCTCCACGCCACAGCAGTGTCTCCTGCTGACAATAACACATAGAGACAGACACAGACACACACACAGAAGATACATTAACACTGCATGCTGTCTCCACCATTATACGCCGTAGCTGCCACTGCCCGCCACCACCACCACAAAAACAACTTCTGGGGACGCCAGGTTCTGGCTTCTGGGTGGATGTGGCCTATGACTCACGCCAATTTCATTGGACGCTGGCACGAGTCACAGGCCATGACAGCTCGTATGCTGGAACTTTCCCAAGGGCACACAATTGATTATGTGGCAGTGGTGTTGGACAGCGGTGGATGATGGCGGATGATGGCTAGGGCAGCGAAGGCAGTGGGGGGCAGTAATGTATCTTGTGTGTGTGTATGTCTGTGTCTCTAAGTGTTCATGTTGGTGGGAGACACTGCAGCAACATGGGGGCTTAGTAATGTATGATTTTTTTTTGTTTCCTTTTTTACATTCGCCCGAGAAGAGGCACTGACATTTTCCACCACCACCACCCACCCTTTGGGCATCTTATAGGGTGAAAAATACGGTAACCAAAAATGCTGGTAAAGGCTGCATCACTATCTTATGCATGAACATACAATCTTAGTTAAGTTAAAGCAATAAACACAAGTAATAAGTAACAGAAGCAATGGTGGAATATGGACATGTCGGAGCTGATAGCAATGCATGGAAGCTCACTGGTAGTGTATGAATATGTCCATATCAGATGCTACATGGTGTCACAATGCTCCCAGAATATATGTGTAAAAGCTGTGCATTTTAAAGATCAGCCCGGTTTATTGTTTCATACATTTGTGGATGAGTCAGTGGTGGGATCATTATGAGTTTTGCCAGGGGATTAATTACTGGTTCCATCTTTGATAACCTCTCCATTGTGAAAACATGTATTTTGTCTATTTAATTACTTGGTAAAGCTTCTTTTCAATATGTTGACTGCCTATGATTGGGCCAGTTAACTGCTGAATCGTGATGGGCAAACCTGAAGTTTGCAAGTTCAAGTTCCCAAACTTGAACACAGGTTTCAGCCAAAGGTCTGTGTTAGAAATCGGCATTCGGCCCAAACACAGAAAAGTTTGTTGGTGTGCTTAGCAGCCTATCAACCTGTTTCACCTAAGGGTTCAACACCAGTAAGCGCTGCTGTGACTTGCCTCGCTCTGCGATCCTCTTCCACGTCGGTTGTCACTAGAAGTGTGCCCATTTATGGGAGCCGGCGGCGAACTTTCTGTAGCCACAGCTGGGGCCGATTTCAAATTTCCGCCTCTGCTGACCAGGAGATGTCTGGCAGATGCCATGCCGGCTCCTGACCCTGGGGAAATGGTATGGGGTCCCCTATACCCCTTACCAGTTTACGCCAAGTGTATGTGCCTGATTTCATCTTCCCGCCCCCCTCCCGCCCGACACCGTCTTCCTCCAGCACAATGGGTCTTTTGTTGTCCCACAGCGGGACTCCTTTTTTTGGGGATCTTCTGGGACTCATTTTGTCTTTAGGGCTCTGCCATTCCCCTTCTTTAACCCTCGCTACCCAGTGAGGGACTAGGGTGAGGGCTGGGGGAGCTGGCTTTTATTCCATTGAATCTTCCCTGTCATTGATGCCATCACAAAAGGGGTGGGGCCAAGTATGGATCTCCCCTGCTACCCCATTTATGCCCCTCCCCTTTTATGACATCATAGGTGAAGGGGAAATGCGAAAGAGACCCCGCCTCTTAAAATAAAAGCTGACCCCCTGTGGCTTATCAGGGAGTTCTCTTCTGGAAGCCAGGACAGTAGGAGGGGAACCTGTGCTCCCCTGCTTTCTAAATGCTGGCAAAGTCTCCTTAGATGCTCAGCTGGCATGAATTTAAAGGAGCCCATCTGGAGAAAATAAGTATAACTTAGCTATGAACATTAGACACATTTTTCTTGTGTGCGTGTTTTATTTTATTCACACTCACTTTAAATTGGTATGGAGTCCCATGAATCCCTGTACTAGTTCAATTCCCATTTCCTACACCACCAATGGGCATGGGGGTCCGTATGAGGCCGGTGTCCTAAAGCATGGGCCGGTGCTGGGCACCAGACCTGTGCATTAGTGTATAAGGGCTTGTAATGGTCAGGGCCTTGGTCAAGCTCTGGAATTGCAAGCCCCTATGCTTGGTTTGCCAGGTTGTTAATGGTTATAGGGGGGGACCCCACTCATTTTTTTGTAAACTTTTTGACACATGTTGAGGTGGGGTTAAATTTTAAAATTCTTTCACACCCCAACATTTAAAAAAAAATGCGTAGGGTCCCCTTAGTAACCATTGCCAATGGGACGGTTCCTGGTCCTGACACTTGCAAGCCCTTATGCCCTATAGCACAGGTCCAGTATCCAGCACTTGCCCATGCTATGGGCCACCAGGCTCATCTGCACCACCATGCCCATTGGTGGTGCAGATAATGGAGTATGAGCTGGTATAGGGAACTGAAAAACACACACACACACACACACACACGTTTAAGAAAAATGTGTTTAATGTTCTTAATTAACTTATAGTACAAAGAAAAAAATGGCCGCACCAGCTTATAAATGGGGCGTGCTACCCTGGCCGTATATGCAAAGGTTCCACCAAAAAGAGACCCCACAGTCTCTCCAAACAAACCCAGGATAAAACAGCACCACCCAATGATAATGAAAAAATATCCTATTTATTATTACGCAAAAACCACATGATTACAGACATTTAAAACATAATTTAAACATTATGAGCACCGGGGGGCACTGTGAGCAAGCTAATGCCCTTATAGATTATCAACCAATACTCTATTCATTATTATCACTAGAGATGAGCAAACTTTTGAAAAATTCGATTCGACTGATTCGCCGAATTTTCCGACAAAAATCGATTTATTCGCGACTAATCGCTATTAAAAACGGCTATTTCTGAGCCTCCTAGAGCCTCAATAGGGTTGTAAACCATTTTGCCTTGCTGTAACACGCATAGGATGCGTGCTGGGTTAGTTAAATAATACTGTAAATAAATATCACATGCAGATCATCGCTAATAGAATCGCAGAGCGGCACAATTGCAGAGAATTGAAGTGGCATCACTATGAGGGGCAGGAGCCCAAACATTGCTTTAAAGAGACACTCGAGTTGGCAGCAGCAGGAGCCCAAAAATTGGATGAATCACACCCTGGAGTTGCAAGCAGCAGCAGGAGCCCAAACATTGGCTGAAAGAGACACTGGAGTTGGCAGCAGCAGGAGCCCAAAAATTGACTGACACACCCTGGAGTTTCAAGCAGCAGCAGCAGCAGCAGCAGCAGGAGCCCAAACATAGCTTGAAAGAGACACTGGAGTTGGCTGCAGGAGCCCAAAGATTGGATGAATCACACCCTGCAGTTGCAAGCAGCAGGAGCCCAAATATTACTTTAAAGAGACACTGGATTTGGCAGCAGGAGCCCAAAATTGGATGAATCACACCCTGAAGTTGGCAGCAGCAGCAGCAGGAGCCCAAATATTACTTTAAAGAGACACTGGAGTTGGCTTCAGGAGCCCAAAAATTGGATGAATCACACCCTGGAGTTGGCAGCAGCAGCAGCAGCAGGAGCCCAAACATTACTTTAAAGAGACACTGGGGTTGGCTTCAGGAGCCCAAAAATTGGATGAATCACACCCTGGAGTTGGCAGCAACAGCAGCAGCAGGAGCCCGAACATTACTTTAAAGAGACACTGGGGTTGGCTTCAGGAGCCCAAAAATTGGATGAATCACACCCTGGAGTTGGCAGCAGCAGCAGGAGCCCAAACATTACTTTAAAGAGACACTGGAGTTGGCTTCAGGAGCCCAAAAATTGGATGATTCACACCCTGGAGTTGGCAGCAGCAGCAGCAGCAGCAGGAGCCCAAACATTACTTTAAATAGACACTGGGGTTGGCTTCAGGAGCCCAAAAATTGGATGAATCACACCCTGGAGTTGGCAGCAGCAGCAGCAGGAGCCCAAACATTACTTTAAAGAGACACTGGGGTTGGCTTCAGGAGCCCAAAAATTGGATGAATCACACCCTGGAGTTGGCAGCAGCAGCAGCAGGAGCCCAAACATTACTTTAAAGAGACACTGGAGTTGGCTTCAGGAGCCCAAAAATTGGATGATTCACACCCTGGAGTTGGCAGCAGCAGGAGCCCAAACATTACTTTAAAGAGACACTGGGGTTGGCTTCAGGAGCCCAAAAATTGGATAAATCACACCCTGGAGTTTACAGCAGCAACAGCAGGAGCCCAAGCATTACTTTAAAGAGACACTGGAGTTGGCTTCAGGAGCCCAAAAATTGGATGGTTCACACCCTGGAGTTGGCAGCAGCAGCAGCAGCAGCAGCAGCAGCAGCAGGAGCCCAAACATTACTTTAAAGAGACACTTGGGTTGGCTTCAGGAGCCCAAAAATTGGATGAATCACACCCTGGAGTTGGCAGCAGCAGCAGCAGGAGCCCAAACATTTCTTTAAAGAGACACTGGGGTTGGCTTCAGAAGCCCAAAAATTGGATGAATCACACCCTGGAGTTGGCAGCAGCAGCAGCAGCAGGAGCCCAAACATTACTTTAAAGAGACACTGGGGTTGGCTTCAGGAGCCCAAAAATTGGATGAATCACACCCTGGAGTTGGCAGCAACAGCAGCAGCAGGAGCCCGAACATTACTTTAAAGAGACACTGGGGTTGGCTTCAGGAGCCCAAAAATTGGATGAATCACACCCTGGAGTTGGCAGCAGCAGCAGGAGCCCAAACATTACTTTAAAGAGACACTGGAGTTGGCTTCAGGAGCCCAAAAATTGGATGATTCACACCCTGGAGTTGGCAGCAGCAGCAGCAGCAGCAGGAGCCCAAACATTACTTTAAATAGACACTGGGGTTGGCTTCAGGAGCCCAAAAATTGGATGAATCACACCCTGGAGTTGGCAGCAGCAGCAGCAGCAGGAGCCCAAACATTACTTTAAAGAGACACTGGGGTTGGCTTCAGGAGCCCAAAAATTGGATGAATCACACCCTGGAGTTGGCAGCAGCAGCAGCAGGAGCCCAAACATTACTTTAAAGAGACACTGGAGTTGGCTTCAGGAGCCCAAAAATTGGATGATTCACACCCTGGAGTTGGCAGCAGCAGGAGCCCAAACATTACTTTAACCCTTTCAGTGCCAAGCACGTAGATACTACGTGCTTGCTTCCACTCCACTTAAGTGCCAAGCACGTAGTATCTACGTGCTTGACTTTCCCCCCTGCTAGTAAAAAAAATAAAAGTCAAAAATACTCACCTGACCCCTCGTTGGATCCGGCCGGGTCTCCTCTTTAATTTGGTGCCATCCGATCCCCCGTGGGGGGTCGGATGGCTCCAGGAGAGCCCCCGGAATAGCCCCCCCCCCCCGTTTGGCAGCAGCAGCTGCTAACTGTAAAAAAAAAATAAAAAATAAAAATGACATTCACTTACCTGTGTGTGCGCTGGCTCCCGCTGTCCCTCCTCTTCACCTGGGGGGCCTCCGATCGCCCCCCAGGACTTACCGATCTTCAGGAGAGAGCCCGGAAGGCTCTCTCCTCTCTCCTCTTCGATGGCGGCCGCCATCTTGCCGCTAAGCCCCGCCCCCTTGGGGGCGGGGCTATGACGTCATCCCGGTCCGTCGCAGCGTCAAGCCCCGCCCCTTTTGGGGGCGGGGCTATGACGTCATCCCAGCCCCGATCACCGGCTTCAGCGTTCTCAGCTGTCAGATGCCGGTGATCGGCAACGGGGAAGGAGGTGGCAGGAGATCCTCTGATCTCCTGCCTCCCCCTTCTCTGATGCCGATCACCGGCATCTGTCAGCAGAGCGGCGCGGGACAAAGGAGCTTACAATCGGAGGTAAGTACAGTAAAAAAAATTTTTTTTTTTTTTTAATAAAAAACTTTTGTGTGGCGTTTTTTTTCATTTAACCCTTTGTGAACTGGTAAGGGGTCCATGAGACCCCTTATACCAGTTCACAAGGCTCTGGGTATGGCAAGTCACCTGCAGCTAGTGGGTGGCTTGCCATTAACCCCCAGCCCCCCATTACCTGCCTCCCCAACGGCCAGGGGGGGGCAGAAGGGCCCGGGCCACTTAGTGGCTATGTGGGCTAGTAGCCTGCAGGGCCAGGGGCCACCAACGCTGCCCCCTGCGCCCTGTTCTACAAGCCCCCATAGCTGGCCCGGGTCGGTAATGCTGGGTAGGGGGGACCCTACGTCATTTTTTTTTGGGATTTTTAAGGGTTTTTAACCCTTAAAATTCCCAAAAAAAATGGGGTCTCCCCCCCTAGGAGGGGGAACCCTATGTTATTTTTTTTTTTAATTAACCCTTTTGTTTTCTGTCATCCAGCAGCTATAAAGGCTGAAAGAGTGCTCCACTATGGATGGGAGGTAAGTATTAAAAAAAAAAAAAATAATAAAATATTTTTTCTCTTTGTGTGTCTGTGTTTTATTTTTACATTTAACCCCTTGTGAACTGGTAAGGGGTCCATGACCCCTATACCAGTTCACAAGGCTGGGGGAGGTGGCAAGTCACCTGCGCTAGCCGGTGACTTGCCATTAACCCCCGGCACCCCCATTACCTGCCTCCCCAAAGCCCAGGGGGGGGCAGAAGAGCCCGGGCCCACTGGCTATGCGGGCTTGTAGCCTGCAGGGCCAGGGGCCACAAAAGCTGGCCCCTGCGCCCCGTTCCTCCAAGCCCTGCATAGCTGGTCCCGGGCTGGTTACTTTGGGTAAGGGGGGGCCCATGTCATTTTTTTTTATTTTTAAGGATTTTTAACCCTTAAAAATCCCCCCAAAAAATGGGCCCCCCCTCCCGGGAGGGGGGACCCTATGTCATTTTTTTTTCTCGATTTAACCCTTTGTAGTGTGGATGGTAGTTGTATTTTATTTGTAAATGTTAAAAATTACTTGTTTCAGTTATGGGGGTCTCCTGGGCAGGAACAGGGGGCTACCGATAAATATGTGGTACCGTTCTAATCGGTAGAAATGGGGCTTTCACATGCAATATGGTTTTCTTTAATAAAATAAATTTTTTATGTAAAATAAAGGAGTCAATTTTCTAAAAAAAAATTTTATTTATTTATTTTTTTTTTACTTAATAATAAATAAAATTAATAATAAATAAAATTTACAAACAAGACATTTCATGTTAAAGCCTAAACTCTGCTGCAAAAAATATATATATAATTTTCCTGAAAATTCCAGCAAAAATGACACAAAACATGGCGCAAAACATGGCGCAAAATGGGGAAAAATGACCTGTCAACAGAGGGTGACAAAATCTCAAGTAAGCTGGCAATTAAAAGGGTTAATAGTACCTCTGCATGTTGGGTATTGTTCTGTTCGGGGGACCTTGCGCTTTCAGACTTAGCTTGTTTTTTCTTGTTTGCATATTTATATTTTAGTAAAAGGTGTTTTTTATTCTGCTTTTTTATACATTTTTTAGGGAAACTCTGCGCAACCAAAGAGTTCTTTGAGGGATTAATTCCAGAAAGATGAGCCCACTACAACAAGCTGGGTACGCTTAGAAAGCTTAATATGTGTACTTTCAGGGAATATATGGTTTATGGGGGATATTCCAAATGTAAAGGGTTGTTTTGGTTGAAAAATCGCAAGGTGCGCACTTTGTCTGCAGAGCTGAAATTTTCAAGAAAAATTCCCGTTACGCACATGCTTTACTTTGGGGTGTTTGGCAACTCTTTCCTTGACAGAACCCATGCATGTTGGGTATCGTTCTGTTCGGAGGATGTTGCTTTTTCAGATCATACTTGTTTTTTCTTGTTTGTATATAGTTTTTTTAGGAAAATGTGGCTTTGATTCTGCTTTTTTATCCTTTTTTTAGGGAAACTCTTTGCAACCAAAGAATACATTGAGGGATTACTTCTAGAAAACTGTGGCCACATCAACAAGCCTGGTACGCCTAGAAAGCCTGAGGTGTGTACTTCCAGAGAATATATAGTTTGTTGGGGGTATTTCAAATGTAATGGGTTGTTTTTCTGGAAAAACTGCAAGGTACGCATAGCGCATATCACAGTTGTATTTTTTCAGAAAATCCCCTAAAGCTCTGTTTCAGTTTGGGGGAGTCTCCTGGGCAGGAAAAGGTGTCTACCTATACATATGTGGTACCGCTGTAACCGGGAGAAATTGGGGTTTCACACGCAATAAGATTTTATTGACAAACTTACATTTTTTATTACAAAAAAACACTACAAATTGTAAAAAATTTATTTTTTTAAATTTTTTTGCACATATTTCGCCAAAAAATATTGAGAATACACCTAAAAAATGACAAACAAGACATTTCATGTTAAAGCTCAGACTCTGCTGAAAAAAACAATATATCATTTTCCTGGGAAATCCCTGGAAATCCCTTCAAAAATCACATTTGAACATGGGGAGCGCAAAATAGTGCAAAATGGTCTGGCACCAAGGGTGACAAAAACTCCAGGTAGGCTGGCAGCGAAAGGGTTAAAGAGACACTGGGGTTGGCTTCAGGAGCCCAAAAATTGGATAAATCACACCCTGGAGTTTACAGCAGCAACAGCAGGAGCCCAAGCATTACTTTAAAGAGACACTGGAGTTGGCTTCAGGAGCCCAAAAATTGGATGGTTCACACCCTGGAGTTGGCAGCAGCAGCAGCAGCAGCAGGAGCCCAAACATTACTTTAAAGAGACACTTGGGTTGGCTTCAGGAGCCCAAAAATTGGATGAATCACACCCTGGAGTTGGCAGCAGCAGCAGCAGGAGCCCAAACATTTCTTTAAAGAGACACTGGGGTTGGCTTCAGGAGCCCAAAAATTGGATGAATCACACCCTGGAGTTGGCAGCAGCAGCAGCAGCAGCAGCAGGAGCCCAAACATTACTTTAAAGAGACACTGGGGTTGGCTTCAGGAGCCCAAAAATTGGATGAATCACACCCTGGAGTTGGCAGCAGCAGCAGCAGCAGGAGCCCAAACATTACTTTAAAGAGACACTGGGGTTGGAAGCAGGAGCCCAAAAATTGGATGAATCACACCCTGGAGTTGGCAGCAGCAGCAGCAGGAGCCCAAACATTACTTTAAAGAGACACTGGATTTGGCTTCAGGAGCCCAAAAATTGGACTAAAATGGACGCCGCACTAAACACCCGCTCAGATGGCATGCTACTTGCTGGGCAGGACAGCTTTTCCAGGGCAAACTCTGCTAGTTGCGGCCACAAATCAAGTTTGGCTGCCCAGAAGTCCAGCGGATCCTCAAGGTGTGTTGGCATGGTCATGTCAAAGTATGACATGACCTGCTGGTTCAGGTCCTGCTCCAGGTTTTCCTGCTGCTCATGAGTAGCCTCACTATGCGGGTGTAGAAAGCTACTCGTTAGCGACTGAAGACTGAGGCTGCTGCTGATGGAGCTGCTGCTGCTGCTCCTGCCAACCCCCCCAGCAGCCATGACAGTGGAAGGTGAGCGCAGAGGTCCCCTCGAGTCAGACCTGCGAGAGTATGGACCATGGCGCAGATAGGCATCGGCCAACTGCCTACGTATAATGTCTTTGTAGTAGTTCAGTTTGTCCTCCCTCTCAGTGGGTTTAAAAAATGCCCCCATTTTGTGCCGGAAGCGAGGGTCCAATAAGGTGGACAGCCAGAAGTCATCCCGCCGACAGATGGAAACAAATCTGGGGTCACTACGCAAGCACGTGAGCATGCTTCCTGCCATTTGCGCAAGTGACTCGGATGGACTACCTGTCTCCATCTCCACTGCATACTGCCACGGTGTGCCCGGGTCCTCTGTCTCGCCTTCCTCAAAAACCTCTAGCTCCTCTGGCTGCTCCTGCTCCTCCTCTCCTGTCCGCTGACTAAATAAACCAGCCATTTCGCCAAGCCTAAACTGTGTTTCGCTGGGCAACTCCTCCTCCTCTTCCTCCTCCTCCTCCAGTTCAGCTCCAACGGGGTTCATGTGGCCGTAAGATGTAAACGCCATGTCTCCAGTGCCCTGACCAGCCATGGTTTCCAACATGTGCTGTAGTACATGAAGCAGTGGAATCACGCCGTTCATCCCGTAATCCTGCCGACTGACAAATAAAGTGTCTTCCTCAAAGGGCCTGAGCAAACGGCAGGTGTCACGTATGAGCTGCCACTGGTTGACATTGAAGTTACACAGGGGAGTCCCCCTATCTGCTTGGATCATCAGGAAATCCGTGATGGCTTTTCTCTGTTCATATAATCGGTCCAACATGTGAAGGGTGGAATTCCAACGGGTAGAAACATCGCAAATCAGACTATGTTGGGGGATACCGTTCTGACGCTGTAGCTCAAGAAGGGTGTGTTTGGCGGTGTATGAGTGGCTGAAGTGCATGCAAAGTTTCCTTGAAGTTGTTAGGATGTCTTGCAGATGGGGGGAACACTTCAGAAACCGCTTGACAACCAGATTGAAGATGTGAGCCATGCAGGGGGCATGGGTCAGGCTTCCTTGGCGCAGCGCAGACAAAATGTTCTTCCCATTGTCGGTAACCATGATTCCCATTTTAAGTTTTCTTGGAGTAAGCCATGTTTGGATTTCCTGATGAATAAATGTAAGCAGTTCCTCCCCTGTGTGACTCCGTTCGCCAAGACAAACCATGTGAAGCACTGCGTGACACCTCCGTGCCCTGCACACATGGTAGACTGGAGGGACACTGAGACTTGAGCCTACAGTGGAGGGTGAGGAGATGGCGGAGGATGAGGAGGCCGAGTCGCACAGTGTCACAGGCCCAACGGGCAGGGAACGCGGAGGCCGAAGCGGCGTGACCTGTCCAAGTTGCTGCTGCAAAGGGACCACATTCACCCAGTGGGCCGTAAACGACATGTACTGTCCCTGACCGTAGTTACAGCTCCAGACGTCGGCGCTGCCATGCACTTTGCTACACACTGACAGGCTCAAGGACTGGCCCACCTTCTGTTCAACAAAAGTGTGCAGCGCTGGTACTGCCTTCTTGGCAAAGAAATTACAGCTTGGGACTCTCCACCTCGGCTCGGCACAAGCCATCAGTTCTCTGAAAGGTGCAGAGTCCACCACCTGAAAAGGGAGCGACTGCAGCACCAGCAACTTGGACAGGAGCACATTCAGCGTCTGCGCCGTAGGATGAGTGGGCGCATACTGCTGTCTCTTGGACATGGCTTCGCTGATGGATTGCTGGCGGGATGCATGACTTGGAGGAGGAGGAGGAGGAGCAGGAGCGACAGAGGATGGGTATGACGCACAGCTGCCTTCGGCTGAGGTGCTGGAGCCTTGGCTGGCAGAAATTGGGAGCGGCGTGCCACTCGGTGAGGAAGCAGTCTGGCCCACCTTTCCGGAGCCTAGGTTCTCCCAGGCCGCTTTATGGTGACGCTGCATATGTTGACGCAGGGCCGTGGTGCCAACACTTGGACCCTGGCCACGCTTCACCTTCTGCCTACATATCTTGCATGTGGCCATGTTACCCTCCTGCGGATGCTTCAGGAAAGACTGCCACACTGCCGAGTAGCTACTTTTCCCACCAACAGGCCTCACTGATTCGCTGCTATTGTCGCCAACTCCAGGAACCCCTGCCCCACTACCTCCCGATAAGGTAGCCTGCCGCGCAGCAGGTGCTCTACCCCCTGCCCCGGCCCCGTTTGGCTCCAGGCTTTACAATTGTGCCCCCATGCTGCCTGCCAACCATGCTGCTAACACCTTGCTGCCTGAGCTGCTGACTCCGGGGCAACCTGCGCCCCTCTTCTCCTGATGATGACGATGAAGCCCCTTCATCACCCGGCTCCCAAGTGCGATCGGCTTCATCATCATCATCATTATCACCGAGTTGTGGGTGTACGTCACTGATGTTCGTGGATTCGTCAACAGTGTCTGGCGCAGGAGCCGGAATGCTCGCAGCACCCACGACACTGTCCACATCACTATTTGTCTGCCTAGCTAAAGAAGCCACCTCCATTTCTTGGCTGGGCAGTAGCTGCTGACTGTCTTCTATCTGATTGTCCTCCTCACTAAAGAGAGGAGCTGAACCCAAAGCATAGGATATGTCGCTGGGGGAGGGAACGGCGTAGGACAAAGGCAATGGGAGGACAGGGACTGCTCTCGGGGCATGCCAACTCAGGGTTGTGTCAGAGGAACCTACCGACCCTAGACTGGAATATAATGCACACCAAAAGTGAGCAGTAACACTCAGCCTCCAACAGGCCTGCTTAGTGTAAATAAGAGGGCTGCTTAGTGTAAATAAAGAGGGGTATGGTATGTTACAGAATGGGATGCCCCAACAGCAGAGCACCTGGGAGCAGTAGTACTATGCAAAGCAAAAGTGTCTTTATCAGGCCAAATTACTTTTAGAATAAGTGAAAAGGGTTAAAGTAAATAGAGGCTGGTGTAGTCACAGAATGGGATGCCCCAACAGCAGAGCACCTGGGAGCAGTAGTACTATGCAAAGCAAAAGTGTCTTTATCAGGCCAAATTACTTTTAGAATAATTGCAAAGGGTTATAGTAAATAGAGGCTGGTGTAGTCACAGAATGGGATGCCCCAACAGCAGAGCACCTGGGAGCAGTAGTACTATGCACAGCAAAAGTGTCTTTATCAGGCCAAATTACTTTTAGAATAAGTGCAAAGGGTTATAGTAAATAGAGGCTGGTGTAGTCGCAGAATGGGATGCCACAACAGCAGTGCAACTGGGAGCAGTAGTACTATGCAAAGCAAAAGTGTCTTTATCAGGCCAAATTACTTTTAGAATAAGTGCAAAGGGTTATAGTAAATAGAGGCTGGTGTAGTCACAGAATGGGATGCCACAACAGCAGTGCACCTGGGAGCAGTAGTACTATGCACAGCAAAAGTCTCTTTATCAGGCCAAATTACTTTTAGAATAAGTGAAAAGGGTTATAGTAAATAGAGGCTGGTGTAGTCACAGAATGGTATGCCCCAACAGCAGAGCACCTGGGAGCAGTAGTACTATGCAAAGCCAAAGTGTCTTTATCAGGCCAAATTACTTTTAGAATAAGTGCAAAGGGTTATAGTAAATAGAGGCTGGTGTAGTCACAGAATGGGATGCCCCAACAGCAGAGCACCTGGGAGCAGTAGTACTATGCAAAGCAAAAGTGTCTTTATCAGGCCAAATTACTTTTAGAATAAGTGCAAAGGGTTATAGTAAATAGAGGCTGGTGTAGTCACAGAATGGGATGCCCCAACAGCAGAGCACCTGGGAGCAGTAGTACTATGCACAGCAAAAGTGTCTTTATCAGGCCAAATTACTTTTAGAATAAGTGCAAAGGGTTATAGTAAATAGAGGCTGGTGTAGTCACAGAATGGGATGCCACAACAGCAGTGCAACTGGGAGCAGTAGTACTATGCAAAGCAAAAGTGTCTTTATCAGGCCAAATTACTTTTAGAATAAGTGCAAAGGGTTATAGTAAATAGAGGCTGGTGTAGTCACAGAATGGGATGCCACAACAGCAGTGCACCTGGGAGCAGTAGTACTATGCACAGCAAAAGTCTCTTTATCAGGCCAAATTACTTTTAGAATAAGTGCAAAGGGTTATAGTAAATAGAGGCTGGTGTAGTCACAGAATGGGATGCCACAACAGCAGTGCAGCTGGGAGCAGTAGTACTATGCACAGCAAAAGTGTCTTTATCAGGCCAAATTACTTTTAGAATAAGTGCAAAGGGTTATAGTAAATAGAGGCTGGTGTAGTCACAGAATGGGATGCCACAACAGCAGTGCACCTGGGAGCAGTAGTACTATGCAAAGCAAAAGTGTCTTTATCAGGCCAACATACTTTTAGAATAAGCGCAAAGGGTTATAGTAAATAGAGGCTGGTGTAGTCACAGAATGGGATGCCACAACAGCAGTGCACCTGGGAGCAGTAGTACTATGCAAAGCAAAAGTGTCTTTATCAGGCCAAATTACTTTTAGAATAAGTGCAAAGGGTTATAGTAAATAGAGGCTGGTGTAGTCACAGAATGGGATGCCACAACAGCAGTGTACCTGGGAGCAGTAGTACTATGCACAGCAAAAGTGTCTTTATCAGGCCAAATTACTTTTAGAATAAGTGCAAAGGGTTATAGTAAATAGAGGCTGGTGTAGTCACAGAATGGGATGCCACAACAGCAGTGCACCTGGGAGCAGTAGTACTATGCAAAGCAAAAGTGTCTTTATTAGGCCAAATGACTTTTAGAATAAGTGCAAAGGGTTATAGTAAATAGAGGCTGGTGTAGTCACAGAATGGGATGCCCCAACAGCAGAGCACCTGGGAGCAGTAGTACTTTGCACAGCAAAAGTGTCTTTATCAGGCCAAATTACTTTTAGAATAAGTGCAAAGGGTTATAGTAAATAGAGGCTGGTGTAGTCACAGAATGGGATGCCACAACAGCAGTGCACCTGGGAGCAGTAGTACTATGCACAGCAAAAGTGTCTTTATCAGGCCAAATTACTTTTAGAATAAGTGCAAAGGGTTATAGTAAATAGAGGCTGGTGTAGTCACAGAATGGGATGCCACAACAGCAGTGCAGCTGGGAGCAGTAGTACTATGCACAGCAAAAGTGTCTTTATCAGGCCAAATTACTTTTAGAATAAGTGCAAAGGGTTATAGTAAATAGAGGCTGGTGTAGTGACAGAATGGGATGCCACAACAGCAGTGCACCTGGGAGCAGTAGTACTATGCAAAGCAAAAGTGTCTTTATCAGGCCAACATACTTTTAGAATAAGTGCAAAGGGTTATAGTAAATAGAGGCTGGTGTAGTCACAGAATGGGATGCCACAACAGCAGTGCACCTGGGAGCAGTAGTACTATGCAAAGCAAAAGTGTCTTTATCAGGCCAAATTACTTTTAGAATAAGTGCAAAGGGTTATAGTAAATAGAGGCTGGTGTAGTCACAGAATGGGATGCCACAACAGCAGTGTACCTGGGAGCAGTAGTACTATGCACAGCAAAGTGTCTTTATCAGGCCAAATTACTTTTAGAATAAGTGCAAAGGGTTATAGTAAATAGAGGCTGGTGTAGTCACAGAATGGGATGCCACAACAGCAGTGCACCTGGGAGCAGTAGTACTATGCAAAGCAAAAGTGTCTTTATTAGGCCAAATGACTTTTAGAATAAGTGCAAAGGGTTATAGTAAATAGAGGCTGGTGTAGTCACAGAATGGGATGCCACAACAGCAGTGCACCTGGGAGCAGTAGTACTATGCAAAGCAAAAGTGTCTTTATCAGGCCAAATTACTTTTAGAATAAGTGCAAAGGGTTATAGTAAATAGAGGCTGGTGTAGTCACAGAATGGGATGCCCCAACCGCAGTGCAACTGGGAGCAGTAGTACTATGCAAAGCAAAAGTGTCTTTATCAGGCCAAAATACTTTTAGAATAAGTGCAAAGGGTTATAGTAAATAGAGGCTGGTGTAGTCACAGAATGGGATGCCCCAACCGCAGTGCACCTGGGAGCAGTTGTACTATGCAAAGCAAAAGTGTCTTTATCAGGCCCAATTACTTTTAGAATAAGTGCAAAGGGTTATAGTAAATATAGGCTGGTGTAGTCACAGAATGGGATGCCCCAACCGCAGTGCAACTGGGAGCAGTAGTACTATGCAAAGCAAAAGTGTCTTTATCAGGCCAAATTACTTTTAGAATAAGTGCAAAGGGTTATAATAAATAGAGGCTGGTGTAGTCACAGAATGGGATGCCACAACAGCAGTGCACCTGGGAGCAGTAGTACTATGCAAAGCAAAAGTGTCTTTATCAGGCCAAATGACTTTTAGAATAAGTGCAAAGGGTTATAGTAAATAGAGGCTGGTGTAGTCACAGAATGGGATGCCACAACAGCAGTGCACCTGGGAGCAGTAGTACTATGCAAAGCAAAAGTGTCTTTATCAGGCCAAATTACTTTTAGAATAAGTGCAAAGGTTTATAGTAAATAGAGGCTGGTGTAGTCACAGAATGGGATGCCACAACAGCAGAGCACCTGGGAGCAGTAGTACTATGCACAGCAACAGTGGTTAACCAGGGTGAAACAGTTAACAAAGCCAGTGACCCAGGCAGTAACACTCAGGCTGCATGAAAACAAAAAAATCCCTGTCACTGCATCCGTTTTTTTCCTAACTTTCCCTGCTTCTCGCTGACTTCCTGCCTGTCTCCTGCATGTCTCCTGTCTGTCCCTGTCTGTCTAACTGTCTCTCCCTGACTACAGCAGCATCCTGTCTCTCACGAATGCAATAGAGAAATGAGGAAAAGCAAGATGTCCGCAGCCTTAAATAGCGCTGTGACATCACCGGGTTTGCTGGCTGCTGATAGGCTGCATGTGACTGCCCCAGCATGCACTGGAGCGGGGTAGATGTCTGGACATGTCCCGTCCGCCATCTTAGAATGCCTGTAATGTAAATGAATGGATGTTAAAAAAAAACTTCGAGCGATCGAAATTCGGATCGAATCCGGGTTCATCCGGATCGATTCGCTCATCCCTAATTATCACCTAAATTCCTTCACAATTACCATCATATAATAAAGTGCATCAAACATTTTATTCAGTGCAAACAAAATACATATAAAGTGCTAATAGTGCTAATCATGCAAGGCCAAATAGCCTCCCTGTGAGGATCGCTGAAAGCAGCAAAAAAAGAGAGACAGCTCAAAACATAATCACGTCTAATCAAAATAATGTTACCCATCCAATAGCCTGCATCACAGCCTGTCACCCCCTCCCCAGCCAACGCGTTTCGTACCGTTCAGGGCACCCATTACTTCCTTTTGGGCACAAGGTCCTGGAAATGATCCCAGCCCGCCCCCCTATATACCAACCCGCCCCGCTCACACGCCAATGGCGACCGCTCGTTGCTGCGCCCGCCCGCACCCCGGCCGGAAGTGCGTCGGCGGCCCCAGCCAATGGCAACGAGCCAGGGCAAGTTGACGCCCCCCAGCTGGAAGTGCGTCAGCGGCCCCAGCTCCCACACCAGCGTCATAAGACGCCAGCGAGATTCGAGCCGAGATGGAACCAGCCGCCGGGTGTACTAAAGCACTATCCAGCGGCACCCATCAGCAGCATGGAGCGAGACAGGCAAGTACACAGCAGCCCGGACCATAAAAACGATCATCTCCGTAAACAACTAACAAACATACAACATACATAGTTTATCTAAGAAAGTACTATACTATTATGCAATCCTTATAACTGTGAAAAAACATATATTTAAAAGTTATATCTAGGAATAATTATACACAACGGCAAAAAGACTGGGCTTACTATTCATCTATATTGAACCACATAAAATATTAAGGTAAATGGGAGGTAAAATCAAGGAGGGAGATACGAGCCACAGGTTACTGAATCACGCAACCCTAGGGTGCCAACTGATATTGGCCCTTACACCAATAACAAATAGAACTATTCCCATCATAAACAGCCCCATATGGGGGGTATACCACAGGTACCAAAGGATGCCATTGCCAAGGGTATACCTATCAGCAAAAAGGTGTTCCAATTCCTATTAAGGGTATAACCGTAATCAGTGACCCCGCATCAGACTTATAGGTACAAACGGTATAAGAGGACACGCCGGGGGGGGGGGGAGAAACAGATCAAAATATTACCATGGGCCACTGGGAACATCGCAGGCTACGATCCTGGGCGAACAAATGCTCCAGGACAGAACCCAGTCCTTAAACCATGAATTTATACCATCCGAGATCGAGGCAGAAGGAAGCCATGAGAAATATGAATTGACAATTGTCAATCTTACTGATATACCACCTGGGCGAACAAATGCTCCAGGACAGAACCCAGTCCTTAAACCGTGAATCTATACCATCCGAGATCGAGGCAGAAGGAAGCCATGAGAAATATGAATTGACAAATGTCAATCTTACTGATATACCATTAACACAGGAGGAGAGGTCAGTTCTCTCTAAGGGGCTTACTTTTGCACCGAGTAATAAGATGGATACATTTACGGTAATAAAAGACTTATACATGTTTTGCAGAAAATTACTCCTTAAAAAACAATTTGAGACATCTACGGTTCCCAACATTGAGCTCACATGGGAGGAAGGGGAAGCTATGGATGACCAATCGGAGATTACCCATTGGGAGAGGTCCCCAAAATCTGACCAGGAGTAAGTTGGATGCAATCAAAAATTTACAATCACATACTGATATAACTATCAAAGAGGCCGACAAAGGCGGGAATATTGTAATAATGACAAGTGAGTACTACCTCACTGAGGCCCTACGGCAGTTACACAATACCAATAACTATGAAAGACTTCCCTCTAATTCTTATAAACGTGAATATGAAGAATTGATTGGTGAGGCATGGGGGGATGGGGTAATTGATCGTAAATGTCATGGGTTTTTGAGTGTTGAGTCCCCGGTAGTGGCAACATTTTATATGTTGCCCAAAATACACAAGAACCCCCAGTGCCCCCCGGGAAGACCTATAGTGGCGGGCACCGGGGGTCTCACCGAAAAAGCATGTGCATTTGTGGAGAAATACTTACAACCCCATGTTTACACATTACCATCGTATGTGCGGGACTCCATGGATCTCCTTAAACGATTGGATGCTTTACATGTACCATCGGATGTTGTGTTGATCACTCTAGATGTAGACTCGTTATACACAAATATATCGCACAGATGGGCTATACATACATGTCAATACTTTTTGGGAATGAGTAATCATGAGACACCTGCCCTCCAACAGTTTATTGTGCAATTATTAACATTCATACTGACGCATAATTTTTTCATCTTTGACCTTACCTACTACCGCCAGATTTGTGGTGTAGCCATGGGGGCGCGTTGCGCTCCCTCGGTTGCCAATCTCTTTCTGGGTTGGTGGGAGAGGGAGGTAGTTTTTCATGAAAGCCTGGCAGCATACAATCAGCATGTATTAGGATTTTTACGATACATTGATGACATTTTGATACTTTGCCAGGGCACGGAGGATAGGTTCATTGAGTTTTTGAACATCTTGAATACTAATGAATTTATTATTTAATATAACAGTGAATATTTCCCAAAAACTGGTAACCTTTTTGGATTTGAACATCAAATTGACGGGGGATGGATCCCTCGAAACGGGATTATACCGTAAAGAGACCTCGGTGAACGCACTTCTTCACTTTGACAGCTTTCATGCTGCCAGTTTGAAGAGCGGGATACCGGTTGGGCAATTCCTCTGTGTTCGTAGGAATTGTTCCAAGGAGGATGAGTTCCAGTTGCAAGCTAGAGACCTCACAGAACGATTCCATAGGAGGGGATATTTTAAACGGGTTATTGCAAAAGCTTTTCAACATGCTAGGGAGACTCCGAGAGAGAGGCTCCTGATCCCTAAGAAAAGAGATCGGGACCTGACACAGGTAAGACTCATCACCAGGTACAATAGTGAGTGGGGAAAACTCAAACAAATTTTGAGAGCTAACTGGAAGATATTGAGGACAGACCCACAGTTGGCTAGATGGGTCAGAGAAGGACCCCGCATCACGGCACAGAGGGCCCCTAACATTAAAGACAAACTGTGTAGAAGCCCCAATCAAGACCAGGGAACTGGCTTAGTGAGAATAAAGATGGGGGTGGCAGCCATAGGTGTGGGGCATGCTCCATTTGCCCATATATGCAAAAGGAAACATACATACTGGCTCTAAATACAAGATCAGACAGTTTATTAACTGTAAGTCTGTGGGAGTTATATATGTGTTATCATGTATTTGCCCAAAGCTCTACATGGGTGAAACAAAAAATACCTAAAAGGCTAGAATGCAGGCCCACATTTCCAACATACGGTTGGCATCAAGAAACTTACAATTAGGGAAGGTTGTGCCTCCTGTGGCGCTCCATTTTTTACATGAGCGTAATAGTGACATCAGTAGTTTGAGAGTGGTAGGAGTAGAAAAGATAAGTATGGGCCAGAGAGGGGGCAATCTGAAACGTCGGTTACAACAGCATGAACTCCATTGGATATTCAACTTAGATTCCCAGGCACCAATTGGGTTGAATGAGGACCTTGCTTTTACACCTTTCTTAGGGGGGAATTAGGACACCAGGGGTGTTTTTTTGTTTTCCGTGTGGGTCTTATGTATATGTTTGTCAGGGGGACACTGGGGGGTGTTGGTGTTGGATTGCACTGGGTTATATATATATATATATATATATATATATATATATATATATAATTGGTGATTAGAATTGTAAATTGTGTTTCTTAAGTTTGCAGAGTCACGTGGTAGACACCATTTTGTCCTCATCCTAACCCTTGGTTTGTGAAAATATACTATCAGGAATCAGTGTGGATGTCCGCGGGTACAACTATTATTGTGGATCGACGTTGGATTGGCGCCCACGGGAGGCTAGCTACCTTATAGCCTACTACAGCTCCAAATTGGGTTTTGTATATTGTTAAATGTAGTAGGGGAGCATAGTGATTGGATATTTGTGTCATTTATATTTATTATTATGTGACATAGATATTATTAAATGTGGTTGGGATTTTGGGGATTTAAGGTCACTACTGAGGGGCATCCCTTTTGGGTTAGCCAATTGCTTACCTGCAGTATCAATGGGGTTGGATAGCCCCGGCACATGGAGATATATATATGTAGACCCCCTTTATTGTTAGCCGGGTTTCCCCTTTGGGTGATTTCTTCATTTCCCTCTCTCTGGTCCCTGTTGCCTTTCCCTTCTTTTGGGGCGATTATGCCCCCTTTTCGACAGATCCTCCTCTTGTATTTTATTCTCCCTTCCTCACCCTTTTGTATTACTATTAGGGTGATGGAGGGTTGAGGCATTTGGATTGATAAGTAAGGTTGAAGTAGTGGGGTTGGCACCTCGGTATCGTCCCTACTCCCCAGTAGAATTGGGTCAGGTACATGGGGGGTGGGGGGGTAGAATTTATATGGGAATCCCGTGATGTGGGGTCACTGATTATGGTTATACCCTTAATAGGAATTGGAACACCTTTTTGCTGATAGGTATACCCTTGGCAATGGCATCCTTTGGTACCTGTGGTATACCCCCCATATGGGGTTGTTTATGATGGGAATAGTTCTATTTGTTATTGGTATAAGGGTTAGTGGCCCATATCAGTTGGCACCCTAGGGTTGCGGGATTCAGTATCCTGGGGCTCGTATCTCCCTCCTTGATTTTACCTCCCATTTACCTTAATATTTAAAGTGGCTCAATATAGTTGAATAGTAAGCCCAGTCTTTTTGCCGTTGTGTATAATTATTCCTAGATATAACTTTTAAATATATGGTTTTTCACAGTTATAGGATTGTATAATAGTATAGTACTGTCTTAGATAAACGATGTATGTTATATGTTTGTTAGTAGTTTACGGAGATGATAGTTTTTACGGTGCGGGCTGCTGTGTGCTTGTCTGCCTCGCTCAGTGCTGCTGATGGGTGCCGCCGGGTAGTGCTTTAGTACACTCGGGGGCTGGTTCCATCTCCGCTCGAATACAATCTCGCTGGCGTCTTATGATGCTAGTGTGGGAGCTGGGGCCGCCGACGCACTTCCGGCCGGGGTGCGGGCGGGCGGCGCAGCAACGAGTGGTTGCCATTGGCGTGTGAGCGGGGCGGGTTGGTATATGGGGGGGGCGGGCTGGGATCATCTCCAGGACCTTGTGCCCAGAGGAAGTAACGGGTGCCCTAACCGCTACGAAACGCGTTGGCTGGGGTGACAGGCTGTGATGCAGGCTATTGGATGGGTAACACATTATTTTGATTAGACATGTGATTATGTTTTGAGCTGTCTCTCTTTTTTTGCTGCTTTCGGCGGTCCTCACAGGGAGGCTATTTGGCCTTGCATGATTAGCACTATTAGCACTTTATATGCATTTTGTTTGCACTGATAAAAATGTTTGATGCACTGTATTATATGGTAATTGTGAAGGAATTTAGGTGATAATAATGAATAGAGTATTGGTTGATAATCTATAAGGGAATTAGCTTGCTCACAGTGCCCCCCGGTGGTCATAATGTTTTAATTATGTTTTAAATGTCTGTAATCATGTGGTTTTTGTGTAATAATAAATAGGATATGTTTTCATTATCATTGGGTGGTGCTGTTTTATCCTGGGTTTGTTTGGAGAGACTGTGGGGTCTCTTTTTGGTGGAACTTTTGCATATACGGCCCATTTATTAGTTGGTGCGGCCATTTTTTTCTTTGTACTATAAGTTAATTAAGAACATTAAACACATTTTTCTTAAGTGTGTGTGTGTGTGTGTGTGTGTGTGTGTGTGTGTTTTTCAATTCCACTTCAAACTGGTAAGGGGTCCCATGGACCCCTATACCAGCTCATACTCCATTATCTGCACCACCAATGGGCATGGTGGTGCAGATGAGCCTGGTGGCCCATAGCATGGGCAAGTGCTGGATACTGGACCTGTGCTATAGGGCATAAGGGCTTGCAAGTGTCAGGACCAGGAACCGTCCCATTGGCAATGGTTACTAAGGTTGACCCTACGCATTTTTTTTAAATGTTGGGGTGTGAAAGAATTTTAAAATTTAACCCCACCTCAACATGTGTCAAAAACTTTACAAAAAAATGCGTGGGGTCCCCCCCTATAACCATTAACAACCTGGCAAACCAAGCATAGGGGCTTGCAATTTCAGAGCTTGACCAAGGCCCTGACCATTACAAGCCCTTATACACTAATGCACAGGTCTGGTGCCCAGCACAGGCCCATGCTTTAGGACATGGGCCTCATACGGACCACCATGCCCATTGGTGGTGCAGGAAATGGGAATTGAACTAGTACAGGGATTCATGGGACTCCATACCAATTTAAAGTGAGTGTTAATAAAATAAAACACGCACACAAGAAAAATGTGTCTAATGTTCATAGCTAAGTTATACTTATTTTCCCCTTATTTTCTCCTTTAAATTCATGCCAGCTGAGCATCTAAGGAGACTTTGCCAGCATTTAGAAAGCAGGGGAGCACAGGTTCCCCTCCTACTGTCCTGGCTTCCAGAAGAGGACTCCCTGATGAGCCACAGGGGGTCAGCTTTTATTCTAAGAGGCGGGGTCTCTTTTGCATCCCCCTTCACTTATGATGTCATAAAAGGGGAGGGGCATAAAGGGGGTAGCAGGGGAGATCCCTTCTAGACCCCGTCCCTTCTGTGATGGCATCAATGACATAGAAAAGATTCAATGGAGGCCACACCTCCAAGTATAAAAGCCGGCTCCCCCAGCCCTCAACCTAGTCCCTCACTAGGTAGCGAGGATTAAAGAAGGGGAATGGCAGAGCCCTAAAGACAAAATGAGTCCCAGAAGATCCTCAAAAAATGGAGTCCCGCTGCGGGACAGCAAAAGACCCATTGTGCTGGAGGAAGACGGTGTCCGGCGGGGGGGGGGGGTGGGGGGGAAGAAGAAAGAAGACACATACACTTGGCGTAAACTGGTAAGGGGTATAGGGGACCCCATACCATTTCCCCAGGGTCAGGAGCCGGCATGGCATCTGCCAGACGTCTCCTGGTCAGCAGAGGCGGCATTTGAAATCGGCCCCAGCTGTGGCTACAGAAAGTTCGCCGCCGGCTCCCATAAATGGGCACACTTCTAGTGACAACCGACGTGGAAGAGGATTGCAGAGCGAGGTAAGTCACAGCAGTGCTTACTGGTGTTGAACCCTTAGGTGAAGCAGGTTGATAGGCTGCTAAGCACACCAACAAACTTTTCTGTGTTTGGGCAGAATGCCGATCTCTAACACAGACCTTGGCTGAAACCTGTGTTCAAGTTTGGGAACCTGAACTTGCAAACTTCAGGTTTGCCCATCACAATTCAGCAGTTAACTGGACCAGTCATAGGCAGTCAACATATTGAAAAGAAGCTTTACCAAGTAATTAAATAGACAAAATACATGTTTTCACAATGGAGAGGTTATCAAAGATGGAACCAGTAATTAATCCCCTGGCAAAACTCATAATGATCCCACCACTGACTCCCCAAATGTACAGAATAATAAACCGGGCTGATCTTTAAAATGCAGCATTTACACATATGATCTGGGAGCTCCCTATATAGGAGATATCTCCTCGTCCTTCATTGTGACACCATGTTGCATCTGATATGGACATATTCATACACTACCAGTGAGCTTCCATGCATTGCTATCAGCTCCGACATGTCCATATTCCACCATTGCTTCTGTTACTTATTACTTGTGTTTATTACTTTAACTTAACGAGATTGTATGTTCATGCATAAGATAGTGATGCAGCCTTTACCAGCATTTTTGGTTACTGTATTTTTCACCCTATAAGATGCCCAAAGGGTGGGTGGTGGTGGTGGAAAATGTCAGTGCCTCTTCTCGGGCGAATGTAAAAAAGGAAACAAAAACAATTGTACATTACCAAGCCCCCATGTTGCTGCAGTGTCTTCCACAGACATGAACACTTAGAGACACAAACATACACACACAAGATACATTACTGCCCCCCACTGCCTTCGCTGCCCTAGCCATCATCCGCCGTCATCCACCGCTGTCCAACATCACTGCCACATAATCAATTGTGTGCCCTTGGGAAAGTTCCAGCAACCAAGCTGTCATGGCCTGTGACTCGTGCCAGCGTCCAATGACATCAACGTGAGTCATAGGCCACATCTACCTAGAAGACAGAACCTGGCGTCCCCAGAAGTTGTTTCTGTGGTGGTGGTGGCGGGCAGTGGCAGCTACGGCGTATAATGGTGGAGACAGCATGCAGTGTTAATGTCTGTCTCTATGTGTTATTGTCAGCAGGAGACACTGCTGTGGCGTGGAGGCTTGGTAATGTATGCTCTTTTTTTGTTTTGGGGCATGCTGCACACTTCCAGAATTTGGGATGCCACTCGCACTGCGAGTATTTGTGATGCCCTTCACTGTCTGTATTTGGGATGCCACTCGCACTGCCAGTATTTGTGATGCCCTTCACTGTCTGTATTTGGGATGCCACTCGCACTGCCAGTATTTGGGATGCCCTTCACTGCCTGTATTTGGGATGCCGCACACTGTAAGTAGGGTGATTGGGTGGATTCTTCACACTGTCTGTAATGGGGTGATTGGGGGGGTATTTTAGCACTTAGCATCATTTGGTTCAGATTTTTTTTTTCTTATTTTCCTCCTCCAAATCATGGGTGCATCTTATGGGGTACAAATGGTACTGAAATGATTAAAGTACCTTTTTCATGTTTAGACTCTCAATGCAAAATCTTTTACAGCTCATCTAAATGTTTGAAAAGAACATGTGGTCTAGGCTGTATTGCAAGGTCTTTGACCCTTCCACCCCATGGCTTGTACTTGAGGTTTAGGGCAACCTCAGGTAAGCCTGCTCCCAATGTATCTATTGCATTGTATGTCCCAAATGGGGCTCCCAGAGATTAGAGTTAGGACTGTACCCCACAGAGGCACCTTGGCAGTTGGTGGTGCAGCTTAAGCATACTTCTGCAGATGTGTGTGACCGAGCCTCTGTTTTTAACCAAGTTTAGAGACAGATTATAGGTTGGTCAGCAAGCTAACCGGTTTGAGTGCTGTGGCTCCTTTAAGACTTTTGAAAAGAACATGTCCTCATTCCACAAGCAAAACATGACTTCTATGTACTGATGTGTATTGCATTCTTTCCTGGCTAAATATGTTGTGAGATGGGTGTTTTTATTAAAAAATGTAATTATTTTTTTTCCTCTTCTAAACACTAGAGGCTCGATTCAGAGGCACATTCATCTGGACTTCCGTAGCTGTCTGTGAAAGTTTTTGTGTGTGTTTGTCTTTTTTTTGGTTTCTTTCGTTCATTTTTCATTCGTATGAATGTTCGGGCAAATGCGTATATGCGCTTGCGATGAACGAAAGCAAATCGGATCATTTGCGTTAGTTCGGATCATTTTCCCGTCCAAATCTGATATGTTTTGTTCGTTCAGATAACTTACGTTATTATGGGCTTGCGTCTCATTCAGAGAGCTGATTGCCGACGGACCACCACCCTATAAACTCGTTTCCTTTGCGATCCCCTTACGGGACCATTTTGACCTCGAGAGTAGCAGCTATGGATGACTCTAGTGTATTTAAGGAGCATGAGAATCTGCAGCTCATAGGCATTGAAATTGTCCGGAGGGCTGAGACCAGATTGCACCGGCGACGCATGCACATCGATGGCATGCATGACGTTGAACAAGAGGGGAGTGGCAGCTGCTCAGACCATTTTATAACAAACCTGGGAGGTGCAAGTCAGGAGGGCAATTAGGTTACTAAAGACTTAAAGGAGCCGCAGCACTCAACCCTGTTAGCTTGCAGACCAACCTATATTCTGTCTCTAAATCTGATAAAAACAGAGGCTCGGTCACACACATCTGCAGAAGTATGCTAAGCTGCACCACCACGCCAAGGTGCCTCTATGGGTGCAGTCCTAACTCTAATCTGTGAGAGCCCCATTTGGGACATACAATGCAAGAGATAAAATGGGAGCAGCTTACCTGAGGTTGCCCTAAACCTCATGTGCAAGCCATGGGGTGGAAGGGTCAAGACCTTGCATGCAGCCTAGACCCCATACCCCATGTGCTTGCACAAATTCAAAGTGAACAAGAGGGGAGTGGCAGCTGCTCAGACCATTTTTGCATGACGTTGAGCTGTTCGAGCTCACCAGACTTAATCGCGCTTCCCTCCATAAGTTGTATAGTGAGCTGTGGCCATGGTTAGCCTGCACCACAAGGAATGGGCAAGCAATTTCAGGTATGACCAAGATGCTTGGCTTCCTGCAATTTTTGGCGAACGGCTCATTCCAGAGGCTGGGTGCCCTCTCCGTGGGCTGAGCCGCGCGCTATTCAAGTTTTTGGAAGGCATGGCTACCATTTCTCGGAAATGTATTTGTTTTCCTGAGGACATGGTAGCCAGGAACGTGATTAAGCTGGAATTTTATGACATCACCAACATGCCCAACGTCATGGATGCCATTGACTGCACCCACATTGCCCTGGTGCCTCCGGCAGCCGATGAGTATGTCTACAGGCAAGTACAATCTGTAATTTTTTAATAGAGTTTACTTATTTTTTTGTTTCATTTTTCAAAATCCCTCCTTGTAAATAGTCCCTGGGAAACAATGGGCCGTATTTAGGCTCTCACAGGAGGAGCCAGAACCAATGTAATTAGGCCCAAGCCTGCAGCGCAAGAGCTTGAGTGGCAGGTTCAGTGAGGCTTGAGCTCCGGCATTGGCTTGTGGGCTACCTCAGCACTCTAATGAGCTATATGGGCGCAAATCAAAAGCATGCAAGCAAAGCCATACCAAAAGGGTATATTCGTAGGGCTCACCAGACAGGTCAATACAGTGGGGATGTAGAGCAAAGATGTGGAGCAGATACAGGCCAAATAGGCCTTAAAATGGTGGATGCCCATAAAACTCAGGTTGTGGGCCTTGGAGGTGGGCCCTCACCTGGGCCTGTGTGGCATTCAGAATCTGCAACTGTTCCAACATGTTTCTATTGGTAGTTCGAAATTCAGCCAGCATGGCACTGAAATTGGTATTTAAGGTGGCCATGTGGCTGTTGCTATTTTGAACTTCCTCAACCATGGCTGTGAAATTTGTGGATAAGGGGGCCATGTGGCTGTTGTTGGACCTAAATTCAGTCAGCATGGAGTTTAACGCATTATTTAACGTCTCTAGTTGGCCATGAAGATACTCGTGGTTTCTTTGATTTAGTCGGCGAAATAAACGCCTCTCATGGTGCCATGCTGACTCCATCATTGGTGCGGGATGTGGGGCGTGCAGATGATGGGCCTCTAGGTCCACCAACAGCCACAGGTCTGCTTGGCAAATCCTAAGCAGCAGAGCTAACACTGGGGACTGTAGGCTCAGTCTCTGCATGCTGCCCACGATGGGCTGGCAGCATGCAGCCAGCTTCACTCTGCTGCTGAGGATTTGGTGTAGAAACATGTTGGGACAGTTGCAGATTCTGTCCCAGGGGGGGCTGTACAGAAGGTCCCATGAAGGTTCCATCCTCCTCCAGCTCCTGTTCAGTTTAGGCACTACATATGTAATTCCGCAAAAAGAAACATGGCAAGTCACATGCATAAGCAAAATCTGAAAAAGACACTTACCGTATATATTGGATCCTGGGTCCGAGGCAGCACGGAAGTTGACAGCATGGACAAACTGGCTGAGGCTTCCCCACTAGCTGAGGGATTATGCTGGGCTGCATTGTTAAAAAAAGGCATGTAAACAAACAACTATGCATTGCTGATGTGTAATAAAACATATGCTTCACTAAAACACGTGGGCAAGCATGAATGGCAACTCCCCCAATGGTCCAAGTTGACCTTCACTATGAATGCCATTATCTGTTAGATGTATTAGTCACCAAGTACATACACATTGGTCACCTTAACCCAACAAAACATGCATGTACTGGCTGTTGTAAGGCTTCACACATGCCTAAAAGCCCATTAGGGGACCACACTCAGCTTGCAAATAGCATTTACCCTAAGATTATGCTGGTTGCCATTCTTTCTAGGTCAACCTTTCAATCACCACAGATCAAGTCTTTCCGGCCAAAGCACAGCTCCAACCCAAGTGGGCTACAGATAAAGATGTAAGTGTTGGATGTAATTGACTAGAAACACATAACAGGCAGTCCTAATTGTGCTAATCCCAATACTTTAATACTGTTCCAAAAGACTCGGAAAGGTCATGTATGGGCAAGCAAATTAGCAAATGATCAGTCCACAGACATGACACACCCTGGTCAAATTGTTACCTTCACTACAAGGCACACCCTAGGGGCATGTGTTAATATATGCCTTGGAGCCTCATTTTACACGTAGCTCACATTTCACATACACACTTACATTACTAACCTGCAGGAATAGTCGAGATGTCAGTGTCCTGTCGGCCCGAGTGTCCCTCTAAGGCCACGGGATGTAGCAGGCCCAGCACCATCTCCTCAGCCTGGGTAAATTGCAGTTTAGTGGGGAAGCCTCCGCCAGTTTGTAAGCTGAAAAACATAGTTTGACACATTTAGCAAAATGGTGACAATACAAGAAGACAAATCCACAAAGTATATTTGTACCTGTAATGACGCCGTTTATTTTCTTTCTTCCGTGCTGCATACTTGAGGTCCGATATTTTCCTTTGAATATGCTCCACATCTTTTAGCTCTTCCCCCGCTGCATTGACCTGTCTGGTGAGCTCCTCCAAAATTTCTGCTTTGCGCTGCTTGCTGTTAGCTTTTGATCTGCGCCCATATAGCTCATCATAATGCAAGGTGAGCCCACTAGCCAATGCCAGAGTTTGGGCCTCCCCAAATCTGCCACTCAAGTGGCCTCTGCGCAATGTGTGTCCTGATGGTTGTGGCTCCTCATTGTTTGCAGCCAAATCGGGGGACATTCTGGCCTGGCTGTGTTGTGGTGAAATTAATGACTGCTGGCTGGCTGGAGATAGAACAGGACTAGGAAAGGGACTGGGTGTGCGTGTCTGGGTGGCCACTGAAGTAGCAGGTGTAGATGTGGCATATGATGATTGCCTTGCCACCTGAGCCAGTGGAGAATGTGGCCGAGGAGGAGAGGGTGTGCTTGAAGAAGTCAGGCTTGGGGCCTTGTGCCTCTGTGGGACCTTAGCATGCCCCTTGGAGGTAGTAGGCCGGTCCAGGGGTGAGCCAGAGCTTTAGCTTCTTTGCGGGTGCCTTGCCCTCTTGGCAGAGGATTCGGAGACCCGTGCGGGTGGGGATTGCGACCTTGGGCGGTGCCTTGCCCTCTTGCCATGAGATTTGTGGCCACATGCGGGTGGTGGTGATGCCGAGCTCGGGCTGCTGGTGCTTCTTGGCCTACTTTGCCGGTGCCTTTGGCTCTTGTAATATTTTTTAACACGTGCGGGTGGTGGTGATGGCGAGCTAGAGCTGCTGGGGCTTCTTTCCCCGTGTGTTCTCTTTTTAGCCTTGGCTTGGGAGACACGTGAGTGGGGTGATGGGGACCTTGGGGGGCTGGAGCTTCGCACCCTCATGGTACCTTTTTTGCGGCCATTGTTGTTGCCTTGCTGGCCTGTGGCTTCCTCTTGCTCGCTGGCTCCTTTTTTTGCCTGGTTGTTTTAGTTGGCTTTAGCTGAGCACTGTGGGTTGGCTTACTTTTGGGCATCTGGGAGCGAGTTGTTGGCCCTGCAGAAGCCTCCTGCCGCTTTGATGGCTGTTTGCTGCTGCTGCTGCTGGCGTCCTTTGCTGCTTTTGGCATATTCTTTTTTCATAATGTTGAGACTCAGAAAGAGAATGAACTGGGTGTCCCGGACCCTTTAAATAAGAATGCCGGGGTCTGACCCTTTACGCGCTCGCGTACCCGTGTGTACGGCCGGTCTCTGTGCAAAACCGAAGTTAGGGCCCACATATGCGAAGCCACACTTATGCCAGCTACAAGGATTGTATTAGGCTAGAAATTTGTCTGGTAATGTACTTTAGTCAAATGATTGATTTGTGACAGATATTAGTAGGTACTTTAATCTAAATGCTATGTTTATTTTGTGTTTTGTAGACGATGCTGGAGCGCAGGTACGACTACCTGCCCAACTAATTTGAGAAGCGGACCGTCGCCCTGGAGATAGTTTCAAGAATCCAACAACAGACGGACACCACCTTCACCCACACTCAGATTATGTAGCATTGGTCGGACCTGAAACGGCTGCACATGCCCCGGGTGCGGCGCTTTTTCGGACTCCATTTCCCTAGTAAGTACATAGCGATTGCATGCCAGATGTAACTAATCCAGAAGGTAGGCCTTTATTTAAAAATGCTTTTCTTTTCTAGTGTTGGAAATGGATTACCGAATCCGACTAACCCAAAGGCGCACAGGCCGACCAGTGCTGCATGAATCTGCTGCTGGAAGTGAAGGTGGTGGATCGCCAGGGCGACGGTCCTACCCCTCCTCTGTTGGTTCCTTAGACCAGCCCCTGGACCTTTCCACAGAGGAGGGGTGGCACGGTGTGGGCAGGCAGTCGTACCCAGCGATGCAGGCGGGAGCCTCTGGTATGTGACTCTTCATGTAACCGCACACACATATACATGCTATTTCCACCAAAGCTGATTCCCTTCATCTGTTTTTCTAGATGCTTCTGGAGTGGGTGAAGATGTGGAGGATGCAGCAGATCTTGCCCAGGAGGCACAGGGAGAAGGTGAGTGATGTGACACACACATTGAAATAGACATTTGATTACTATTGACTTAGACATTATAAGTGACCCTATTTGCCATGTCTCTACAGCCTCTACTTCACAGCAGTGGCAGGGCCCAGGACGTAGGGTTGTCCCCAACGAGGCATCCGTCGGCCACCAACCAAGCAAGTAGTAATGTCATTCTTTGCAGTATGTGGTAATTGACATGATCACTCAGATACATCAAACCATAGTCAATGGCATTAGCAGAATGACCTCTGCCCACTTCCTTAGATTAATGACTTAGCAGATTGACCTCTGCCCACTTCCTTAGATTAATGACTTAGCAGAATGACATATGTCGTCATGATTTAAGTTGCCAACTAACAAACATTCCAGCCACAGGTGATAAACATATATTTATCTCAAACGAATGTTTTTTTAAACATTTCATACAGGGACCACACGGGCAAAAGTTGGGGACAACAGAAGAATAGTGTCCTGGGTCCTGTCACTATGTATTTTTTTTGTAAATAATTTTAATTTTAAAAGTTTTTAAACATTTTTATGTGTTTTAAAAAAAAAGTTTGGAATATTTTTTCAACAAGAAAAATATAAAAGAAGCCACAAAAAAATGGCCTTCGATTATAAAAAAACCAAACCAAATTAAAAGTTTCAGTGTCATTTTTTTGCACAAATACATTAACACCAAACGAAGGGTGAAATAAATATTCAGAGATGAAGATTCAGACGACCAGGAAGTTGTTTGGGTAAGTTTAGGGGCCTAAAATGGAAGAAGAACCTAACTGGGAAGTGGTTTGGGTAAGTTTTAGGGGTCATACATGGAAGATGTAGGATTGCGCAAAGTGGTTGGGGTGAGGTTTGGGGGGTCATACATGGAATATGTAGGATTGCGCAAAGTGGTTTAGCTAAACATTGTAGCAGAAGTGAGTGACCCAAATATGTAGGCGAGCACTTTAATGAGTTACGTTTGTAGTGCGCAGATGCAAGATCGTAAGGGATGATTATTTATGGTAAAAGGAAAACAGAATTTATCAGGAAACGTAAAGGATTCGTGGAAGGAGACGGTGGAAAAAGGGCAAAATCGAAAGCCGACGTTGTAACATGAGAAAATGAAACAGAAAAGTCACGCTGGAAAATGACATCCTCGTACCCGTACTCTGACATACGAACGGACGAATACTTTACTGAAGGATAGCAATGCATGCATAGAATCGCACGCACACTCATACGAGAGCAGGAAAATTTTAAACAGATCGGCACTAAAACGACTGTCTTTTTTTGTCTCTCTGAATCAAGTCTTATGTGCGGTTTATGGTGTCTTATAGTGCGGAAATGTTTTGGCTTGAACATAAAATGTCTTTTTTTTTTTTTTTTTAGTATTTTTTAAACATCTATATTTTACACAATTTGTCATGTTTTTAAAATGAATATGTAGGCTTTTCAAGAAATCCATATTGCTGTAAAAGCCCCATTCCTTCCGATAGCCTACATGGGTCATGGGTTCTTCTGCACCTCCCTGGGCTTTGGGGGAGGAACGAGCTCTCTCTACCCAGAGGGTGATGGGCAGAAACAGAAAACCCTGGGGAAAGAGGATACCCCCTCTGCTGGATCCCGCACAAAGGAGAGCATTTTTTTTGCAAGTCTATAAATGAATAAACATCGAAGATTTCACATCACTGTTATTTAAAGGGTTAAGAAACTTTATGGACCTATATCCAGATAGGAAGTTTATGTTGTCACCTTTTCTTCCCATCCCAGTGCCCCAAATGAGCCAGCGTTACTTTTTTTTAGCAAAGCTTAATGTTTTTTTTATTTTAAAACGTTAACAGGAAGCAGTGTGATGTTCCAAGGGCAGCCGTTTGCTAACTTTGCTAATTTAGTTGCAAGCTAAAACATCCCATAATGACAGTTAAATATACAAGGGAAGGTAGCCCAGACACCCTCATAAAAGTACAAACCACTAGTTATAATAAAAAATCACAACAATTTATTACGGATTAACATATAAACAAACATAGACAATTAAAACTTAGCTTAAAAAAATATACACATATAAGGAGGCAAGCTACACGGACCTTAATTCCTATCTAACCCACATACAATTCGTAATAAAAACCCCTAGTAAACCCCTATTTGCCCCTATCTAATAACCCAATCAAAGTGTGCCAAATAAATATCACAAAATCTATATTACACAAAGTGCTATTGCAACTATTAATGTGTATAAAGTATACTTATAAAGCGCTATCCTGTATACTTGTATAATAAAGTGCAAAAATGACTCTTGCTGGAATATTAAGCCCTATAAAAATTTTTTTAATGTTTAATGCATAGATGGTCATTGTATGCTTGCGCACACATAGGAATTCATCCTCTGCATTTAACCCATCCATGCAGTGAGTGTACACATGCCCGGAGCGGTGGGCTGCCCTAATTATGGCGCCCGGGGAGCAGTTGGTTGGTTAGGTGCCTTGCACTTCATGTCCCAGGACTGGACCTCCGGTGACAAGTCCGCTCCCTTACCTTTAGGCCACAACTGTTTATTAATATAAGCAACCACAATACAGAGGAGAACCAGAGGGGAGAGAACAAAGGGAAGGTGTGTACAGTGTACAGCAGCACACTATTGGTTATTTTGGGGTGCTTGGTTATAGGTGTGGTGGGTTTGTTTGTGTTTATTTTACATAACATAACTTAACGACAGTTAGGTTGTAGTGCTTTCAGATGTATTGCAGTTATTATAACTGATAAGGCTCCCCCCCAATGCTGAGCTGTGTTTAACTGAATGTGTCATCCCTGGTAAGCACCATGGGGCACTGTTGCACAGCCAGGGCTCAATATGGCCGAACATTTGAACTGCAGACTGCATCCGGTTCATCTTGTTATGAATATTGGGCTTTAGTAAAAAAAAGATACACATGCTGCTTTGGGCCATTCGGCTGGGGATAGAAGGGGAAGACATAAACTTCCTTTCTGGGCATAGGATCACTTTAAGTGATCAAGCTGATAAAGTACACGCAGGTGATTTGACGTATAAATTTGAATCGATAGCAACTAAAGTGTAAAAACTTTTATGAACAAAAATTAGATACTTACATCAGCACTGGGAATGGCATCATCTGTATTTGAACCCTCAACCGGAAACCTTGGTACAGAGGAACAGAAAGAATTCTGTTTGCACTGCAAGAACAGCATCCCATTATCCTTGTATCAAACTTCTGATCAACACCAGAAGCCTCTGTAGTAAGGTGCAAGGTGCCGGTATGTGGCACCAAGGTACCTGGCCTTGGTGCAGTAAAGCTGTGTAGTTTTCTCCAGCATCAGCTGCTAATGGCAGTCTGCTGCTGAAATTTTAGTATAGCCGAAAGGCTAACCCGGGACGGCTTTACTGGGATGGAGTAGAGCAGGGTGGGACTCCATCCCTTACCCAGGTCTGGGTTTTGCGGCATAAATAGCCTGGGGAGTCAGCTGTGCACTGGCTGTGTCTAGAGCTCACATGTGGAGTGAGACTCTGTGTGCCTGGCTGGAAGCTCTTATACATTATATTTCATGTGGACCCGAGCTGGATTCGGCTACAAGTGTGTAAGCTTGGACAAAAACTAAAAAGGGCCGTTGCCTGTCTGATGCAATTCTGAGGCATTTTTCCTGAAAAGGTGATGTAACCCAAATAGGATATTTTGTGTTATGGACTTTTTGTGTGAATAAACACGGACTTTAAGTTGAACTTTCACCTCTGAGCCTCTATACTGCTAACATCCTGCTGTCTACCAGATCTGATCCTCACACCTCCTAAAGTAGCCTCCTTAACGTAGATGCACAGCATGGCATAAGGGTATAGGGCAGCAGGATGGGTGAGGAGAGGGCAGACTTTTTCTCTTCCGGCACTGGGTGCTATTTTGTCTAGAAACTGCCCTCTTGCATATGTTCTAAATGTACTCAGGGATGGGCTTATAATTTCTGGGGTCACATGCAAAGTTGTGTCTTGGGGCCCTAATCAATGGCATTTTTTTATAACAAAAGGGGAACAAATGATGGAAGAAGCTGCTTTTATTGGTATGTAGCCTCGGCACTGACAGCATCACCAGTATTACACCCCTATTACACGCCAACCACTTCCTGTGTTCACTCAGCAGCGTTCTGGGAGGCCCCTGAGGTGTGGCCCTATGCAATTGCATGGGTTGCGTGGTGGCAAAACAGGCCACTGAATATACTATACAGGTGTCAAAAATTAAGGAAATTAGAAGATAGCGATTGGGATGTGCGAAAAGCTGTGTCCCGTTTAAGTGCCCAGACTCAGTATAATTGGTGAAGCAAAAAATAACAGAAGAAACAGGGTTGCCCTAAAAAGAAGTCAATAACCTCAAAGGTAGCCCTTATCATCCCCAATTTCAGGCGTGCTCAATAACCACTACTCATTTGAGAAGGTTTGTTGTGCTAAATCAATCAAATATGATAAGGTTTTAATGGTTCTCAATCACCAAGATAATCTAGGCTGATCAAACGTTCCTAAAACATGTGTTGTGTATAAAAAACATACAACTATCACACTACCACTGTTACAGAGCGAGGGAGGGTGTCCTACATGTGCCACTGCATGTGCTACCCGATGCATGTTTCGTCCTCGTGATGTTTTCAAGGAAGCTTGTTTGTTTGTTTTTTATATACAACATGTGTTTCTTAGAAGAATAAAGGTGCAATAGGCACCTTTCTTGATAAATGATTTAAATACACCTATAATAGCTCCATTTTTAACAACAGCGCACAATAGAGGTGACCTGGGGGGCAGCCGCACACTCAGCTGCAGCTGTGGAGACAAGTGATTGCGAACAAGATATCATCAGTGGCCCAGGACAGGTTTGCAAACACCTGGGCTGCGGTGGTAAGTGCCTGCTTCACGCTACATTGTTGATTTATGTTATTTTGTTTATCATTGAAAGATATGTAATAAAGTATTTACATCTGGCTGCTAGAAATTGTTTTAAGACTGTTTGATCAGCCTAGATTATCTCGGTGATCGGACCATTAAAACCTTACCATAACTGATTGATTTGGGACAACTAACATTATCGAATAAGTAGTCATTTGATGAGCGCGCCTGAAATTGCAGATGATAAGGGCTACCTTTGAGGTTATTGACTTCTTTTTAGGGCAACCCTTTATATTTTGCTTCAACAATTATATTATACAGATGTGTACACCCTAAGCTTTTCTCAATAGATTGCGGGGGAATATTTACTATATCCTGAAACAGTGTTGAATAGACATGGGAAATTGGATGGGAACTAAACTTGAAGTACAGTTATGGTGGAAGAATTGGTATTTTTGGACTTGGAATTTTGCTAATATTAGAAGGTGCAAGAAACACAGTACTCTATTTTCTGTAACTATCTTCTGGAATGCTGATTGATCTAAGCTTGAAGAATAAAAAAATCACAGGAATGTTTTATGTTTTAGTCTAAATTCACTTCTAAATTTATTTAGGTCCCCAGGCTTAAGGACTAGGGCAGGCATTGTCTTCAGTTGTTCAAAGTTGCCTGATATTCAAAATACTAATGCTCTCCTGTCAGGTCATGGGTGAGGGAAATGCCACCACCATTACCAATATTCTCCTCTTAGGATTGCAGCTCCCCCAGAATCTTGGAGTTTTGATCTTTTGTATTTTACTTGTGATTTCTGTTGTGACAATATGTGGAAACCTCCTGATCATCACAGTGGTGTCCTACAGCAAGTCCCTCCATTGCCCCATGTACTTCTTCCTCTCTCAGCTCTCTGTGCTGGATATCTTACTGGTGGTGGATATTCTTCCCAGCTTGCTTCGTACTTTATTGGAAAAAGAGGTCCTAATATCACTTGCTGCTTGTATCACCCAGTTTTACTTCTTTGGCCTTTCAGAAAATGTAGAGCTGATTCTCCTGACAATAATGAGCTATGACAGATATGTGGCCATCTGTAAGCCCTTGCATTATACTTCTATAATGACCCACCAGGTTTGCTGGAGAATGGTGATCGCATGCTGGATTTTGGACATTTTAATAGTTTTGAATGACATATTAACTATGTTAAACTTACAATTTTGTGGGCCAAATATTATTGATCATTTCTTTTGTGATTTTGATCCGATACTGGAGCTCTCCTGCACGGATACCGCCATGGTTAAATTTGAAGTGAAATCTATTGGTGCTGTTTGCATAGTCCCCCCATTCTGTATCATAATTGTATCATACATTTACATCATAGCCACCATTTTGGAGATTCCATCTATTAGTGGAAGAAAGAAAGTTTTCTCAACCTGCAGTTCACACCTAACTGTTGTTTTTATCTTTTACGGGACCCTAATTGCTGTTTATCTGGTTCCTCGTAAAGAACAGTCAAATTATATCGCTAAGTTCCTGTCTTTACTGTACACTGTAGTTACTCCATTAATTAATCCAATCACATATAGTTTAAGAAATAAGGATTTAAAAAATGCCATTGGGAAACTCATTACTAACTGTTTGAGCACGATTTTTGATTGGTAAAAGTTTGTATCTCAATGGTTTTATTCATCAGAAATCTATTGAAGCATATGAACAAAACCTGAGCGGGATTTGGTGACAAAGTGTGAATATGCAAGTTTTCCAATTATTGCCATCTCTTTCTCTATCTGGTCATCCCTATAGCAAAATACATGTAAAGCATTTCTGCAACAAAAGGAAATCAGCATGGAGTAGTGTTACTCATCTCTCCATGCTTAGTTAAGAGCAAGGTTGGGGAAGTGTCTGTCTTCTGGGCAAAAGGATATTTTGAGGCCCATGTGTGGGGTAAAGCTGTCCTAGGCAGAGGTTAATGCACAAAGAATACTTCAGTTTTCTTATGAAGTTTCAATTTACTTTATTAGAAGTTTGTTTATTGGTCAGCAGTAAGTTAGGTTCACACGTCTCATCCCTGTTTTGATCTCCTTTTGTCTGGAGACACTGTTAGTTTTAACATGACACATTCCCTTGCCCTCTGCAGGTTCTTTCACCATGTGATTTTCTGCGGGTCCCGTAGGGGGTGATGACATCTTTTCTGGCTTTAGGTCTCCTTGAATCTAGTTGTCCCGGCTTCTCTTCTTCCTTCTGCCTAGCCCTTTGTAAAATCGGCAATTACTTAAACTAATCTTCTTAGCAGCTACTATTCCTAATATGAAATTTGCACCCCCCCCCCCCGATATGGATATTTATTGTTAACCTGTAACTTTACTGTGCAAGAAGCACATTGCATGTGATAGAAGCTTCTAGACTGCTGACTTACTTAGACACATGTTCGGGCACATGCTTACTGTATTTTGTTAACTGTTTTTTAACTTACATCCTAGTGAATGCATCAGAAAACAATACTTTAGGCTTCCAGGCCTTAATAGGAATCTGTCTATTATCAATTATATGACACCCCATGGCCCTGCTATGACTCAGGGTCCACAACATTTTTAACATGCCACAGCAGTTATTGTTCTACAACCATCACACAAGCACTGACCATCTGGAGAGGACAGTAACGAAGACCTTCAAATGCAGTCAACCTTCTTTTACTCTCTTATGATGAGTAATACCTCTTGCTTGGTTCATGGATAGCAATAAAAATGTAAAATGTATGAAAATTAAAAAATAGTTTCGTTTCAGTCAAAATGGCAATGCAGTGCTCGTAGTATTATGAGAGGCTAACATTGATAGTTAACACAAACAAAAGATCCCTGGGAAAAGGGTCTTGTATAAAGTTCAACCATATGACCTTGCATTTGGTCATAACCCATAGATAGCTCACCAACAAGTTGGGTCAGGAGGGTCAATTGCTGGGCCATTATTTACAAAGGTCTAGGATCTTCTTTAGGGCTCATCTTCACTTGTTTTTCTTTTGTATTGGCTGACAATAATGTAACACATCTATAGAAGGTGCACACCTTCGAGCAGTAGATGAAGCAAGGAAGCTGTAAGCAGGTGAGGCGAGGCCGGAAGAACAGCCTGAGCTTTAGGGTGGACATACTAGGGTACAGATATTGGGATTATTCCAGAGGGGTCATTCCTCTCATTTGGTGCTTTGTGCATTTGAGCCGTTGCTCTCAATAAAGGATTTCATTTTATACACGGCCTGTCTTTCCATTGGCAGCATTATAGAGGGTGGAAGGAAATGGAGCTACAGGCAGTATCTTCAGTGATGGGTCTGTCTTTCCATCGGCGGCATTGCGAAGGATGGTAGGAAATAGCAGGCTGGATCTTCAGTGATGGGACACTGGAAGAGACATCAGCCTGGGGAAACTGTCATGTGAGAACTAAATAAAATTACCACGGGCATTGTGATATACAACATACAGGTATTGTGTCCTGTGTGTCTGTGTGGAGGTATAGAAATTGATAAAAACCCTTTATTTGTATACGGGTATTATTACAATGCTAGGTCACACTTTTTACATTAAAAAACAGTTAAAACACATCAGACCCCCCCGGATAATTATGTGGCCCTCTATTATATTATTTTAACCATTTATGTCAGGTCCCTGAAAATACAGGATAATAATTGTGAATGCAAAGTGTATATATCAAAACCCTATGTGCTATAATGTGCTATGTGCAAAACTGTGCTTGTTAATAAATATATAAATAAATAAATGAATAAAATAAATAATTACATACAATATTATTATCCAAAATACAACATAAATAAAGTGCCAAGTGCCAAACTGCCCTTATCTCCCAAATGCTAACATGACTGATATGTCAAAATGACTACCCGGAGGGACTAGGAATAGTAAATGGTATGGTACTTCACCCAATCTCCAGAGCTATCCTGCTGGGGGTCCGGACAAGCGAAAGGCGATGCGTAGCATGATTCATCCTGAGGAGACGGCCTGAGGAAGGGATTCAGGGGAAGACGGCCTGAGGAAGTGATTCAGGGGAATCACGCTACGCGTCGCCTTTCGCTTAAATTAAGCACACCTTAATTTAAATAGTGGTGCGGAGTTACAGTGTTTTCTGTCTGTGTGAAGGGAGCACCCCCTCCATCTTGGTGAACAAAGGACCAATCCATGTTGAAATTTGTCATCAATAAAAAGTTTTCTTATAGTAAAGAGATTGTATAAGACAAAGGTAAACAATATCCAAAAAGAAATATGATAAAAAACAACATTAAATATTACATTATTGCATTGTGAATTAATGGTTTGGGAAGTTTCTTTTTTTTTATAGGAGATTACGATCTAATAGCAGATCTCTATAGCAATATTGTATAATCACTGCAAACTAAGGGTAATTTTGATGTTTAATTCAATCATAGTTAATTGATATGGTTTATGGATGTCTCTTAATAGAAATGGTACCGAAACATACAAAAATCCATGTGGAAATAGGTAATATGAGCAGATAAGATTAATTTAATAGGAAGGTGCTCTTGTGATTTGCAGGTTTGTGTTTGATTTCTGCATGTGTTAATGTAATGTAAATAACTACTTGCAACAAATAGACTCCTCTAGGAAATCAAAGGACACACCACTAGCCTTGAGGAAACACCACCACGCTGACTAGGCGACGAAAGTTGCTGCACAGAAACCCAGACATGACCCTGTAGGGACTGCAGCAATAAAACAAGACATTTCCCTGCCAGTAGACATATACTATATCTTCCTAAGAGCACCCATATTTAGTGGGTGCGTGAATCATATATTGTACTTTAATAAATTTACCTCTTTTCATCATACCTTTAGTGTTAGGTGTGCATTTATAAATTTGTTTTTGTTCTTGGTGGTATTGGGATAATTATTCCCTACTATATCCCTTTCAGTGCCAAGCACGTAGATTCTACGTGCTCGCTTCCACTCCACTTAAGTGCCAAGCACGTAGAATCTACGTGCTTGACTTTCCCCCCTGCTAGTAAAAAAATAAAAATCAAAAATACTCACCTGACCCCTCGTTGGATCCGGCTGGGTCTTCTCTTTAATTTAGTGCCATTCGATTCCCTGTGGGGGGTCGGATGGCTCCAGGAGAGCCCCTGGAATAGCCCCCCATTTGGTCTCCTCTTCACTGGGGGGGGGCCTCCGATGGCCCCCCCAGCCCCCACCAGCCTCTTCAGCTTCAGGGGAGAGCCTGAAAGGGCTCCTCTAGGGATGCTCTGATCCCCTGCCCCCCCTCCTCTGGCCAGCGATCACCAGGGCATCTGACAGCTGATGAACACAGGAGCTGGCAATCGGGTGAGGTGAGTAAAGTTTTTTTTTGTTGTTTTTTTTTTTTAATAAATTAAATTTTTGTGTCTGCCTTTTTTTTACAGTTAACCCTTTGTGAACTGGTAAGGGGTCCATGAGACCCCTTATACCAGTTCACAAGGTTGGGGTCTGGCAAGCCACCTGCAACTAGCGGGTGACTTGCCATTAACCCCCGCATCCCCAATTACCTGCCTCCCCAAAGCCCAGGGGGGGGGCAGAAGAGCCCGGGCCCACACAGGGTATGTGGGCTTGTAGGCTGCAGGGTGGGGGGCCACAAAAGCTGGCCCCTCCACTCTGTTCCTACAAGCCCCCATAGCTGGTCCCGCGCTGGTTATGACGTGTAAGGGGGACCCTATGTCATTTTTTTTTTTATTTTAAGGGTTAGGGTTAGGGTTAGCCTAACCCTAACCCTTAAGATTAAAAAAAAATGGGTTCCCCTCCCTGGGAGGGGGGACCTTACGTGATTTTTATTTTATTTTTAAGGGTTCGGGTTAGGGCTAGCTTAACCCTAACCCTTAAAATTAAAAAAAAAAATGGGTTCCCCTCTACGTCATTTTTTTTATTTTTAAGGGTTAGGGTTAACCTAACCCTAACCCTTAAAATTCAAAAAAAAATGCAAAAAAAATGTTTTAAGGGTGAGGGTTAGGGTTAGGCTAAAAATGCAAAAAATTGCAAAAATTAGATTTTTTTTTACTTTTTTGCACATATTTCACCCAAAAGTATTGAGAATACACCTAAAAAATTAGAAACAAGACATTTCATGTTAAAGCCCAGACTCTGCTGAAAAAAACAATATATCCCTGGAAATCCCTTCAAAAATCACATTTGAACATGGGGGGTGCAAAATAGTGCAAAATGGTCCGGCAACAAAGGGTGACAAAAACTCCAGGTAGGCTGGCAGCGAAAGGGATATAAATGCACCCATATATGTCCCAGAAACTCCCTTTTTTGATACATCTTGAGTGTGCTTACCAATTTCTATTTAATTTCCTGCCAGTAGACATTGAAATACTCAGAACTTTGCAGTCTCAAGCTAGCAAGGAAGAAAAGGCAGAATGGAAAGAGAAAGGAGCCAGGGTAACTCCAAAAGGATCATGGGAAGTAAAGGGACAGTTGTGTTTGTCCTGTGCCCTGTTTCCAGCCACTGCTCAGGCCACCTATGGAAACAACCACCTGTCTAAAATTGCAATGTCAATGGCGGCAGGTAGCGCCAGGTAGCAGCAGGTGAACGCCGCAGACGGCACTCAATTTATAAAGCCGAATCTGGTGAGCTACTGGAACAATGCCATGCAGCGTACGAATCATTATCCCAGGCTCAGCGTACAGTGCCGGCGTTCATCCTTGCAGAGCGCCATGTCTAACCTGTCGTTACCTGGCGCTCTCCCATACATTTCTCCCATACATTTCTATGGACGATACTTAAATCCCTTTCCTGATCCCAATTTTTTTTTCCCCCCAAAAAAACACAAACCTTCTGACATGTGTTTTGGGCAAGAAAATGACATCTTTGAAAACTTGACAAACTTTGATAAAATTTTTATGCAGAATTGTCTTTACAGGTCATGTCAAAGCCCAAGCCCAGCTGAAAAAAGAAACAATATATAAAATTCTCTTTTGAGGCAGTGGACAAATTATCAAAACATTCACCTTTGAAAATATTCCCTGTCATAAATTATAATGATCCTGTGAGATTACAATGTCATTACTCCGGCTGCTTTATATAAACACCATTGCGCAATACATTTATCATTCTACATCCTCCAGCATCTTCATGCATTGCCAGTGATCTCCTAAGCTTTCCTATCAGTGACAACATGTCCATGTCTAATATTCCGTTATTGACCATGTCTTCTGTGACCTTGATCCAGTCTTAGAACTCCCCTGCAATGATGCCACAATGGTTAAATTAGAAGTAAAATTGATTGCAGCGGCTGTTGCTATCACACCTTTTGTTATTATCATTGTATCATACACTTACATTATATCCACCATTTTAGAAATCCCATCTATTACTGGTAAAAAGAAAGCTTTTTCAACTTGCAGTTCACACCTGATTGTGGTCTTCATCTTTTATGGGTCTATAGTTGCTGTCTACTTGGTTCCTCGTAGGGGACAGTTACTGTACATTGCTAAGTTCCTGTCATTGCTGTACACTGTGGTCACCCCAATAATGAATCCAATCATCTACAGCCTTAGGAATAAGGATTTAAAAAAAGTCATAGCAAAACTCATCACTTATTTCTTGAGCATGAAATAAATGATACAGTACTAATATCGTAATGAGATGAGCGAATCGATCCGGATGAACCCGAATTCGTTCCCAATTTCAGGAAATATTCGATTCTGAACGAATCCGAATTTCCCCGCGATTCGATCGATCACATTTTTCCTTTAAACTCCATTTACTTCAATTACAGGCATTGTAAAATGGTGGATGCACATGTCTGGACATATCCCCTAGGGCAAGGTATCATGGGAAGGTCACATGCAGCCTATCAGCAGCCAGGAACCCCGGTGACGTCACAGTGCTATATAAACGGTAGCCATCTTGCCTGTGTGCATTTCAGCGTTGTATTGCGGCAAGAACGGAGCTGTTTAGAGCCAGGGAGAGACTAACAGAGAGCCAGAGAGAGCCAGGGAGACCCACAGAGTGCCAGACAGAACCAGGGAAAGATAGGGAAAGATCGAGGCAGGGACAGCAGAGAAAGTAACAGGGAAAGCTTTTATTAATTTTCATTTCATTTAATTGCCAGATCACAGTTTTTTGAATTGCTTTTGTTTCTGCTGTAAAACCCCCTGGCCACTGTGCATCCCATGTTGGCAGTGGCACATTTACACACAAGCAGCTGTTAAAGGGGATTTCTTCTAACTAGAGTACAGTTTGAATTGTTTTTGTGTCTGCTGTAAAAGCCCCTGCCAACAGGGCATCCCATATTAGCACATTTGACCCCATCTGTTACACACAAGCAGCTGTTAAAGAGGATTTCTTCTAACTAGATTACAGTTTTAAATGTTTTTGTATCTGCTGTAAAAAAACCCAGGCCACAGGGCATCCCATATTAGCACATTTGACCCTATCTGTTACACACAAGCAGCTCCGAAAGCGGATTTCATCTAACTAGAGCACAGTTTTAAATGTTTTTGTGTCTGCTGTAAAAACCCCTGCCCACAGGACCTCCCATATAAGCACATTTGACCCTATCTGTTACACACAAGCAGGTAGTAACGCAAATTTCTTCTAACTAGAGCACAGTTTTAATTGTTTTTGTGTCTGTTGTAAAAACCCCTACCCACAGGGCATCCCATATTAGCACATTTGACCCTATCTGTTACACACAAGCAGCTCCGAAAGCGGATTTCTTCTAACTAGAGCACAGTTTTAAATGTTTTTGTGTCTGCTGTAAAAACCCCTGCCCACTGGGCATGCCATGTTTGCACATTTGACCCTATCTGTTACACACAAGCAGCTGTTAAAGGGGATTTCTTCTAACTAGAGTACAGTTTGAATTGTTTTTGTGTCTGCTGTAAAAGCCCCTGCCAACAGGGCATCCCATATTAGCACATTTGACCCCATCTGTTACACACAAGCAGCTGTTAAAGGGGATTTCTTCTAACTAGATTACAGTTTTGTTTTTGTATCTGCTGTAAAAAAAACCCAGGCCACAGGGCATCCAATATTAGCACATTTGACCCTATCTGTTACACACAAGCAGCTCCGAAAGCGGATTTCATCTAACTAGAGCACAGTTTTAAATGTTTTTGTGTCTGCTGTAAAAACCCCTGCCCACAGGACCTCCCATATAAGCACATTTGACCCTATCTGTTACACACAAGCAGGTAGTAACGCAAATTTCTTCTAACTAGAGCACAGTTTTAATTGTTTTTGTGTCTGCTGTAAAAACCCCTGGGCACTGTGCATGCCATGTTTGCACATTTAACCCTATCTGTTACACACAAGCAGCTCTTAAAGGGGATTTATTCTAACTAGAGCACAGTTTTAATTGTTTTTGTGTCTGCTGTAAAAACCCCTGCCCACTGGGCATGCCATGTTTGCACATTTAACCCTATCTGTTACACACAAGCAGCTCTTAAAGCGGACTTCTTCTAACTAGATTACAGTTTGAATTGTTTTTGTGTCTGCTGTAAAAACCCCTGCCCACTGGGCATCCCATATTGCCAATTTTCATAGAATCTGTTACACAGAAGCAGTTCCTCAGTTTATTTAACTTCTGCTTTTTAAAGTAAACACATTTTTTTAAGTGCATGTTGTGTGTTTCAAATACATAAAAATGTCAGGCAGACAAGTGCCAGGATGTTCACAGAGGAGTGGCAGAGGCCAAGATTCAGCAGGCAGATGTTGCAGCAGACTAGGTGCGAGTGGCAGCAGGAGTCGCGGTGAGAGACCTGATCTGCCAGTATCTGCTAGCGGTCGTGTCTCCACTAGTAACGCATCTGCCGTCGTAGATTGGTTAACGCGGTCATCCATATCATCACAAGTTACATCTGACACCCCCTGTCTACAGTCGGTAGGTTCCTCTGACACAACACTGAGTTGACATGGCTCGGGAGCAGTCCCTGTCCTCCAATTGCCTCTGTCCTACGCCGTTCCCTCCCCCAGCGATGTATCCTATGCTTTGGGTACAGCTCCACTCTTTAGTGAGGACGATCAGATAGAAGACAGTCAGCAGCTACTGCCCAGCCATGAAATAGAGGTGGCTTCTTTGACTAGGCAGACAAATAGTGATGTGGAGAGTGGTGTGGGAGGTGGTGTGGCGAGTGTTCCAGCACCTGCACCAGACTCTGTTGAGGAAGCCGAGAACATAAGTGAAGTGCAGACACAACTCGATGATGATGATGATGATGATGATGATGATGAAGCTGATCGCACTTGGGATCCAGGTGCAGAAGGGGCTTCATCATCATCATCATCAGGAGAAGAGGGGCACAGGCTGCCCCGGAGCCAGCAGCTGAGGCAGCAAGGTGTTAGCAGCATGGTTGACAGTCAGCATGGGGGCAGAATTGTAAAATCTGGAGCCAAACGGGGCTGGGGTAGATCACTTGCTGCACAGCAGGCTACCTTCTCGGGAGGTAGTGGAGCAGGGGTTACTGGAGTTGGCGGCAGTAGCAGGTAATCAGTGCGGGCTTTTGGTGGGAAAATTAACTACTAGGCAGTGTGGCAGTTTTTCATCAAGCATCCTCAGGAGGGTAACATGGCCAAATGCATGATGTGTAGGCAGAAGGTGAAGCACGGCCAGGGCCAAATGTTGGCACCACGGCCCTGCATCAACATATGCTGCGTCACCATAAAGCGGCCTGGGAGAACCGAGGCTCCGAAGAGGTGGTCCAGGCTGCTTCATCACCAAGTGGCACACTGCTCCAAATTTCTGCCAGCCAAGGCTCCAGCACTTCAGCCGAAGGCAGCTGTGCGCCATACCCATCCTCTGTCACTCCAGATGCTCCTGCTCCTCCTCCTCCTCCAAGTCATGCATCCCGCCAGCAATCCATCAGCGAAGCCATGTCCAAGAAACAGCAGTATGCGCCCACTCATCCTACGGTGCAGAAGCTGAATGTGCTCCTGTCCAAGTTTCTGGTGCTGCAGTTGCTCCCTTTTCAGGTGGTGGACTCTGCACCTTTCAGAGAACTGATGGCTTGTGCCGAGCCGAGGTGAAGAGTCCCAAGCCATCATTTCTTTGCCAAGAAGGCAGTACCAGCGCTGCACAATTTTGTTGAACAGAAGGTGGGCCAGTCCTTGAGCCTGTCGGTGTGTACCAAAGTGCATGCCAGCGCCGACGTCTGGAGCTGTAACTATGGTCAGGGACAGTACATGTCGTTTACGGCCCACTGGGCGAATGTGGTTCCTTTGCATCAGCAGCAACTTGGACAGGTCACTCCGATTCGGCCTCCACACTCCCTGGGCGTTGTGCCTGTGACACCGGGGACAATGGGAACACATTTTGTCTGCGCTGCAACAAGGAAGCCGGACCCATGTGCCTTGCATGGCTCAAGTCTTCAATCTGGTTGTCAAGCGGTTTCTGAAGTCTTCCCCCCATCTGCAAGACATCCTAACAACGGCAAGGAAACTTTGCATGCGCTTCAGCCATTCCTACACCGCCAAGCACACCCTTCTTGAGCTACAGCATCTGAACGGTAGCCCCCAACATAGTCTGATTTGCGATGTTTCCACCCGTTGGAATTCCACCCTGCATATGTTGGACAGACTATACGAACAGAGAAAAGCCATTTTATCCATTTTATCTAGTCAGCTGACAGGAGAGGAGGAGCAGGAGCAACCAGATGAGCTAGTGGGTTGTGAGGAAGGCGAGACAGAGGACCCAGACACACCGTGGCAGTATGCAGTGGAGATGGAGACAGGTAGTCCCTCCGAGTCACTTGCACAAATGACACGAAGCATGCTCACGTGCTTGCGTAGTGATCCCAGAATTGTTTCCATTTGTCAGTGGGATGACTTCTGGCTCTCCACCTTATTGGACCCTCGCTACCGGCAAAAAATGGGGGCATTTTTTACACCCACTGAGAGGGAGGACAAACTGGCCTACTACAGAGACATCCTACGTAATCAGTTGGCCAATGCCTATCTGCGCCATCATCCATACTCTCGCAGGTCTGACTCGAGGGGCCCTTTGCGCTCCCCTTCTACTGCCATAGCTACTGGGGGGGGTGGCAGGAGCAGCAGCTCCATCGGCAGCAGCCTGAGTCTACAGTCACTAATGAGTAGCTTTCTTCACCCGCATAGTGAGGCTACTCATGAGCAGCAGGAAGACCTGGAGCAGGACCTGAACCAGCAGGTTGTGTCATACCTTGACATGGCCATGCCAACACACCTTGAGGATCCGTTGGACTTCTGGGCAGCCAAACTTGACTTGTGGCCGCAACTAGCAGAGTTTGCCCTGGAAAAGCTGTCCTGCCCGGCCAGTAGCGTGCAATCTGAGCAGGTGTTTAGTGCGGCGGGGGCCATAGTAACGCCGAGGAGAACTCGTCTGTCAACTAAAAATGTGGAGAGACTCACCTTTGTGAAAATGAATCAGGGATGGATCAGCCAGGATTTCCACCCACCAATGGCTGATGCATGCCAGTAGATTCAGCATGGTGCCACGTTTTATACTCTCCAAATGGTGCAAAACATATTTATGTCTTTAGGCCAATTTTTGGGCTCCTGCTGATGCCAACTTCAGGGTATGCCTTTCAGACAATTTTTGTGTTCCTGCTGCTGCCAACTCCAGGGTGTGTCTATCAGTCAATGTTTGGGTTCCTGCTGCCAACTCCAGTGTCTCTTTCAGACAATGTTTGGGCTCCTGCTGCTGCTGCTGGCAACCCCAGTGTGTCTTTAGGCCAATGTTTGGGCTCCTGCTGCTGCCAACTTCAGTGTGTCTTTCGGCCAATTTTTGGGCTCCTGCTGCCAACTCCAGTGTCTCTTTCAGCCAATGTTTGGGCTCCTGCTGCTGCTGCTGGCAACTCCAGTGTGTCTTTAGGCAAATGTTTGGGCTCCTGCTGCTGCTGCCAACTCCAGTGTGTCTTTAGGCCAATGTTTGGGCTCCTGCTGCCAACTCCAGTGTCTCTTTCAGCCAATGTTTGGGCTCCTGCTGCTGCTGCTGCCAACCCCAGTGTGTCTTTAGGCCAATGTTTGGGCTCCTCCTGCTGCTGCTGCCAACTCCAGGGTGTGTCTTTAGGCCAATTTTTGGGCTTCTGCTGCCAACTCCACTGTCTTTTTAAGCCAATGTTTGGGCTCCTGCTGCTGGCCAGCCCAGTGTGTCTTTAGGCCAATGTTTGGGCTCCTGCTGCTGCTACTGGCAACTCCAGCGTGTCTTTAGGCCAATTTTTGGGATCCTGCTGCCAACTCCAGTGTCTCTTTAAAGCAATGTTTGGGCTCCTGCTGCTGCTGCCAACTCCAGTGTGTGTCTTTAGGCCAATTTATGGCCTCCTGCTGCCAACTCCAGTGTCTCTTTAAAGCAATGTTTGTGCTCCTGCTGCTGCTGCCAACTCCAGTGTGTGTCTTTAGGCCAATTTTTGGGCTCCTGCTGCCAACTCCAGGGTGTCATTCAGTCAATGTTTGGTCTCCTGCTGCTGCTGCCAACTCCAGGGTGTCTCTTTCAAGCAATGTTCGGGCTCCTGCTGCTGCCAACTCCAGTGTGTCTTTAGGCCAATTTTTGGGCTTCTGCTGCCAACTCCAGTGTCTCAATCAAGCAATTTTTGGGCTCCTGCTGCTGCTGCTGCCAACTCCAGGGTGTGTCTTTAGGCCAATTTTTGGGCTGCTGCTGCCAACTCCAGTTTTTCTTTCAAGCAATGTTTGGGCTCCTGCTGCTGCTGCTGCTGCCAACTCCAGTGTCTCTTTCAGCCAATGTTTGGGCTCCTGCTGCTGCTGTTGACAACTCCAGTGTGTCTTTAGGCCAATTTTTGGGCTGCTGCTGCCAACTCCAGTGTCTCTTTCAAGCAATGTTTGGGCTCCTGCTGCTGCTGCTGCCAACTCCAGGGTGTGTCTTTAGGCCAATTTTTGGGCTCCTGCTGCCAAGTCCAGTGTCTCTTTCAAGCAATGTTTGGGCTCCTGCTGTTGCTGCTGCCGACTCCAGGGTGTGTCTTTCAGGCAATATATGGGCTTCTAAGGCTGCTGCCAACTCCAATGTGTTTTTCAGGAAATATATGAGCTCCCTATGCTGCTGCCAACACCTGGCTGTGTCTTTCAGGCAATATATGGGCTCCTAATGCTGCTGCCAACTCCTGGGTGTGTTTTTCAGGCGATATATGGGCTCATCATGCTGATGCCACCTCAAGGCTCTGTAATTGTGCCGCTCTGCGTCAGCGAATCTAATAGCGACGCCTCTGATCTGCATGTCATACTTCTTTACAATAGTATTTCACTAACCCAGCATGCATCTTATGCGTGTTACAGCCAAGCAAAACGTTCTGCAACCATATGGAGGCTCTTGGACGCCCAGAAATAGCCGTTTTTAATAGCGATTCGCCGCAAATAAATTCGGACTAAACGATTTTTCCCGGAAAATTCGGCGAATCAGCCGAATCAAATTTTTCAAAAGTTCACTCATCTCTAGTAGTTTTTATTAGCAGAAAATCTTGAACAATGTTCTTGCTAAATTTTACTTACCAGGTGAGTGATTAACTTTCCACCTGACAGGTTTACAACATCACATGTACAACGTCTCCATTTTACTTGGAAAACTTTTTGACAATCATTTTGAGATAATCAATGTTGCTTAGCCATCTCCCCCCCCCAATAAATCTCAGGGTTTCCCAGTGGAGGACAGACATGTTCAAAAATAGCTACAGTCGTAGCCAAACCTATCGCTGATTTGATTAAATTTGACCCTTTGTCATGGTCCCTGGCTAATTTAGTTACATTATGGGGAACCTGTTCTTGATAGATTTTACTTTTATTTATAAGTTAAAAAAATTTCAATTTTTTTTTCCAAATTTTCAGTTCTGCCCACTGTGGTCTATGGGATCTCAACTTACAGCACCATTATAAACTGGCCCTGCTTATACAAGAGCATCGGTCACAGCAGTGACTAAGGCACATGTGATAAGTTCGGCACCCTCTGATGGACAGTTTGTCACCAACTTTCATTCGCACCCTAAATAAAGTATAAAGTGACGCTGGTCTCAAATCCTTCATACATCAGCCTCTTATTGTACATCAAATGAATTCTTTGGCAATAAAATCCTATGCACTAGGCATGCTCTCCGCCTCCCCAATCCCCTGTGGAAACATTCCTGTTCTAGAAACTCATATGGCTTGCCTGACTAAGGACAAATATACAACATCACTTGTACAATGTCTCCATTTTACTTGGAAAATTGGATAATCACTTTGAGATAATCAATGTTGCTCAGCCATCTCATAGAAGTAGCTGGAATCCCCCCCCCCCATTAAATCTCAGGGTTTCCCAGTGGAGAGGATTGACATGTTCAAAAATAGCTACAGATGTAGCCAAAATTAGCTTATTGCTTAATTGGTTAAATTGGACCCTTTGTCATGGTCTCTGAATACTGGACTCTACCCCCATTATTGATGAGTTCCTGAGTCAGTTGTAGAAATTAGAATGGAAGGCCCCAAATGGAGTCAACCACCTCCAGAATATTGGTTAAACAAACGAACTCAGCATCTGGCTAATTTGGTTATGGGGAACCTGTTCTTGATAGATTTTACTTAAAGTCATACTTTAAGCAAGACAAAAGACAAAGCTGACATTTTCTTTAAATTTCAAAATATATGACATAATGAAAACATATCACATCATCGTTGTTGCATGGCATTCAAGAAAGATAAATCAACAAATAGGGATCTCCCCTTCTTCACTGTTGTCTTCTATGCAACAATTTTACAACATATTAAGGTTCAGACATAGATAAAAACAAACCAAACATGCTAAACCAATATGAGTGATTCTAAGAAGAGACCCCCTCCCCCCTCAGGAGGGAGGAAAACAAATTAAGGAAGTAGGAAAAAAAAGAAATGTAAGAAGAAGATACAGAGGAGAAAAAAGAATGGGAGAAAGAAAGAGGAGAAGAAAAGAAAAGGAGAAGGGTAACCCCTTTATAGGGCTGAACCAGACAGGATTGGACTAAAGGAGTGTATCTAATTGGTGCACTTTACTACTTTGTGCCGATTGTCCCATTTTAACTCTAAAGGGCGTTCCGCCCGGAGACAGGGTGGGACCAAACCTGAAATAAGTTCACCGTGACAGTAAGTGTACATGTTACATCACATATATACAAAGCCATATATCGTACACATTAGTCGAAGAAATGGTCTAAAGCTGGTCCGTTGCCACTCATAATATTGTCACCGTTGCGCATCTGCACTTGGATAGAGAGGCTATATACAATTTTCAGTTCATTTTGCTGGTCACCTTCTTTGCAGGCAGATCACATTTGTGGTCTGGCATATAGCATTAGAATACCCTACTTAAATTAGGCCTACTGCTGGAGAATTTACTAATCTACCTCGTCTGTGCAATCTATTAAAGCAGATAAAAACACTTGCAGACTTGCTCCAGGGCCGTCCGCTAATCTTAGGTTAAAAAAGGTGGCCTGAGGTGTACAAGGGTGTGCAAATCCGTCTGAGGCACTCTAGGCTGGATCTCAAACTTGCAGCACCAGACTTCTAATACTGGGGCTACGAGACTGGGTGAAGGTAAGCAGGGGGTCCTGCGCAGCCTACAGTATGACATTTATGGTATGTATGGAAAGTCGAAGATGCTGGAAGTACAGTAGCTAAGCCTCCAACAAACAAACTATAAGAGTCCTGGGTACCCCACTTCAGGGTTCAAACAGGCTGGAGGTCTAGCCTTGTACTTAGTACACACCTACCTCCAGGCTCGAACTTACTTTAGATACTGGGACTACGGAACCAGGTAAAAGTAAGCAGGGGGGTTATGTGCAGCCTACAGTATGACATCTATGGTCTGTAGGGAAAGAGGAAGATGTTGGAAGTACAGTAGCTACAATTCCAACAATAAGCGGTATAGTTTTGTGAAAAATTATTTTCAATTATTATTATTATTCTCTCAACTATAAGAGTCCTGGGTAACCCACTTCAGGGTTCAAACAGGCTGGAGGTGTACGGTGGTGTGCAAACTAAGCCAAGGTCTAGCTGTCACGGAAAAGTCACCTGTGCCTCTGTCCCGCGGTCCTCCGAGCGCTGGACCGGGGCACTCCCGGGTGCGTGACCGCGCCGTGCATCAGCGGCGCCGCGCTCCGCCACGCCTCCGCCTCCTCTCCTCGCTCCACGCGTCCTTGCTCCAGATCACGTGCTCGCGTGCGCTAGTACGTTTCTCTTATGCCCTCCAACGGCGCTGCTCTCAGTGCAGATACCGGAGGATAATTAAAGGGACCAATCCTTAGTGCCTAGTTTTCTGGGCTCACACCCCTTTTGTATTTCATTGGCCAAATCTAGTTGCACCAATCACCACACACATCCCCTGTAGTGTTAGCCCTATATAAGGTAGACCCCTCCAGTACACCAGTGCCCGTTATATTGTTTGCTGAGTGTGCCTTAGATTGTCTTCTCGTCTGTTTCTTGATCTTGTTGCTGACCCCGCTCGTTCGACCATTCTCTTTAGCCGCCTGGACCGACCATTGCCTGTACCCCGACTACGCTTCCGTCTCACCCTCTGTTCTGCGAACCCATGACCTTCTGGATTGACCTTGGCCTGACCTCGACCCTTCTGTTGCCTACCCCCTTTGGTGCCGTGATATTATTGGACTGCCTTCCCGTGTATGACCCAGCTTGTCTACGTTACCCTTGGTTCATCCGCCTTCACCCTCCCGTAAGCTCACATCTTTTGTGCTATCAAGTCCTGGGGGCAACCGTGTCCGGCGAGGCATATAAAGTGTCCTGGCAAACGGGGGCTTGTCTAGAGGTGAAGCTAGCAGCAGAGATGGGGGTCGTGGGCTTACTCTGAAGGTGGGTGTCCCACGGGGCCTTACATTATAAACTGGGCCATCTTATAAATGGAAGAAGGCCATGGAAGCAAGTACAGGCCATGGCTACCGCCATTAACCAACTGGCTCAATGTCTGGCAGTTCAAGAAAACCGCCAACTGCCTGCATCACCAGCATCTCCATCTTCAGTCTAACCGAAGGTTCCAGTTCCCGAAAAGTTTGATGGGGATCGCACAAGGTTCTCTAACTTTAGAAATTCCTGCAAGTTATACTTTCGGTTACGCCATAACTCCTCCGGTTCCGAAACTCAAAGAGTGGGCCTGGTCATTTTCCTGTTACAGGGGGATCTGCAGACATGGGCATTAGGGTTAGCACCCACCAACGAGGCCCTACAGACAGTCGCAGCCTTTTTCTCGCCTATGGAGGTCTTGTATGCAGACCTTGCCAAAGCTTCGACCGCTGACGCCAAGCTGCGTAACCTCAGGCAAGGGAAGCATTCTGCTGAGGAGTACAGCACAGAATTTCACCACTGGGCGATCGATTCATGGTGGAATGATCTGGCCCCTACCAGTCAATATAGAATCGGATTATCTGACAGTATCAAGGATGTCCTAGTAAACTTCCCTCAGCCGAAGAACCTAGATGAGTCCATGCAGATGGCGATCCTCCATAGATGGCTTCGGGAGCGATGAGGGGAGAAGGGTAAAACTCCCTCTTGGAACTCCTCCCACTTAGAGTCCTCTCCCACAGGTGCCACTCCTTCATCCTCCGCTGAAGAGCCCATGCAGATTGGGGCTACTCACCTTTCCCAGGCAGAGAAGTCAAGGCACCGCACTTTAGGCCTTTGCCTATATTGCGGTAATCCGGGTCATCTGGTCAAGTCGTGCCCCAACAAACGACCACATGTGGAAAACTTAGACATCATCATCGAGGGAAGGTGTCTAGGCGATCAGGTATTTTCCCTTTAACTTAGTAAATTATTGTTGCCCGCCATTTTGTTTTGGGGATCTTCCAGGAAGCTTGCCACCGCCTTTGTGGATAGTGGGGTGGCTGGTAACTTTCTGGATGAATTCCTAATCGCTGCCTTAGACATTCCCTTAATACCCCTTGAGAGTCCCCTACAGGTTCTATCTATTAATAATGAACCCATTAGAGGAGGAACGGTTACCTCCAAAACTCCTTTGTTAAAGCTGGTCGTGGGGTCTTCTCATTCGGAAGAAATCACATTTTTAGTTTTGGATTGCCCATACTCCTATAATCCTTGGGTTCCCTTGGTTAAAGGTGCATAATCCCTCCTTCAATTGGGGAACTGGGGATCTGACTAAATGGGGTACTTATTGTTTGCACCATTGTTTTAATATCCCCCTTAAAACGACCCAAGTTTCGCTGGAAGGATTGCCTGAACCTTACATGGATTGGGTGAATGTATTTTCTGAGAAATCGTCCGATTCGCTTCCTCCCCATAGATTGTATGATTGCCCCATTGACCTGTTACCGGGTACTATGCCTCCTAGAAGTAAATGTTACAACCTTACCCGTCCTGAGGAGCAAGAGAAGAAAGATTATATCTCCGAAAACTTACAGATGGGATTTATTCAGCCCTCTACTTCTCCAGCTGGAGCAGGGTTTTTCTTTGTAGAGAAAAAAGATGGAGGGTTGTGCCTGTGTATTGATTATAGGGGTATAAAGGAGACGAATGGAAGACCGCCTTTAATGTCAAGGATGGACATTACGAATACTTAGTCATGCCATTCGGGTTGTGTAATGCTCCAGCGGTCTTCTAGGATTTTGTCAACAAAGTCTTTCGTGAATATCTGGGGCAATTCATGGTCATTTACTTGGATGACATACTTATCTTTTTGACAGAACACCGACAACATGTAAGGGCGGTGTTACAAAAACTGCGAGAGAATAATTTGTATGCCAAATTAAGTGTCTCTTCGAGGTCTCCAAAGTCGCTTTCCTGGGTTATTTAGTGTCAAATCAGGGATTGGTTATGGATCCCTCCAAGGTTTCGGCCGTCCTGGAGTGGGAACAACCAAAGACCCTGAAAGCGCTACAGAGGTTCCTTGGCTTGCCAATTTTTACAGGCGATTAATCATTCATTGTGGCTCCTCTGACTGACCTGACCTGCAAAGGCGCCTTTTTGGAGAATTGACTTCCCATTGCAGTTAAGGCCTTCCAGACCTTAAAGGAGGCCTTCACTTCTGCCCCGATTCTTATTCATCCTGACGTCAGTCGGCCGCTCTTCGTTGAAGTGGATGCCTCCGAACTCGGGGTAGGAGGTGTTGTCTCTCTGTATTCTGGCTCCCCTGAGAGATTACACCTTTGTGCCTATTTTTCTCGGAAATTTAACTGAGCTGAGCAAAACTTAAGACGTGGGTAATTGGGAATTATTAGACATTAAGTTGGCCTTTGAAGAGTGGTGGCATTGACTAGAAGGTTCTCTACATCCGATTACGGTTTATACTGATCATAAGAACCTAAAATATATCGAATCAGCCAAGAGGCTAAAATCCCGACAGGCCCGGTGGGCTTCTCCCGCTTTGAGTTTGTGATCACCTTCATACGGGGAGTAAAGAACACCAAGGCTGATGCATTGTCCCGTAACTTTGGAGAATGTAAGGGCAGATTTGATGAGAAGGAACCCATTTTGCCCCTGGGGTGTGTTGTAGGAATTTTGCTCTTGGATTTATCAGAATCATTGGAATCATTTCAGGCTGATGCCCCTCCTGGTAAACCCTCTGGGTGTAGGTTTGTCCCACTACAACTACTTTTTTCTGTATTGTGGGAGTTTCATGATGCCAAGACTTTGGAGCATCTGGGGTATCGCAAGACATTAGCCGTTGCCAAACGTCATGTGTGGTAGCCCACGATTAGGCGCGCTGTTACCACCTTTGTTGAGGCCTGTCCCATCTGTGCCCGCAGTAAGGGATCTCATAAAGCTCCAGCAGGGCTGTTAATGCCCCTGGAAAATTGCTGAGGAACCTTGGACCCGCGTATCAATGGACTTCATTGTTGATTTACCACGGTCTCAGAATAATACGGTGATCTGGGTGGTTATCGACTGATTAAGCAAAATGGCGCACTTCATCCCATTGACTAAGCTCCCATCAGCCCCCGAATTATCTCAATTGTTTATAAAACATGTATTTCTCATTCATGGTATACCAAAGAATATTGTTTCTGACCGAGGGGTGCAATTTGTCTTGAGATTCTGGAGAGAATTTTGTGCGCGTCTGAGGATTCAAATCTCGTTGTCATCGGCGTATCACCCACAATCTGGTCTGTCTGGTCTGGTCAGACAGAGAGGGTTAACCAGAGTTTGGAACAGTATTTGCGGTGTCTCCGATTGTCAGGATCAGTGGTCAGAGTTTCCTGAGTTTGCGGAGTTTGTCTATAACAATGCACCCAGTGAGTCAAACAAAGTATCGCCATTTTTCTGTAATTATGGTAAGAACCCTAAAGCATCCTCTCTTTCCGGTCCTTCCTCCAATTTGACAGCTCTGGAGGAATGGCTTCAAGAGAGAATGACTATTTGGTCCAAGGTGCAGGAGAACCTGAAAGGAGCAACCGAGAGACATAAGGCATCCGCAAACCGTCATAGGTTGCAGGAACCTTCTTTTCAGGTGGGGGATCTGGTCTGGGTTTCTACCAAGAATATTGCGCTTCGTCAACCCTCATCGAAATTGGGCCCTAAATTCACTGGTCTCTTTCCGATCATGCAGAAGTTAAGTAATGTTACCTTTAAGATCAAGCTTCCTCCATCTATGAGGATTCCCAATGCCTTCCACGTATCGTTGCTGAAACCAGCTAGAAATATTCAGGTAGAATCTCCTCTGCCCATCATTGTTGAAAATTATCCCGGATATGAGATCAATAAGATTTTGTACTCTCGAGTTTTACGTAACTCTTTGGTCCTGAAAAGAGGTGTTGGGTACCGGCTAGGGATGTACATGCTAATGCCTTAATTAGAAGGTTTCATCCTGAAAATCCTGACAAACCGGGCAAGGGTCCGGAGGCCCCCCATCAAGGGGGGGATAGTGTCACAGAAAACTCACCTATGCCTTGGTCCTGCAGTGTCTCCGAGCGCCGGGCCGGGGCACTTCCAGGTGTGCAACCGCGCCATGCATCAATGCAAGCAGCGCCACGCTCGGCCACCTCCACCTCCTTTCCTTGCTTCCCGCGTCAGGCCCTTGGTTCATCCGCCTTCACCCTCCCGTAAGCTCACATCCTTTGTACTATCAAGTCCTGGGGGCAACCGTGTGCGGCGAGGCGTATAAAGCGTCCCAGCAAATGGGGGCTTGACTAGAGGTGAAGCTAGCAGTGGAGATTGGGGGTTTTGGGCCTACTCTGAAGGTGGGTGTCCCAAGGGGCCTTACACTAGCCTTGTACACAGTCCACACCTACCTCCAGGCTGGAACTCAGGTGTGCAGCACCTGGCTTCAGATACTGAGGCTACATGACTGGGTGAAGATAAGCAGGGCGGTCCTGTGCAGCCTACAGCATGACATCTATGGTCTGTAGGAAAGTGGGAGATGCTGTAAGTACAGTAGCTACGCCTCCAACAAACCGTGGTGTAGAGAACATGTAAGCTTAAATTCCCGTACATTTGCTGTTATTCTTTTCTTTATTATTTATTGTATTGTTACATACTGCTGGTGAATCATTTATTTTATAGACATGCATTTTTAAATGGATTAAGCTTACTTAATAAATAGAGAGGAAAAAATAAACCGCCACTTCAAAAACCTCCTCCAATCACAGATGTTTCTACCTACGGTCATCTGTATTGCCAAAATTTGTTTTATTATGTTAATTTGTGTATTTTACATATACACGCAGAGAATGAAAAACCAATGTACTTCTAAATGACCCCTTTTACACCTCAGGGCCTGCAGACTACATGGTAATTTGCTAAACAGCCCTATCTCAAATGAAAGTCCCTTGATTTAATGTTTAGTTTTATTTAGGTTGTTCTTCTTTTGCATTTCTTAAACTGTCTATTACAGGGTTTCCAAGGGGCCTTACACTAGCCTTGTACACAGTCCACACCTACCTCCAGGCTGGAACTCAGGTGTGCAGCACCTGGCTTCAGATACTGAGGCTACAGGACTGGGTGGAGGTAAGCAGGGCGGTCCTGTGCAGCCTACAGCATGACATCTATGGTCTGTAGGAAAGTGGGAGATGCTGTAAGTACAGTAGCTACGCCTCCAACAAGCCGTGGTGTAGTACTTGAAAAATTATTCTCTCAACTTTAAGAGTGCGATACTAGGGTTCAAGCAGGCTCGAGGTGTACGGTGGTGTGCAAACTAAGCCAAGGTATAGCCTCGTACACAGTACACACCTAACTCCAGGCTGGACCTCAGGTGTGCAGCACCTGGCTTCAGATACTGGGGGTGTGGAGCATCGTGGCCTACAGAAGGCATAATAAAAAAAAAAAATATATATATATATATATATATATATATATATATATATATATATATATATATCAAAGAATTATTATAGTAATAATATATATGGCATCCCTAGATCTATAGGGAATGTATACGAAAGTGGATTTGAAGCCAAGCCTCTCTCATACTTAAGTGGTGGATTATTGTGGCAGAGTATTCTTCCAACTCAAGAGACTGATACAATTTTATACCTGCTTAAAATTGACATACCTTCTAACAAATCTTTCCTCTTTCCTTGAGGCAGCAAACTGCAAATGGATCTTAGCACTTGGCATTTAGGCTAAAAAGTTCAAATCTGGTCCCATCTGAGGAGAGCACCTTCTTTTACAAGCCTGCAAACCCTACATAGCTTGATGCAGCAAAGGCCAAATGGGTCTTCTTATGACTTGCTTTCTCATCTCAAATAGAATCTTCTTGCCACACTACCCTAAAGGGAAGATTTGTGGATGACACAACTCTATTTGGTCTGCTCGTGACCCCTGCCCAGGTATCAGGTCTAGTTGAACAGATTTGCTGGGCAATCAGGGAGGTTTGGAAATGTTATGATTTAGAGATTGGAGCACTGGAAATGGAAGTGGCTTTCAGTCAATATGCCAATTCCTCCCTAGAGGCCATATCTATGGGTTGTGGTCCAAGAACGGGGGAGCAGACCAGGTGTATACTCATTAGCTTAAAAAAGGCAGACAAATTTGGGGGTTTGGACCAGGGGAGCAGAGTTACTAGGTGGGAACAGGAGAGCCAATGCACGGATTGGGTGGGGGTATGCAAATTCAGGGTGGGACTAAATGGGCAAAGTTTCACCATGAAAATTGCCAACATACCTTCTAACAAATCTTTATTCTTTCCTCTAAACTCACCCCCCTTGATCCCTCTAAACACGGTAACACTCATTCACTTAAAAATGCTATTAAACTAATTTCACTGAAAAAAGAAAACAAACTAATAATCATTTCCCCTTATGCCGGTGTTAACAACTCCCATGAATATTAGCAACGAACGTCTCACATTCCCAACGCTTGCTCATTATCCATATAACATATATAAAAAGCAGCACTGCTATGTATAATGAGAACATGTAAGCTTAAAGTCCCGTACATTTGCTATCATTCTTTTCTTTATTATTTATTGTATTGTTACATACTGCTGGTGAATCATTTATTTTATAGCCATGCATTTTTAAATGGATTAAGCTTACTTAATAAATAGAGAGGAAAAAATAAACCGCCACTTCAAAAACCTCCTCCAATCTCAGATGTTTCTACCTACTGTCGTCTCTATTGCCAAAATTTGTTTTATTATGTTAATTTGTGTATTTTACATATACATGCAGAGAATGAAAAACCAATGTACTTCTAAATGACCCCTTTTACACCTCAGGGCCTGCAGACTGTACATGGTAATCAGCCCTATCTCAAATGAAAGTCCCTTGATTTAATGTTTAGTTTTATTTAGGTTGTTCTTCTTTTGCATTTCTTAAACTGTCTTTATTACAGGGTTTCCAAGACTCTGTAGGCTTTACAGACTATACAAGTTAGTGGGTCACAATGAAAAAAAACTGATTATTCTGGTATAACTGGTTATTCGAGCAGTGTTATTTACAGTATTTTCGCCCCATAAGACGGACTTATTTTTCTCCAAAAATGGGGGTGAGGGGGTGGGAAATGTCAGTGCCTCTTATCGGGCGATTGTAAAAAAAAAAAAAAAAGTTAACTCACACGTTATTGGCGCTCCCACGTTGCTTGCTGACGGGGCTGCCTGCCACACTACGGGAGGCCAGAAGAAGATAGAGGAGCGGCGGGCTCTTTACCCGTCCCCGCTGCTGCTATCGCTCATTCTGGCTGCGACACCAGAGGCCATTTTCTTCTGCCCTCCAGCTCAAGAGGCGAGCACTCGGGTCAGTGCGGTGGTGGGCGTGACCTGCACCTGCACACTGCCTATTGGGAATGGGAGGGTGGATGCCACTCTGCCTGCAATTGGAGGATTCTGCACCTTGCATATTATTTGGTTCAGAATATTATTTTTCTTATTTTCTAATTTTCCTCTTCCAAATCTTATAGTGCGAAAAATATGGTTCATTGTTTTGGCTAGTAAAACTACAATAAACAATACCTAAAACCTAAACCATTGCAACAATATATTATAATGCAAACACCAAAAGGTGCTCAGAGAATGAAATATTTTAGTTAAATTACAAAAAATTGTATATTCATCCGCCTCACTGGTGGTTTGAAACAGTTTTAACTATTTAACAGGAGGCCACATACAGTGACTTGAAAAATTGTGTTATTATCCCCATTTCATGTTTAAATGTTCCAGCCACAAACTTAAATGTATTTTATTGAGAATTAATGTAATGAAGAAATGCAAATAGCAAGAATTTGGGATGTGTAAGGCAAATGATACATGCTTTTCCAAATTACAAAAAATAAAACACTGAAAAGTGCATTCAGTATGTATTGAGCCCTATGTTTAGGGTGGTTGTCCTGCTGGAAGGTGAACGTATGCCCTAGCCTCAAATCTTTTGCAGCCTCTAACATGTTTTCCTCCAGGATTGTCCTGTATTTAGCTGCATTCATCTCTGCATCAACTCGTACCAGGCTCCCAGTCCCTGCTGGAGAAAAGCCTCCACCACCACCACCACCATGTGTCACAGTATGGATAGTGTGATCAGGGGGGATGTGCAGTATTAGCTTTCCTCTACACATAGTGCTTGACCTTTAGGCTAAAAAGTTCAACTCTCATTTATGCAGAGCACCTTCTTTTACAAGCCCGCTAACCCTACATAGCTTAAGGCAGAAAACTGCAAAAGAGTCTTCTTATGACTTTCTCAACTAGAATAGCATCTTCTTGCCACACTTCCATAAAGGACACATTTATGGAGGACTGACTTTCATTGTCTTCCGAAGCTGGTGATTCATCAACAGTGAAATTCTCAGGCTTTTTTTCTCATGAAATGAATTTTTTACTACCATGAGAATTTTTTTCAACTGTTGATGAATTGAGGGCATTGTTTTTTTTAAAAAAAAGCTTTGACTGCTGGTGTGTTGACACATTGTACATTTCCCCCATGACCCTGTATCATCAATAATGACCGGGCCAAGGGCAACGTCCTGGCATCTGTATGGTAATGTTTGCAAAACCCTGCCCATAGGCCTATCAATTGTCATCCTTAATTGTGGAATCCCCTTTTCAACAGAAATTCTAAATATACACAGGCAGTGTTGAGCAAATGAACACTGTCAGTAAGCTAGTGTCATTCCTTGATTGTGGAACCCACTTATCCAACTGCGAATCTCTGTTCTTTATACTACTGGCATATGGAGGACAAAAATGAAGCCGGTGCACTGGTCAGCATTTTGAAATAATATGTGTCTGTAAAGCTTGGGCCCATGCTCGCTCTGGCCCTCATGGTAGCTGCATTGACTCGCACACATAAAGCATGGCTGTATATTAATTCAGAAAGCTGACCATTGCATTCACACCTGCTTATGACACTTTTTACAGTAGCCAAAGGCTTATTCCATGTTGTAAGGGCAAGCAAATCCTGTCTTGTTAGGGTACAGTAGGTCAACACAGGCCAATAATCCTGACACAGGTGGGGGTGGTATAACATTGAAAATAAATGCTATTGTATTCTGTCTAGAGGGTTGGGTTGTTTTGTAGTGTGAGGGGGGTTGGGTGATCGAATGCTATGATGTTCAACCCCCCCTCCCCCCCATGCTTCCATAGTCTCTAGCAGTATGCATGGATTCATTTGCAGTCAAGTGGAATGCCATTCAATTTCCCTGATTGTGGAACCCCCTTATTCAGCTGCAAACCTCTGCTCTCTATGCTGCTGGCATAAGGAGGACTAAAGTTTAGCCTGTGCAATGGTTGGCTTTCAATATTAGAGATCAGGCTGTGATTGCACCATAGATAATGGATAGAGATGAGCGAACTTTTGAAAAATTCGACAAAAATCGTTTCGACCCGAATTTATTCGCGACGAATCGCTATTAAAAACGGCTATTTCTGAGCCTCCTAGAGCCTCAATAGGGTTGTAAACCATTCTGCCTTGCTGTAACACGCACAGGATGCGTGCTGGGTTAGTTAAATAATACTTTGAAGAAATATCACATGCAGATCAGAGGCATCGCTAACAGAATCGCAGAGCGGCACAATTGAATTCAAGAGAGTTGAAGTGGCATCACTATGAGGGGCAGGAGCCCAAACATTGCTTTAAAGAGACACTGGAGTTGGCAGCAGCAGGAGCCCAAAAATTGGATGAATCACACCCTGGAGTTGCAAGCAGCAGCAGGAGCCCAAACGTTGGCTGAAAGAGACACTGGAGTTGGCAGCAGCAGGAGCCCAAAAATTGACTGACATACCCTGGAGCTTCAAGCAGCAGCGGCAGCAGGAGCCCAAACATAGCTTGAAAGAGACACTGGAGTTGGCTGCAGGAGCCCAAAGATTGGATGAATCACACCCTGCAGTTGCAAGCAGCAGCAGCAGCAGCAGGAGCCCAAATATTACTTTAAAGAGACACTGGATTTGGCAGCAGGAGCCCAAAATTGGATGAATCACACCCTGGAGTTGCAAGCAGCAGCAGCAGCCCAAACATAGCTTGGAGGAGACACTGGAGTTGGCAGCAGGAGCCCAAAAATTGTATGAATCACACCCTGGAGTTGGCAGCAGCAGCAGGAGCCCAAACATTACTTTAAAGAGACACTGGGGTTGGCTTCAGGAGCCCAAAAATTGGATGAACCACACCCTGGAGTTGGCAGCAGCAGCAGCAGGAGCCCAAATATTACTTTAAAGAGACACTGGGGTTGGCTTCAGGAGCCCAAAAATTGGATGAATCATACCCTGGAGTTGGCAGCAGCAGCAGGAGCCCAAATATTACTTTAAAGAGACACTGGAGTTGGCTTCAGGAGCCCAAAAATTGGATGATTCACACCTTGGAGTCGGCAGCAGCAGCAGCAGGAGCCAAAACATTACTTTAAAGAGACACTGGGGTTGGCTTCAGGAGCCCAAAAATTGGATGATTCACACCCTGGAGTTGGCAGCAGCAGCAGCAGGAGCAGCAGCAGCAGCAGGAGCCCAAACATTACTTTAAAGAGACACTGGAGTTGGCTTCAGGAGCCCAAAAATTGGATGAATCACACCCTGGAGTTGGCAGCAGCAGCAGCAGGAGCCCAAACATTACTTTAAAGAGACACTGGAGTTGGCTTCAGGAGCCCAAAAATTGGATGATTCACACCCTGGAGTTGGCAGCAGCAGCAGCAGGAGCCCAAATATTACTTTAAAGAGACCCTGGGGTTGGTTTCAGGAGGCCAAAAATTGGATGAATCACACCCTGGAGTTGGCAGCAGCAGCAGCAGGAGCCCAAATATTACTTTAAAGAGACACTGGAGTTGGCTTTAGGAGCCCAAAAATTGGATGATTCACACCCTGGAGTTGGCAGCAACAGCAGCAGGAGCCCAAATATTACTTTAAAGAGACACTGGAGTTGGCTTCAGGAGCCCAAAAATTGGATGATTCACAACCTGGAGTTGGCAGCAGCAGCAGCAGGAGCCCAAACATTACTTTAAAGAGACACTGGAGTTGGCAGCAGGAGCCCAAAGATTGGATGAATCACACCCTGGAGTTGGCAGCAGCAGCAGCAGGAGCCCAAATATTACTTTAAAGAGACACTGGAGTTGGCTTCAGGAGCCCAAAAATTGGATGATTCACACCCTGGAGTTTGCAGCAGCAGGAGCCCAAATATTACTTTAAAGAGACCCTGGGGTTGGCTTCAGGAGCCCAAAAATTGGATGAATCACACCCTGGAGTTGGCAGCAGCAGCAGCAGGAGCCCAAATATTAATTTAAAGAGACCCTGGGGTTGGCTTCAGGAGCCCAAAAATTGGATGAATCACACCCTGGAGTTGGCAGGAGTTGGCAGCAGCAGCAGCAGCAACAGGAGCCCAAATATTACTTTAAAGAGACACTGGAGTTGGTTTCAGGAGCCCAAAAATTGGATGATTCCCACCCTGGAGTTGGCAGCAGCAGCAGCAGGAGCAGCAGCAGCAGCAGCAGGAGCTCAAACATTACTTTAAAGAGACACTGGAGTTGGCTTCAGGAGCCCAAAAATTGGATGATTCACACCCTGGAGTTGGCAGCAGCAGCAGCAGGAGCCCAAATATTACTTTAAAGAGACACTGGGGTTGGCTTCAGGAGCCCAAAAATTGGATGATTCACACCCTGGAGTTGGCAGCAGCAGCAGCAGGAGCCCAAATATTACTTTAAAGAGACCCTGGGGTTGGCTTCAGGAGCCCAAAAATTGGATGAATCACACCCTGGAGTTGGCAGGAGTTGGCAGCAGCAGCAACAGGAGCCCAAACATTACTTTAAAGAGACACTGGAGTTGGCTTCAGGAGCCCAAAAATTGGATGAATCACACCCTGGAGTTGGCAGCAGCAGCAGCAGGAGCCCAAATATTACTTTAAAGAGACCCTGGGGTTGGCTTCAGGAGCCCAAAAATTGAATGAATCACACCCTGGAGTTGGTAGGAGTTGGCAGCAGCAGCAACAGGAGCCCAAACATTACTTTAAAGAGACACTGGAGTTGGCTTCAGGAGCCCAAAAATTGGATGATTCACACCCTGGAGTTGGCAGCAGCAGCAGCAGCAGGAGCCCAAATATTACTTTAAAGAGACCCTGGGGTTGGCTTCAGGAGCCCAAAATTGGATGAATCACACCCTGGAGTTGGCAGCAGCAGGAGCCCAAACATTACTTTAAAGAGACACTGGAGTTGGCTTCAGGAGCCCAAAAATTGGATTAATCACACCCTGGAGTTGGCAGGAGTTGGCAGCAGCAGCAGCAGCAACAGGAGCCCAAACATTACTTTAAAGAGACACTGGAGTTGGCTTCAGGAGGCCAAAAATTGGATGATTCACACCCTGGAGTTGGCAGCAGCAGCAGCAGGAGCCCAAATATTACTTTAAAGAGACCCTGGGGTTGGCTTCAGGAGCCCAAAAATTGGATGAATCACACCCTGGAGTTGGCAGCAGCAGCAGCAGGAGCCCAAATATTACTTTAAAGAGACCCTGGGGTTGGCTTCAGGAGCCCAAAAATTGGATAAATCACACCCTGGAGTTGGCAGCAGCAGCAGCAGGAGCCCAAATATTACTTTAAAGAGACACTGGAGTTGACTTCAGGAGCCTAAAAATTGGATGATTCACACCCTGGAGTTGGCAGCAGCAGCAGCAGGAGCCCAAATATTACTTTAAAGAGACACTGGAGTTGGCTTCAGGAGCCCAAAAATTGAATGAATCACAGCCTGGAGTTGGTAGGAGTTGGCAGCAGCAGCAACAGGAGCCCAAACATTACTTTAAAGAGACACTGGAGTTGGCTTCAGGAGACCAAAAATTGGATGATTCACACCCTGGAGTTGGCAGCAGCAGCAGCAGGAGCCCAAACATTACTTTAAAGAGACACTGAAGTTGGCTTCAGGAGCCCAAAAATTGGATGAATCACACCCTGGAGTTGGCAGCAGCAGCAGCAGCAGCAGCAGGAGCCCAAACATTACTTTAAAGAGACCCTGGGGTTGGCTTCAGGAGCCCAAAAATTGGATGAATCACACCTTGGAGTTGGCAGGAGTTGGCAGCAGCAGCAGCAGCAACAGGAGCCCAAACATTACTTTAAAGAGACACTGGAGTTGGCTTCAGGAGGCCAAAAATTGGATGATTCACACCCTGGAGTTGGCAGCAGCAGCAGCAGGAGCCCAAATATTACTTTAAAGAGACACTGGAGTTGGCTTCAGGAGCCCAAAAATTGGATGATTCACACCCTGGAGTTGGCAGGAGTTGGCAGCAGCAGCAGCAACAGGAGCCCAAACATTACTTTAAAGAGACACTGGAGTTGGCTTCAGGAGCCCAAAAATTGGATGAATCACACCCTGTGGAGAGTCATGTGGAGAAAAAGTAGCTTAGTTAGTAATATCTACATAAAATTATGAATAAAAAAATGCAAAAGTATTGCCAAAGTGAAGTTTTGTTTGAGGGTGTGTTTCGACCTTTTAATTAAATCAGAAACAACAAGGTATCATTGCCTCTGACTAATTAGCCCTCAAAAATTCTTAGAATTTTTAATCTGGAATCATGTCTGATCCGTCTTATCCGAAGAATATTAATAAAAAGTAAGAGTAACGTAAAGGATTTTTTATCAATACTTACTTGTGGTCCGATGCGGAGGAATGTCTGTAACTGGAGAGCAGCGCCTTAAATCTGTTTTGCACGATCCATCTTTCTTTAGTGTTGGTCTGGCCCCGTCATCAATCTACTGGAATACATCAGGCATTGTTGGGAGGAAAGCTTGGCTGATCCATGCGCCATTCATTTCCACGCAGGGCAGTCTCTGGAAAAAAAAAGTATGTATAAACCAGGGTCTTTTTCATATAAAAACAAATGGTTATTCTTGCTTTTCAACCATATGTTCCACAGCTTTACCAGTCATTGTGTCAGCCAATGAAGCAACTTTGTCTCGAAGTGCTGCAAAAGCAGTCCACTGCATCACAAGTGGCATCTGACACCCCCAATCAACTGTCTGTCTGTTATGCTTTGGGTTCAGCTCCACTATCCATTGATGAAGATCTGATAATCATAAAATTCAGCAGCTACTGCCCAGCCAAGAAGTGGAGGAGACACTCGCCTCTTCTTCCACTATCCGGCAATTAGTGATGAGGAGAGTGTCGTGGGAGGAGGTGTTGCAAGTCGAGGTAGTGGAAGAGGGTCCCTGGAGTCTGCGGCAGTGGCGGCGGCAGCAGCAGCAGCAGCAGCAGCAGTGAATTATTGCGGACTGTTAGTAGGAAAAATCAGCTATTCAGCGATGTGGCAGTGTTTCATGCAGCATCCTGTGGAGAAAAAGTAGGTTAGTTAGTGTATATACATAAAATTATGAATAGACAAATGCAATAGTATTGCCAAAGTGAAGTTTTGTTTGAGGGTGTGTTTCCACCTTGTAATTAAATCAGAAACAACTAGCTATCATTTGCCTCTGAATAATTAGCCCTCAAAAATTCTTGGAATTTTTAATCATGATGTCTGAGGGATTTCTCCTCTCAGACAGCGTCACCATAAGTCCAGCCTGCTGCATTACCCAGTGGTGGACCTTTCAGAGAACTGATGGCTTGTGCCGAGCCGAGGTGGAGAGTCCCATGGCATGGTTGTTGAACAGAAGGTGGGCCAGTCCTTTAGCCTGTCAGTGTGTACCAAAGTGCACAGTGTTGTCTACGTCTGGAGCTGTAACTATGGACTCATGGTGGACAATATATATCCTTTTAGGCCCCCTTGGTGATTGTGGTTTCACGCTGTTCTTCACATGGTTTTCCTTGACCAACAGAGTCACACATGGGAGGAACTACTAAAAATGAGAACTCAATCCATGAAAGCATTGCTTAATCCACGAAAACTGCAAATTTGGACCCATGGTGACTGACACTTGGAAGAACATCTTGTTTGTGCTGCGACAAGGAAGCCAGTCATGCGTCCTGACATGGCACACGTGTTCAGTCTAGTTCTGAAGTCTTGCCCCCATCTGAAAGACATCCGAACAACAGGAAAGAAAGTTAGCATGCACTTCTGGCACTCCTACACCACCAAGCACAACCTTATTGAGCCTCAGTGTCACAACGGTTTACCCCAACATAGTCTGATTTGCGATGTTTCCACCCGTTGGAATTCCACCCTCCATATGCAGGATCCACTATAGCAGTGGTCCCCAACCCTGTCCTCAAGGCCCACCAACAGGCCAGGTTTTGCAGATCTCCACAAAGATGCACAGGTGGAGTAATTAGTGCAGCTGCAGAGCAATAGAGCTGGCTATTTGGAGATCCAAAAAACATGACATGTTGGTGGGCCTTGAGGACAGGGTTGAAGAGCACTGCACTATAGGAACAGAGAAAAGCCATCACGGATTTCTGGATGATCCAAACGGATAGGGGGACACCCCTGTGTAAATTCAATGTAAACCATTGGCAGCTCATATGTGACACCGACCGTTTGCTCAGGCCCTTTGAGGAAGCTACTTTATTAGTCAGTTGCCAGGACTATGAGATGAACGATGAGATTCCACTGCTTCATGTACTACAACACATGTTGGAAAGCATGGCTGGTCAGGGCACTGGAGACATGGCACATACATTTCACAGCCACATGAAGCCTGTGGGGGCTGAAGTGGAGGAGGAGGAGGGGGTGGGGCACAGCAAACCACAGTTTAGGTTTCACAAAATGACCATTTTATCTAGTCATCTGACAGGAGAGGAGGAGCAGGAGCAGCCACAGGAGCTAGAGGGTTGTGAGGAAGGCGAGACAGAGGACCCAGACACACCGTGGCAGTTTACAGTGGAGATGGAGACAGGTAGTCCCTCCGAGTCACTTGCACAAATGGCACGATGCATGCTCACATGCTTGCGTACTAGTGAGCGCAGAATTGTCTCCATTTGTCAGCGGGAAGACTTCTGGCTCTCCAACTTATTGGACCCTAGCTTCCGGCACAAAATGGGGGCATTTTTTACGCCCACTGAGAGGGAGGAAAAACTGACCTACTACAGAGACATCCCACGTAGTCAATTGGGCGATGTCTATCTGTGCCATGGCCCATACTCCCGCAGGTCTGACTCGGGGGGACCTCTGCGATCACCTTCCACTGCCATGGCTGTTGGGGGGGTGGAAGGAGCAGCAGCAGCTCCATCAGCAGCAGCCTCAGTCTTCAGTCGCTAGTGAGTAGCTTTCTACACCCGCATAGTGAGTCTACTCATGAGCAGCAGGAAGACCTGGAGCTGGACCTCAAACAGCAGGTCATGTCATACCTTGACATGACCATGCCAACACACCTTCAGGATCCACTGGATTTGCTGGGAAGCCAAACTTGACTTGTGTCCGCAACTAGCAGAGTTTGCCCTGGAAAAGCTGTACTGGCCGGACAGTAGTTGATTTAGATGGCAACTGGGCTGCTCTATATAATGAAGCAAAATGGCAAATTTACCTCACAATATAAGCTATTGCCCCTCAGATTTACACAGGGCCTGCTCCATATAATGTTGCAAAACCATGAATTTACCTCATAATATAAACTATTGCCCCTCAGATTTACACAGGGGCTGCTCTATATTATGCTGCAAAATGGCAAATTTACCTCACAATATAAGCTATTGCCCCTCAGATTTACACAGGGCCTGCTCTATATAACGAAGCAAAATGGCAAATTTACCTCATTATATAAGCTATTGCCCCTCAGATTTACACAGGGGCTGCTCTGTATTATGCTGCAAAATGGCAAATTTACCTCACAATATAAGCTATTGCCCCTCAGATTTACACAGGGCCTGCTCCATATAATGGTGCAAAACCATGAATTTACCTCACAATATAAGCTATTGCCCCTCAGATTTACACAGGGCCTGCTCCATATAATGGTGCAAAACCATGAATTTACCTCATAATATAAACTATTGCCCCTCAGATTTACACAGGGGCTGCTCTATATTATGCTGCAAAATGGCAAATTTACCTCACAATATAAGCTATTGCCCCTCAGATTTACACAGGGCCTGCTCTATATAACGAAACAAAATGGCAAATTTACATGACTATATAAGCTATTGCCCCTCAGATTTACACAGGGGCTGCTCTGTATTATGCTGCAAAATGGCAAATTTACCTCATTATATAAGCTATTGCCCCTCAGATTTACACAGGGCCTGCTCCATATAATGGTGCAAAACCATGAATTTACCTCATAATATAAACTATTGCCCCTCAGAATTACACAGGGCCTGCTCTATATAACGAAGCAAAATGGCAAATTTACCTCACTATATAAGCTATTGCCCCTCAGATTTACACAGGGGCTGCTCTATATTATGCTGCAAAATGGCAAATTTACCTCACAATATAAGCTATTACAGCTCTATATAAATAAAAATAAATAAATAAAAAAAGGGTCTGTAGAAGCTTATTTAGTATAACAGATAGGGTGACATGTGCTGGTTTGGGATGCCCATATGGGCTAGTGTTTTGGCAGCAGTACAGAAACCAATGCAAAATGCAATAGCTTAATAAAGCTGATGCTGATCAACGCTTATTTAGTATAACAGATGGGGTGCAACATGCAGGTTTGGGATGCCCTGCGGCCTGGTGTATTTAAAGCAGACCAAAACCAATTCAAAATGCAATAACTTAATAAAGCTGAGGCTGTAGATGCTTATTTAGTATAAACAGGTAGGGTGCAAGGTGCAGCTTTGGGGTGCCCTGCGGCCTGGTTAAATGAAAGCAGTCAAAAAGGAAGTGCAAACTGAAGTAGCTTAATGAAGCTGATGCTGATCAACGCTTATGTTGTATACCAGATAGGGTGCAAGGTGCAGCTTTGGGGTGCCCTGCAGCCTGGTTTATTAAAAGCAGTCAAAAACAAGTGCAAACTGAAGTAGCTTAATAAAGCAGCTGATGCTGATCAACGCTTATGTTGTATAACAGATAGGGTTAAAATAGCATGTGCCTTGGGATGCCCGTGTGGCCTGGTATATTTCAAGCTGAACAAAAAGTAACAATAATCCAAGTATGAGACATAATTTTGACCTTCTTTACAGCGCCATACTTTGAAAAAAAAACCTTAATTTCATGCCGATCAATCCAAAGGTCAATGCCCCTAACAAAAATAGTGTTCGGCATAAGTTTTCCTTCTGGAAGGACGTAACCTTTAGTTTACATGGTTGGGGTAGGTTATCTTACAAATTGGGATACCCCAGGCAGCAGTGTCATTGAAAGAGACAGATTGTAATGCAGGCCATACGCAAGCAGAGAAACTCAGGCTGCAACAGGCCTATTTAGTTTACATGGTTGGGGTAGGTTATCTTACAAATTGGGATACCCCACTGTATATGAACCGAATATAAATGCACACCCAACAGTGGACAATCAGCCTCCAAGAGGCCTGCTTAGTTTAAATAAGAGAGCTGCTTAGTGTAAATAAGAGGCCTGTTTAGTTTAAATAAGAGAGCTGCTTAGTGTAAATAAGAGAGGTAGGTTATGTATGTTATGTTACAGAATGGGATGCCCCCACAGCAGACCTGAGATCAGTATATATGCACAGCAGCAGTGTGTAAGCAGGCTCATACAGGCCAAATTTCTTTAAATAACTGTGCAGCTTAGAGTAAATACAGAGGCTAATGTTATGTTACAGAATGGGATGCCCCGACAGCAGACCTGAGATCAGTATATATGCACAGCAGCAGTGTGTAAGCAGGCTCATACAGGCCAAATTTCTTTACATAACTGTGCAGCTTAGAGTAAATACAGAGGCTAATGGTATGTTACAGAATGGGATGCCCCAAAGCTGACTTGAGATCAGTATATATGCACACAGCAGCAGTGTGTAAGCAGGCTCATACAGGCCAAATTTCTTTAAATAACTGTGCAGCTTAGAGTAAATACAAAGGCTAATGGTATGTTACAGAATGGGATGCCCCAACAGGAGTGCACCTGGGACCAGTAGTGCTATGCACAGCAAAAGTGCCTTTATCAGGCCTAATTTCAATTAGAATAAGTGCAAATGGTTATGGTCTTAAATAGAGGCTGGTGTAGTCACAGAATGGGATGCCACAAAAACCAGCAGTGCACCTGGGACCAGTAGTGCTATGCACAGCAAAAGTGTCTTTATCAGGCCTAATTTCAATTAGAATAAGTGCAAATGGTTATGGTCTTAAATAGAGGCTGGTGTAGTCACAGAATGGGATGCCACAAAAACCAGCAGTGCACCTGGGACCAGTAGTGCTATGCACAGCAAAAGTGTCTTTATCAGGCCTAATTTCAATTAGAATAATTGCAAATGGTTATGGTCTTAAATAGAGGCTGGTGTAGTCACAGAATGGGATGCCACAAAAACCAGAGAGCATGCACAGAAAAAGTGTCTTTATCAGGCCTAATTTCAATTAGAATAAGTGCAAATGGTTATGGTCTTAAATAGAGGCTGGTGTAGTCACAGAATGGGATTCCACAAAAACCAGCAGTGTACCTGGGACCAGTAGTGCTATGCACAGCAAAAGTGCCTTTATCAGGCCTAATTTCAATTAGAATAAGTGCAAATGGTTATGGTCTTAAATAGAGGCTGGTGTAGTCACAGAATGGGATGCCACAAAAACCAGCAGTGCACCTGGGACCAGTAGTGCTATGCACAGCAAAAGTGTCTTTATCAGGCCTAATTTCAATTAGAATAAGTGCAAATGGTTATGGTCTTAAATAGAGGCTGGTGTAGTCACAGAATGGGATGCCCCAAAAACCAGCAGTGCACCTGGCAGGGAGCAGTAAGTCTATGCACAGCAAAAGTGTCTTTATCAGGGCTAATTTCAATTAGAATAAGTGCAAATGGTTATGGTCTTAAATAGAGGCTGGTGTAGTCACAGAATGGGATGCCCCAAAAACCAGCAGTGCACCTGGCAGGGAGCAGTAAGTCTATGCACAGCAAAAGTGTCTTTATCAGGGCTAATTTCAATTAGAATAAGTGCAAATGGTTATGGTCTTAAATAGAGGCTGGTGTAGTCACAGAATGGGATGCCACAAAAACCAGAGAGCATGCACAGCAAAAGTGTCTTTATCAGGCCTAATTTCAATTAGAATAAGTGCAAATGGTTATGGTCTTAAATAGAGGCTGGTGTAGTCACAGAATGGGATGCCCCAAAAACCAGCAGTACACCTGGCAGGCAGCAGTAAGTCTATGCACAGCAAAAGTGTCTTTATCAGGCCTAATTTCAATTAGAATAAGTGCAAATGGTTATGGTCTTAAATAGAGGCTGGTGTAGTCACAGAATGGGATGCCACAAAAACCAGCAGTGCACCTTGGACCAGTAGTGCTATGCACAGCAAAAGTGTCTTTATCAGGCCTAATTTCAATTAGAATAAGTGCAAATGGTTATGGTCTTAAATAGAGGCTGGTGTAGTCACAGAATGGGATGCCCCAAAAACCAGAAGTGCACCAGGCAGGGAGCAGTAAGTCTATGCATAGCAAAAGTGTCTTTATCAGGCCTAATTTCAATTAGAATAAGTGCAAATGGTTATGGTCTTAAATAGAGGCTGGTGTAGTCACAGAATGGGATGCCACAAAAACCAGAGAGCATGCACAGCAAAAGTGTCTTTATCAGGCCTAATTTCAATTAGAATAAGTGCAAATGGTTATGGTCTTAAATAGAGGCTGGTGTAGTCACAGAATGGGATGCCCCAAAAACCAGCAGTGCACCTGGCAGGGAGCAGTAAGTCTATGCACAGCAAAAGTGTCTTTATCAGGCCTAATTTCAATTAGAATAAGTGCAAATGGTTATGGTCTTAAATAGAGGCTGGTGTAGTCACAGAATGGGATGCCACAAAAACCAGCAGTGCACCTGGGACCAGTAGTGCTATGCACAGCAAAAGTGTCTTTATCAGGCCTAATTTCAATTAGAATAAGTGCAAATGGTTATGGTCTTAAATAGAGGCTGGTGTAGTCACAGAATGGGATGCTTCACAGCAGACTTAAGATCAGTTCAGTATATATGCACAGTTAGTGTATAAGCAGCCTGAAAACGCTAACAAAGCCAGTCAGCCAGCCAGTAACACTCAGGCTGGATGAAAAAAAAAAAAATCTCCCTGTGACTGCCTCCGATTTTTCCTAACTTTCCCTGTTTTTCGCTGACTTTCTGTCTGTCTCCTGCCTGTCTCCTGCCTGTCTCCAGCCTGTCCCTGTCTGTCCCTGTCTGTCTAACTGTCTCTCTCCCTGCCTACAGCAGCGTTCTGTCTCTCACGAATGCAATACAGAAATGAGGAAAAGCAAGATGGCCGCCGGCCTTAAATAGCGCTGTGACGTCACCGGGCTTGCTGGCTGCTGACAGGCTGCATGTGACTGCCCCAGCTTGCACTGGCGAGGGGTAGATGTCTGGACATGTCCCGTCCGCCATCTTAGAATGCCTGTAATGTAATGAATGGATGTTAAAGGAAAACTTTGAGCGATCGAATCGCGGGGAAATTCGGATTCGATCCGAATCGAATTTTCCATGAAATTCGGATCGAATCCGGGTTCGTCCGGATCGATCCAATCGCTCATCCCTAATAATGGAGGAAAGGTCCAAATAAAGTTGGAGTATGGTGATGGGGTTCAAAGCATAGTAAAGTGTTCCCACTCACAACACGACCAAATACGCAACCGAAAATTTACTTTAGACCAAGGGTTATGTGCTAAGAACACACAGACACAAAGCTATGCAAAAATAACGAGCTTTTAAGTGACAATGGCCTTGTTTCACTAAGAGTTGAAAAAAAAATCTCATGGTAGTAAAATATTCAATTCATGAGAAAAAAGCCTGAGAATGTCACTGTTAGTGAATCGCTAAATAAAAAGACAATGAAAGTCAATTGCACTTTTTTACTCCTGAAAAAAGTATTGAACGTTTTACCCCCTTTTACTTGTAGTAAAAAGTGCCATTGACTTTCATTATATTCCTATCCTATTTTTTACTACAATGAGAGTTTTTTATAACTCTTTGTGAATCGAGGCCAATGTGACATACAAAAACTATAAGAATGGCTCACAGTAGAAAGCATGGGCATAATATGTAGAAAAAATGCCAATGTTGACCGCTATGGTACATATGCTGGGGAACACTGTGCTTAATTATAGAGAATGGGCTAAGCAGACAGAATTCACTCTGACTGCACAATGACTCCCTTCATCAAGAGCAAATATAGAATACATAGACATCAGTGCTACATTGTAAATACCCCAAAGGCAGGTATAATGATATCACATAAAATAAGCAAGCTGGCAAGCAGAGTACCTAGTGGAAGTGACACGAGCAACCCTCAATGTTTTGGTAGGTAAACCTTCATCAGAAGGTGAGAGCAGTATCCATGCTGATCACAGGCAGCCTTAAATAGGGAAATGGAAATGCAGAACTCCAGCAAAATGGTGCCAACAGTGGTGCATGTTATGGCGCTGGATGATGACGTCATCTGTAGATCTTGGCCAGCCCAGGGAGAAGAGGCAGTATTGCCTTCAAGCCCAGGCAGATCCTGGTAAATGGGCAGAGTATGTAAAGAGGGGGAAGTGAACCTTAGAGATGCAGATGCCTAAGCGGTGTCAGGGGGTACAGTGTGTCTAAGGCATAGTAAACAGTGGAATTCCAGCACACAATTAAAACCGTCAGCAGGAAGTTCCATAGCCTTGTGAAGAAAACCAAGAAGATGGGCGCCGTGTACTAGGTGGCGGAAGTCTTGTAGACAGGGCCTTTCATTGGCAGGAAGTGACATTATCTTGCCGAGGGACAGAGCAGGATGTAGTCCTTGTCAGCAAAATAACAAAAAAGATGTCTGCCAAAGCACGAGACAGAAACGAGCGTGGAGGACAGACTGTGTGTAGAATTTACTACAAGTATAGAGGTGCATGTAGTGGCAACAAAATCCACAAACGGCATAAACCATCATGCTGTATCGCTGATAAAGCTCCATTGGCTCTGCTGCTGGAGAGGGAATGAGGCACCCGGTTCCGATAAAGGTGAGCCTATAGAATGGAGGCAAAAATAGCTGAATATGGCTACTGACCAAGCCATGTGAAAGGGAATGCCCTCCGCAGAGAGAGAATTGATTTAGGATGGGGCACCAAAGTCAGTAATGCTGCAGGAAAAATTTGAAGAGAGAAGCACATAATTATTAGTAATAAACTGAATAATCAATCTCATTAGACCAAAAGGGCTCTTGGCCTGTAACTGGAAGATCCAAAAGAGTTCACATTGCAATAGTTTTCTATTGCTATCTCCACCTCTTGCTCTTGCTCAGCAGCCCACCAAACAGCTTTAAGGCTCGATTCAAAATCCCAAATGTCATTATGTTCGTATTTGCAATCGAAAGTTTTGTTGGGTGTTTGTCATTTTTTCCTTTTTTTTTGGCCATTTTCGACTCGCACGAACGTTCGAACATAGACGTATATGTTCGTTCGTCCATCGAAAATCATTTTGTGTTTTTACGCAACTTCGGGACTTTTTTCCTTCGAAATCGAAAATGTTTCGATCGGTCAAATCATTTACGTCATTGCAATGGGCTGGCGATTAATTCAGAGAGCTGATTGGCAAGTATTCCGACGCCCATATAGTCATTTCCTTGTCGAGCGTCTTACGGCACCTTTTTGACCTCGGGACTAGGCAGCCAAGCGTGATGGAGAGTGACTTTGAAGAGCATCAAGCTCTTCTTCTGTTTGGCATTGATGGGATCTTGAGGTCAGAGCCCAGATTGCACCGGCGGCGACGCATGAACATCAATGGCATGCATGACGTTGAGCTGTTCGAGCTGACCAGGCTTAATCGCGCTTCCCTCCATAAATTGTATAGTGAGCTGCGGCCATGGTTAGCCCGCACCACAAGGAAGGGGCATGCAATTTCAGGTATGACCAAGATGCTTGGCTGCCTGCAATTTTTGGCGAACGGCTCGTTCCAGAGGCTGGGTGCCCTCTCCGTGGGGATCTCACAGCCTACGCTGAGCCGCGCACTATCACATTTTTTGGAAGGCATGGCTACCCTAACCCCCAAATATATTTTTTTCCCAGATGATATGGTAGCCAGAAACGCCATTAAGCTTGGTTTTTATAATATCGCCGACATGCCCAACGTCATTGGTGCCATTGACTGTACCCACGTCGCCCTGGTGCCTCCTGCTGCCGACGAGTACATATACAGGTAAGTAATTTTTTTTTTTTTTGGTTTCATTTTAGGTTAAGCCTCCTTGTAATGGTCCCTCCTTGTAATGTTTCCACCTTCTAATGGTTCCACCTTGTCATGGTCCCACCTTGTAATGGTCCCTCCTTGTAATGGTCCCTCCTTGTAATGTTTCCACCTTCTAATGGTTCCACCTTGTAATGGACCCACCTTGTAATGGTTCCACCTTGTAATGGTCCCTCCTTGTAATGGTCCCACCTTGTAATGGTCCCACCTTGTAATGGTCCCACCTTGTAATGGTTCCTCCTTGTAATGTTTCCACCTTCTAATGGTTCCACCTTGTAATGGACCCACCTTGTAATGGTCCCTCCTTGTAATGGTCCCTCCTTGTTAGGGTCCCTCCTTGTAATGGTCCCACCTTGTAATGGTCCCTCCTTATCGAAATGTGTGTGTTCATTTTTCTAAATGCCTTCCTAATGTTTTTTTTGTCTTCCTTTTTTTCCAGGAACCGCAAAATGGGCCACTCCTTTAATGTGCAGGCAGTGGTGGGGCCGGACATGCGGTTCCTTAGCGTCCTCACCGGCTACCCAGGCTCAGCCCATGATGCGTACATCCTTAGACGATCAGGATTGTACCGACGGTTTGAGTCTGGGGAATTTTCCGGTGCATGGCTCCTTGGTAAGTGAACATAAACCACATAATGTAGTTGTGGATGTTTGTTTTTAATTAGCATTTGGCAGTAATGTCTGCAAAACTTACACCTTAAACAAACTTCTGGCCATGTGAAACCACACTTGAATGTTAGTTATTAACCAACCAAGCGTTTCGCCAAGTTTGGCCTGCATTAGCCACATTCTAAATTATCTGTTGGTCTAATTTAATAATCCCTCTTACACCACCCTCGTGTGGAATCGTGCACTTAACTTGAGCATAGTTTAGGACCCATCTTTGCTAAGCTGGTTTGCACTTCCACACGAGAGTAGAGCGGGATAAAGTGCATGTGGCGTGTTTCTGCTGTTTTGGTCTCACACAAAGCATATAAGGGGTCAGCAAAACCTACATCCTAAGCACACTTTGAAACCCAGAGCTGGGATCCATATGTATGATTGTCCCTCATCCTCACTCTTTGTATGTTGTCCTTTTGTAAACCTCTAGGACAGATGTTTAGTTTGGGACTGGGACAGTGGCAAATGTTGCCTCATGTTGATCACACAATTGACAAATAGCCTCCTATTGATGTTGCTGGTGCCTTGATGGTCTTACATGTTTGTTTTCCTAATCTTATGTATAAGGTGATTCAGGATACCCGCTGCTGCCGTGGCTCTTGACGCCAGTACTCCGGCCCCAGGATGCCTCCCAGGATGCCTACAACTGTGCGCACCGCAAGACCAGGGCTGTGGTAGAGAGGGCCTTTGGTCTTTTGAAGACTAGGTTTCGTTGTTTGGATCATACCGGGGGCGCCCTGCAATATGATCCGAAAAAGGTCATAGACATAATAATGGCCTGTGCTGTTCTGCACAATTTTGCGATTTCACAACGGGTCCCCCGGTATGTCGAATTTGCTCCCTCTCCACCCAGCGAAGACCAGGAGGACTCATTTCTGGACACACACAGTAGTGTGTCTGGCCAAAGTGTGCGGACTAATTTGATCGCGACCCATTTTGCTTAATGTAACCTGTATTGGCCTTTGTTTAACATTGTGTTGTTGATTTAGTTTTCTTTCCCTTTGTGTATGTTTCGTTATGTTTGTGGTGTTAAAATAAGTAATGAAGTAATTACTCACCACAGGCCTAATGCTTTCCAACTCTCTTTTTTGGATGTGTGAACTGTGTGAATGTCCAAGTATATATTTCTCTGTGACACCCAAAAAAGAGACAATAAAATTTATGAGCCACATGTGTCTTTAACTGTTTATTTTTTAAAAATAAGAGCTCAAACTTGGAGTTGCTGCTCACTCCAATTTGAAAAAAAAATTTAGGTAACCACAAAGGATTAATGGTTAGATCAACCATGGCAATAATGAAAACAACAAACAATCCTGGTTGGCCACATTTGCCCCTGCCACAGGTGTAAACCTGGTACAGGGGTAGAAGCTTGAGTGGCACGTTCAGTGAGGATTCAGATATGGCCTTGGCTAGTGGCCTACCTCACCACTCTAAGGAGCTCTATGGGCGCAAATCAAAAACACACAACCCAAGGCATACACCAAGGGTATCTTGGTTTGCCTCACCAGACAAGTCAATACAGGGGGGATTAAGAGCAAAGATGTTGTACAGATTCATGTTGTGGAGACATTAATATGGGTGATGGCCATAGTACCCAGGTGGTGGCCCTTGCTGATTGGCCCGAACGTGGGCCTGTGTGGCATTCTGAATCTGCAACTGGTCCAAAATGTTGCGCATGATATTTACCATTTCACCCCTGTAGGCACGGTTGTCATTGTTGGCAGTCTCCATGTGGCTGTTGAGGGTCCGCAATTCGTTCTGCACAGCCTGTAATGTGGTATTTAGGGTCTCGATCCGGCCATGCAGTGCCTCGCGGTTTAGTTGGTTTTGGTGCTGGAAGGTCACCCTCTCGTGGTGCCATGCGTCCAACATTGCCATGCCCCTCCCCTGGTTGCGCCGTAGCGGATTCCGCCTCCCCAATCCCCTGGTTCGGGGTCGTGCCGAGGCTGTTGGTCTGGGCCCCTCAACAGACACAGGCATGCTTTCACTATCCTCAACAGCAGAGACAACACTGGGGACTTGACTGTCAGTCTGTGCATGCTGGCCATCATGTGCAGCCACCATGCTGCCAGATTCCCTCTGCTGCTGCTGAGTTGGTGGTGAAACATTTTGGACCAGTTGCAGATTCTGGGCCAGGGGTAGATCTTCAGAAGGGCACATAAAGGATCCATCCTCCTCCAGCTCCTGGATTTCATCCATGAGTGTGTGGGTCTGTATGGACAGAGACAAATTAGATGTTAGCTTGCCCACTACATATGTCAATCTGTTAGTAGTAACATGCAAAGTAACATGGCTAAACGACATTTGCTCAATAAACTTACAGAATATATCGGTTCCTCCCTCCTAGGCTGCACGGAAGTTGACGGCATGTCCACACTGGCAGTGGATTCCACAGTAGCTGAGCGATGATGGTGGCCTGCATGAGAAGCAAAGACACTATGTAAACACACACCTATGCATTGTTGACGGGTCAAAAGACATATGCCGAATTAGTTAACGGGTCAAAGCTGTCATGGGCACTTCAACAACGGGGCCAAATAAGCTTCAATTTCCATGCCATTATGTTGATAAATGTTTGGCCTACAACTACTTCCACATTGTTCTACTCAACTAAGCCAAACATTCAAGTTCAGCTGACCACATCCCTTAGAGGCCATTAAAGTGGACCTTCACTCTGATTAAGAGTCTAGCTTCTATGTTTCCCACACCCTGTACATACAGATTGACCACATTACAAATCTTCCAACCTGCATCTACTGCATGTTATGAGCCTTTAAACATCAAAGATGGCGGCATATGGAATCCGCCATCTTATCAGGCAGCCTGCAAACAGTAAGTGCCTCCTGACTGTGCTGCTCTGCATTCTTGGACTGCTGACCTTTCCCTGACCCCAGCTCTGCTCTGTCTGAGCAAAACACAGCTATAACCCGCCCCCCTGTACCTTATCCCACTCTCCTCTCCTCAGTAAGTGTGATGCTTCGGAGTCAAGATGGCGGCGCCCGTATCCTAAATTGCCGAACAGAGTTGCAGCCCAGTGGTGGAAAGTATAATACATTACTGACTAAACATGTAAAATATATTATTTTTAGATGCTGAGGATTTTTTTTTTAAGAGTTTGGGCTTTTCATTAAATCAGGGTGAAGGTCCGGTTTAATGGGAACCCACAAACTTTTACACTCGGGTTCAATGTACATTCACGTCTTGTATGTGGACCAAAAATCAAAAGTTAAGTGGCCACACACATGCCACACCCTGGCCCAACACAGAAATCACCTACAAGCCACAGCCTAGGTGCCTGGCTTCCCAGATGTGTTACTGGCTAATTGTGCATGCTCACTAATTGTAAAGGTCACATAAATCTTACTCACCTGCAGGACGGGTCGGGGAATCTGTGTCCCTTAGGGCCGCGTGGCCTTCGACGGCGACTGGATGCATCAATCCATAAATCATCTCCTCAGCCGGGGTCAACTTGAGTTTGGAGGGAAAACCTCCTCCAGTTTTCATGCTGCAAAACAGAGTTAGGGTAATTTAGAACCAGGTGGCCAATACAACATCCAGTCTAATCCTAAAGCTAACATTTTTACCTGTCAATCCGCCTTTGATTTTCTTTCTTCCGTGCAGCATATTTGAGGTCCGATATCTTGCGCTGAATCTGTACAACATCCTTTAACTCTTCCCCCGCTGCATTCACTTGTCTGGTTAGGTCTGCCAAGATGTTGGCTCTGCGCTGTTTGGTGGTGTTTTTTGATCTGCGCCCATATAGCTCATCATAAACTAAGGTCAGGCCACTAGCCAAGGCCATAATTTGGGCCTCACCAAAACGCCCACTCAACTGCCCTCTTCGCAATGTGCGCCCTGTTGTTTTGGGTTGTGGGTCCTCCATGGTGTCATCCAAATGGGGTGACATCCTTGGCTGGGTTCGTGGGGTATAATGCAGGGAATGGTGGCTGCCTGGGGATTGGCCTGGACTGGGCAAGGGACTGGGTGTTCTGGCCTGGCTGGCCACAGAAGTCCCAGGTGTTGATGTGGCATAGTAACCTTGCCTTTCCACCTGTGCCGGTGCCAAATGTGGGCGAGCAGGAGAGCTTCGTTCGGAGGCTGAAGTAGTGCTGCCCTTGGAGGTAGTAGGGCGGACCAAGGGTGAGGGCGATCTTGCAGGGCCGGCCCTCTTCTGTTTTTTTTTTTGGCACACTCTTGGTGGGCTGCGGGACCTGGTTCGGCCTCTTTGTGGGCTGCATGGCCTGCTGCGGCGTCTAGGGGGGCTGCGGGACCTGGTTCGGCCTCGAGGGGGGCTGCGGGACCTGGTTCGGCCTCTTTGTGGGCTACATGGCCTGCTGCGGCGTCTAGGGGGGCTGCGGGACCTGGTTCGGCCTCGAGGGGGGCTGCGGGACCTGGTTCGGCCTCTTTGTGGGCTGCGTGGCCTGCTGCGGCGTCTAGGGGGGCTGCGGGACCTGGTTCGGCCTCGAGGGGGGCTGCGGGACCTGGTTCGGCCTCTTTGTGGGCTGCGTGGCCTGCTGCGGCGTCTAGGGGGGCTGCGGGACCTGGTTCGGCCTCTTTGTGGGCTGCGTGGCCTGCTGCGGCGTCTAGGGGGGCTGCGGGACCTGGTTCGGCCTCTTTGTGGGCTGCGTGGGCTGCTGCGGCGTCTAGGGGGGCTGCGGGACCTGGTTCGGCCTCGAGGGGGGCTGCGTGGGCTGCTGCGGCGTCTAGGGGGGCTGCGGGACCTGGTTCTGCCTCGAGGGGGACTGCGGGACCTACTGCGGACTATTGTGGGTGTTGTAGTGGGGCAGGGTGGGGTGGGTCTTCGGACCCTCTTACCCGTTTTTGGCCCAGTAGCCATACTAGCCTTTGTGGCCTGGGTCTTTGGTTTGCCTGCCTGCTCCTTTTTTTGCCCATAGCTGGTAGTTGGCTTGGCCGGCGTTTTGGTACTAGGCCGTAATTTTGCTTTTGGCTGCTGCGACCTGGTTTTGGGCCCTTCGGAAGGCTCCTGCCGTTTGGCTGCCTTCTTCCCCGTTTGCTCCTTTCCAGTTTTGCCAGGAGGTTTTTTGGGTGCCATTTTGATTTTCTCAAATAATCAGCTGTGTGTGCAGGGACCTTTAAGTAAGCAAGCCAGCGTGTGACGTACGTTCGCACGGCCGTGCGGAACCCGCTGAGGCATTGCGTACGTTCGCACGGCCGTGCGGAACGCGCTGGGGCGTTACTTATCTGCTGCCGAGAACAAGAAGCAAGATGGCACCCACTATCTTCACCCGCCAACAAGAAGAGATCATCATGTTCGTAAGTGTATTCGATGGACTTTTGTTAGATTAGGAAATGCTGCTCTATATGTGAAGGAAGCGCAGGAATAAATGGCTTTGGTTAAAAATGTGATAAACTACATGCACAACCAAAGGCACGCCACACACGTGCCAAACAACATTTAGGCCATATTGTGAAATTACTGAACACTAGAAATGTGTGTGTGTTAATGTAATTACCCCAAAAAATGTTTTGCTGACACATATTGATATGTATTTAGAAGTAAAGTCGATGTTTTCTTTATGTTTTGTAGACCATGCTGGAGCGCAGGTACGACTACCTGCCCAACACATTTGAAAAACGCAACGTCGCCCTGGAGATAATCTCGAGCATCCAACAGCAGACCAACACCACCTTCACCCACACGCAGATCATGCAGCATTGGTCGGACCTCAAACGGCTGCACATGCCCCGGGTGCGGAGGTTCTTCGGAATCCATTTTCCAAGTAAGTAGATTGCGATTGCATGCAATATGTAACTAAGACAGAAGGTAGGACTTTACTTAGAATGCCTTTTCTTTTCTAGTGTTGGAAATGGATTACCGAATTCGCCGCACCCGGAGGCGCAGAGGCCGACCAGTGCTGCATGATTCTGCAGCTGGGAGTGAAGGTGGTGGATCTCCAGGGCGACGGGCCGACCCCTCCTCTGTGGCCTCCTCAGACCAGCCCCTGGACCTTACCACAGAGGAGGGGCGGCACAGCGTGGGCAGGCAGTCGTACCCTGCCACGCATGCGGGATCCTCTGGTATGTCACTCTTCATGTCTACACCAAAAAAGATAATTGCTAGCTCCTGATATCACCAAACTGAATCCTTTATTCTGTATTTGTAGATGTTTCGGTTGCGGGTGAAGTAGTGGGTCAGGAGGCAGCAGATAGGAGCCCACAAGACCCTGTAGAAGGTGAGTGATGTGACCCAGACTTAGCTCTAAACATTGGAGGACTGCGGAATCAGACATCCAAACTAACCATTTGGCCCATGTTTCTACAGGCACTTCTTCACAGCAGAGCCAGGAACCAGGACCTCAGGGTGTTGTCCCCAACGAGCCATCTCTCGGCCACCAACCAAGTAAGTAGTCATGTCATTCTAGAGATTTCGGTCTAAATTCCCCTGAACACAAAAACACATAATGCCCTAGTCAATGGCAATATAAGAGGGACCTGTGGCCACTGAATTAGCTTAATTAGTTACCCAACTGTCCTGTGACCACTGAATTAGCTTAATTAGTTGCCCAACTGTCCTGTGGCCACTGAATTAGCTTAATTAGTTGCCCAACTGTCCTGTGGCCACTGAATTAGCTTAATTAGTTGCCCAACTGTCCTGTGACCACTGAATTAGCTTAATTAGTTGCCCAACTGTCCTGTGGCCACTGAATTAGCTTAATTAGTTGCCCAACTGTCCTGTGACCACTGAATTAGCTTAATTAGTTGCCCAACTGTCCTGTGGCCACTGAATTAGCTTAATTAGTTGCCCAACTGTCCTGTGACCACTGAATTAGCTTAATTAGTTGCCCAACTGTCCTGTGGCCACTGAATTAGCTTAATTAGTTGCCCAACTGTCCTGTGGCCACTTCCTAACCTTAATTCCTGTGATTAATCATATGTGCATTATACTTAATTTGTTTCTTTAAATACATTAATTACACAGGTGATAAACATGTATTGTTCTCCGAATAATTTGAATTTCTGATTTTTTGCCAGGGACCACAAGACAGCGACTTGCTGATATCAATCGGAGGGTCCTTGAGTTGGTGGCCGATCTGCAGGCGATGCGGGACACGTTGGGGACAACAGAAGAGGAAGACTAGTGTCCTGGTTCCTGGCCCTGTTGATTTGTACATTTGTACATAGTTGTCTTTGTACATAGTTTTTTTTTTGACCCCCAAATTTTAATTGTATATAGTTGTTTGATTTTAAACAAATATTTTATTGTATATAGTTTTAATAATTAAAGTAAAAACCAGTGTATATATTTAGAGGAAACAAATAGAAATGTGTATATAGTTAAACATTTTTTAGGGCCAAAGTGGCCAACAATAGTTGTCTTACAAATGCCAATTGAGCATTAAAAATCAAAAAAACAAAAAAACAACATGTTGTCCCATTTATTTGCACACATACATTTTACAAAGACAAGGGGACAATGACATATTTGAAACTCAAGATTGTGATGTCCGTGAAGTGATTTGGGTAAGTTTGAGGGACCTAAAATGGAAGAAGAACCAAGGCGCTATGTGATTGGGGTAAGTTTGAGGGTGTGAAAATGGAAGAAGAAACAAGGCGCTAAGTGATTGGGGTAAGTTTTAGGGACCTAAAATGGAAGAAGAACCAAGGCGCTAAGTGATTGGGGTAAGTTTGAGGGTGTGAAAATGGAAGAAGAACCAAGGCGCTAAGTGATTGGGGTAAGTTTTAGGGACCTAAAATGGAAGAAGAACCAAGGCGCTAAGTGATTGGGGTAAGTTTTAGGGACCTAAAATGGAAGAAGAACCAAGGCGCTAAGTGATTTGGGTAAGTTTTAGGGACCTAAAATGGAAGAAGAACCAAGGCGCTAAGTGATTGGGGTAAGTTTGAGGGTGTGAAAATGGAAGAAGAAACAAGGCGCTAAGTGATTGGGGTAAGTTTTAGGGACCTAAAATGGAAGAAGAACCAAGGCGCTAAGTGATTGGGGTAAGTTTTAGGGACCTAAAATGGAAGAAGAACCAAGGCGCTAAGTGATTGGGGTAAGTTTTAGGGACCTAAAATGGAAGAAGAACCAAGGCGCTAAGTGATTTGGGTAAGTTTTAGGGACCTAAAATGGAAGAAGAACCAAGGCGCTATGTGATTTGGGTAAGTTTTAGGGACCTAAAATGGAAGAAGAACCAAGGCGCTAAGTGATTGGGGTAAGTTTGAGGGTGTGAAAATGGAAGAAGAAACAAGGCGCTAAGTGATTGGGGTAAGTTTTAGGGACCTAAAATGGAAGAAGAACCAAGGCGCTAAGTGATTGGGGTAAGTTTTAGGGACCTAAAATGGAAGAAGAACCAAGGCGCTAAGTGATTTGGGTAAGTTTTAGGGACCTAAAATGGAAGAAGAACCAAGGCGCTAAGTGATTGGGGTAAGTTTGAGGGTGTGAAAATGGAAGAAGAAACAAGGCGCTAAGTGATTGGGGTAAGTTTTAGGGACCTAAAATGGAAGAAGAACCAAGGCGCTAAGTGATTTGGGTAAGTTTTAGGGACCTAAAATGGAAGAAGAACCAAGGCGCTAAGTGATTGGGGTAAGTTTGAGGGTGTGAAAATGGAAGAAGAACCAAGGCGCTAAGTGATTGGGGTAAGTTTTAGGGACCTAAAATGGAAGAAGAACCAAGGCGCTAAGTGATTGGGGTAAGTTTTAGGGACCTAAAATGCAAGAAGAACCAAGGCGCTAAGTGATTTGGGTAAGTTTTAGGGACCTAAAATGGAAGAAGAACCAAGGCGCTAAGTGATTGGGGTAAGTTTGAGGGTGTGAAAATGGAAGAAGAACCAAGGCGCTAAGTGATTGGGGTAAGTTTGAGGGTGTGAAAATGGAAGAAGAACCAAGGCGCTAAGTGATTGGGGTAAGTTAGAGGGTGTGAAAATGGAAGAAGAAACAAGGCGCTAAGTGATTGGGGTAAGTTTTAAGGGAGGTCAAGGGAAAAGGCAGGAGAGCGCTAAATGGTTAGGGTGAGCTTTAAGGGAGCTCCAGGGAAAAGGCAGGAGAGCGCTAAGTGGTTAGGGTGAGTTTAGTGATGGAAGTGAAATTATGTAGGCGAACACTTTAATGAGAGAAGTTGGTAGTGCGCAGGCGCAATATCGCAAGAATTTCGTATGGACAGATACTTTAGGAAAAAATGAAGCAGGATGTAGCGGGAAAATGATAGGATTCGTGTGAGGATACGATGGGAAAAGGGCAAAAACGAAAGGCTACGTTGGTAGTTGGGCAAAATAAATCTGAACATTTTCGATGGAAAATGACATCCTCGTCTGCGTACTCTGGCATACGAGCACACGGACGCGCTACGGAAGGTTTACGAAGCATGCATAGAATCGATCGAACGTTCATGCGAGAGCGGGAAATTTTGAAAATCTTACGACGTCGGCACCAAACCGAAAGTTTGTTTGTGTCTCTCTGAATCGAGCCTTTAGTGTTGGGCCGAACACTGAACTCAATCACTGACTGAAGTCCATGCCCGGGAACACGAATTTGCGGCACGGGCCTGAATGTTGTGGTTCGGGTTCGCTCAACACTATTTCTCACCCCAGCCCACCTGCCAGTTTTAGTGTTGGCCTAAACACAAAACTCAAGCACTGACTGAAGTCCGTGTCCCGGAACATGAATTTGCAAAGTTCAGCATGGGCCTGAACGTTGAGGTTTGGGTTCGCTCAACACTACTTCTCACCCCAGCCCACCAACCAGCTTTAGTGTTGGCCCGAACACCAAACTCAAGTACTGACTGAAGTCCGTGTCCGGGAACATTATTTTGCAAAGTTCGGCATGGGCCTGAACTTTGTGGTCCACTCAACACTATTCCTCACCCTTTTACATTTGTCTTTTTTACTTGATACAATTATTAGTAAAATTGATTCATATTGATTTTAGGTTATGGAAGGGAAAAATGTGACCATGATTACCGTGATCCACCTCTTAGGACTTCAGACCCCCCGAAGTGTAACTTACTTGGTCTTTTTTGGTTTTCTCATGATTTATTGTGGCATAATATGTGGCAACCTTCTGATCATCACACTGGTCATAAATCACAAAGCTCTCCATTCCCCCATGTACTTCTTCCTCTCCCATCTATCTGTATTAGATATATTACTTGTAACAGGCGTTCTACCCAACATGCTTCATACTATTCTGGTGAATGAAGCCATTATGTTATTTTCAGCTTGCATCACCCAGTTTTACTTCTTTGGAGTTCAGGAGGTCTCAGAGTGTCTTCTCCTGACAGTGATGAGTTATGACCGATATCTGGCCATCTGTAAGCCATTACATTATAACTTGGTGATGAGCAACAAGTTTTGCTGGATGATGGTCATCACAATCTGGACTTTAGCCAGTTTGTTATTACTGAACGACACAGTGAAATTATCAAAATTACAATTCTGTGGCCCCAATATTATTGACCACTTCTTCTGTGACCTTGATCCAATTCTGAAACTTTCCTGCAGTGATACCACATTTTTTCAATGGGAAGTTACATTTTGGAGCATTTTTTCTGTTATCATCCCCTTTTATATCATTATTTTATCATATGTCTATATCTTAAACACCATTTTTAAAATCCCATCAGTTACTGGGAGGCAGAAAGCTTTTTCGACATGCAGTTCTCACTTGACCATTGTGTCCATCTTTTATGGTACCTTGCTTGGTGTATATCTGGTACCAACCAGTGAAAAGTCGTGGAACATTAAAAAATACCTGGCAATTCTCTACACTGTGGTCACCCCGTTGATGAATCCAATCATATACAGCCTGAGGAATAAAGATTTGAAAAATGCTGTCGGAAAACTCATTGGCAATTTTAGAAAATATTGAATCTGCATCAAATCTAATAAGAATTGTTATATGCATTTCAATAAACCTATAATCCTTTGTAGTTATTTTCTAATTTTTGTAGAAATCTTTTTAACATTAACTTAACCTAATTAGCATTGCAATAGACAGCATCTGACTTTGATCGTTTAAAGCACATAAAAAAATGGGGAGAAACAACAGGGTTGCGGTTCCTGGAAAGTGAAAAGAAGTAATAGTTTTTTACATGCATTGAAAAATGTACCCATTTTGTGCATCACAGGGGGTAGACCTGCGATTGTTTAGGCCTGGTATTAGTGAGCAAGCCTTAAAAAAAATGTCCCATTTGTAACAGGGGTAGCAGCGGGATTGTCACCGGTAAATTTTAGCTGAAGAAGAAAAAGCAATGGCGTTTTGCAGCCCATTTAAAATGTGCCCATTTTGGGAATCACAGGGATGATCTGCGTGTGTGTTGGCCTGACAGTAGCAGAGGGTGGCAGGCTGGCAGCGGAGGCGTTGTTGGTGGTAGTAGTAGTAGCATTAGCAGAGGCTGCAGCTGTTGAAGAAAGACAAGGACATGGCACAGAAAATCTGTAGTGGCTGTGTAGGCCTTGCAGTTGTGTGCAAGCCCTCAAAAAATTGTCCCACTTGTAACAGAGATAGCAATGGGATAGGCAGCCTTACATTTTAGCTGAAAAAGAAGCAATGGCTTTTTATAATAGCTAAAGAAAATTGGGAATCACAGGGTTGACCTGCTTGTATGTTGGCCTGGCAGTAGCAGAGGGTGGTAGGCAGGTGCTGTTGGTGGTAGTAGTGGCATTCTAATCAGTGACATCAGGCACAGGAGTTTTAAAATCGTCACCTAACCACGCTTGAGTCAACGTGATAAGCTTTTCCACAATTTTGGAGGACAACCTTGTCTGCTTAGAGGGAAACGACGCCACCTGCCACACTTAATACCCTTTCCAACGCTACCCTTGAGTGTGGACAAGACAGGACCCACATGGCAAACTGTGTTAGCTCTGGCTTATGGTACAATCTGGTCACCCAGATGTTCAAGGGGCATGTAAAAACTTGTACAACATATTCTCAAGAGTGGGTTGCGTGCTGCTGCTGCCACAGCCTTTTGGGGAGGTAGAGCATTGACTTGAAGGGAGAGTGGACACCCGGTCAGACATACTTGCAACAGGTGTCTGCTGTTTGAAAGCCATGGCTAACTGGCTGCATGTCTTCTCTCGGTAATAAGTAGGGATCCGGACGAACCCAAATTCGTTCCGAATTTCATGAAAAATGTGATTCTGAGTGAATCCGAATTTCCCCACGATTCGATCAAAGTTTTCCTTTAAACTCCATTTATTTCAATTACAGGCATTCTAAAATGGTGGATGAACATGTCTGGACATATGCCCTGGGGCAAGTTATCATGGGAAGGCAGCCTATCAGCAGCCAGGAAGCCCGGTGACGTCACCGTGCTATGTAAACGGCAGCCATTTTCCTTTTGCGCATTTCAGCCTTGCATTCCAGAAACAGCGGTGGTTGCTGCAGACAGGGAGAGACTTAGAGATAGGCAGGGACAGTCGTTTAGACCCACAGAGAGGCAGACAGAACCAGGGAAAGATAGGGAAAAATTGGGAACGATCCAGGCAGAGACAGTGAGAGGGAAAGCTTTTTTTATTTTCATTTGCCAGATCAGTTTTCAATCGGTGTTCTTTGTGCTGTTAATATTCCTTGCCACTGTGCATCCCATCTTGGCAGTAGCATATTTAACCCTATCTGTTATACACAAGCATTTCTCATAACTGGATTAGTTTTATTTTTATTTTTTGTCTGCTGTAAAAACCCTAGGCCACATGGCCAATCCATTTCAGCACATGTGACCCTATCTTTTATACTAAATCAGCTTGTTCAGCCTCAGGTTTATTAAGCTATTGCATTTTAATTTGTTTTTTGGCCTCCTGTAAAAACCCAAGCCCACATGGGCATCCCAAACCAGCATATGTGACCCTATCTTTTATACTAAATAAGCTTGTTCGGCCTCAGCTTTATTAAGCTATTGCATTTTGAATTGGTTTTTGTCTGCTTTAAAAACACCAGCCCACATGGGCATCTCAAACCAGCACATGTGACCCTATCTTTTATACTAAATTAGCTTGTTCGGCCTCAGCTTTATTAAGCTATTGCATTTTGAATTGGTTTTTGTCCTGCTGTCAAAACACCAGGCCGCAGGGTATCCTAAACCACCATGTTAAATCAGCTTGTTCATCCTCAGTTTTATTAAGCTATTGCATTTTGAATTGGTTTTGTCCTGCTGTCAAAACACCAGGCCGCAGGGTATCCCAAACCTGCACTTTGCACCCTATCTATTATACTAAATAAGGTTGTTCAGCCTCAGCTTTATTAAGCTATTGCATTTTGAATAGTTTTTTTGTCCTGCTGTCAAAACACCAGGCCGCAGGGTATCCCAAACCACCACGTTGCACCCCTTCTTTTATACTAAATCAGCTTGTTCGGCCTCAGCTTTATTAAGCTATTGCATTTTGTTTTGGTTTTTGTCTGCTTTAAAAACACCAGCCCACATGGGCATCCCAAACCAGCACATGTGACCCTATCTTTTATACTAAATCAGCTTGTTCATCCTCAGCTTTATTAAGCTATTGCATTTTGAATTGGTTTTTGTCCTGCTGTCAAAACACCAGCCCACATGGGAATCCCAAACCAGCACATGTGACCCTATCTTTTATACTAAATCAGCTTGTTCAGCCTCAGCTTTATTAAGCTATTGCATTTTGAATTGGTTTTTGTTCTGCTGTCAAAACACCAGGTTGCAGGGTTTCCCAAACCAACACGCTGCACCCTATCTTTGATACTAAATCAGCTTGTTCATCCTCAGCTTTATTAAGCTATTGCATTTTAAATTGGTTTTTGTCCTGCTGTCAAAACACCAGGCCGCAGGGCATCCCAAACCTGCACGTTGCACCCTATCTGTTATACTAAATAAGCTTGTTCAGCCTCAGCTTTATTAAGCTATTGCATTTTGAATTGGTTTTTGTCCTGCTGACAAAACACCAGGCTGCACGGTATCCCAAACCTGCACATTTGACCCTATCTGTTACACTAAAGCAGCTTTCAAAGGCTATTTTTCATAAATATATTGCAGTTTGAATTGTTTTTGTGTGTGCTGTAAAAAAAACAGGCCTCAGGGTAACCCAAACCAGCACATTTGGCCCTATCTGTTACACTAAAACAGCTTTTAAAGGCTATTTCTCATAAATATATTGCAGTTTGAATTATTTTTGTGTGTGCTGTAAAAACACCAGGCCGCAGGGTATTCCAAACACTAGCATAAATATCTCAAGACTACCTGTCTAATAACTGCTTGCATTTTATAATTAACGTCACTTTTCCACAATCAAGGGAGGCCTCCTCTGTATGTGAGGAGGGGGCATCCCAAACACTAGCAGTAATATTTCAAGAGTACCTGTCTATTAACTTGTTGCAATTTGTAAAGAAAGTCACTTTGTCAAACTGCCAGCAGCCATTGCCTTTAACTGGGGGGGCATCCCAAATATGCTAGCATGCGTCTTTTAAGAGTGCTCACATTGGAGTTGGCAGCAGCAGCATTAGGAGCCCATATATTGCCTGAAAGACACACATATGAGCTGGCAGCAGCAGCAGCATAGGGAGCCCATATATTGCCTGAAAGACACACCTAGGAGTTGGCAGCAGCATAGGGAGCCCATATATTGTCTGAAAGACACACCCAGGAGTTAGCAGCAGCATAGGGAGCCCATATATTGCCTGAAAGACACACTCTGGAGTTGGCAGCAGCATAAGGAGCTACCATGCATCAGCTACTACCATGAATCAGCCATTGTTGGCTGGAAATCCTGGTTGAACCATGCCTGATTCATCTTCACAAAGGTGAGTCTCTCCACTCAAACTCTGCTAGTTGCGGCCACAAGTCAAGTTTGGCTGCCCAGAAGTCCAGCGGATCCTCAAGGTGTGTTGGCATGGTCATGTCAAGGTATGACACCACCTGCTGGTTCAGGTCCTGCTCCAGGTCTTCATGGTGCTCATGAGTAGACTCACTATGCGGGTGTAGGAAGCTACTCATTAGCGACTGAAGACTGAGGCTGCTGCTGATGGAGTTGCTGCTGCTTCTCCTTCCACCCCCCCAGCAGCCATGGCAGTGGAAGGTGATCGCAGAGGTCCCCCCCGAGTCAGACCTGCCAGAGCATGGCGCAGATAGGCATCGGCCAACTGACTTCGTAGAATGTCTTTGTAGTAGGTCAGTTTGTCCTCCCTCTCGGCAGGTTTAAAAAATGCCCCCATTTTGTGCCGTTTCAGTTCCGACGCGGCTTGATCGACCATTCCTGTCTGCTGCCTGTACTGACCTCTGCTTTGTCTGACCACGAAGCTGCCTGCCCCTCTGGATACTCCGCGATCTCTGACATCCTGGCTTGACCCTTTGGCTACTCCTGACTACACACCTGTTGCATCCCTGTACTCTGACGCACCCTCCGGATTGACTACCTGTGAATGAGCTAGGCTTCGGGATACCCTTGTGGTTCATTGGCCTTCACCGTAAGCAGCCATTCTTTGTGCCTATTAAGACCTGGGGGCAACCGTTGAGGCGGACCTAGCATCCCGGGGGCTTGACTATAGGCAGAAGCGGCGGTGGAGATTGGGGGTTGCCTGCTTACAGAAGGCTGGTGTCCCGCTGGGCATCACAGTATGGACCATGGCGCAGATAGGCATCGCCCAACTGACTACGTAGGATGTCTCTGTAGTAGGTCAGTTTGTCCTCCCTCTCAGTGGGTGTAAAAAATGCCCCCATTTTGTGCCGAAAGCGAGGGTCCAATAAGGTGGAGAGCCAGAAGTCATCCCGCTGACGAATGGAGACAATTCTGCGGTCACTTCGCAAGCACGTGAGCATGCATCGTGCCATTTGTGCAAGTGACTCGGAGGGACTACCTGTCTCCATCTCCACTGCAAACTGAAACGATGTGTCTGGGTCCTCTGTCTCACCTTCCTCACAACCCTCTAGCTCCTGTGGCTGCTCCTGCTCCTCCTCTCCTGTCAGATGACTAGATAAAATGGCCATTTTGTCAAACCTAAACTGTGCTTCGCTGTGCCCCACCCCCTACTCCTCCTCCACTTCAGCCCCCGCAGGCTTCATTTGGCTGTGAAATGTATGCACCATGTCTCCAGTGCCCTGACCAGCCATGGTTTCCAACATGTGTTGTAGTACATGAAGCAGTGGAATCACATCGTTCATCTCATAGTCCTGGCGACTGACTAATAAAGTAGCTTCTTCAAAGGGCCTGAACAAATGGCAGGTGTCACGTATGAGCTGCCACTGGTTTACATTGAAGTTACACAGGGGAATCCCCCTATCCGTATGGATCATCAAGAAATCCGTGATGGCTTTTCTCTGTTCCTATAGTCGATCCTGCATATGGAGGGTGGAATTCCAACGGGTGGAAACATCGCAAATCAGACTATGTTGGGGGATACTGTTCTGATGCTGAAGCTCAAGAAGGGTGTGCTTGGCGGTGTAGGAGTGGCTGAAGTGCATGCAAAGTTTCCTTCCCGTTGTTAGGATGTCTTTCAGATGGGTGGTAGACTTCAGAAAACGCTTGACAACTAGATTGAACACGTGTGCCATGGCAGGTCGCATGGCTCAGGCTTCCTTGTCGCAGCGCAGACAAGATGTTCTTCCCAGTGTCAGTCACCATGGTTCCCATTTGCAGTTTTCGTGGAGTAAGCCATGATTTCATGTATTGAGTTTCATTTTTAGCAGTTACTCCCATGTGTGACTCTGTTACTCAAGGCAAACCATGTGAAGAACAGCGTGAAACTGCAGTGTCCTGCAAACATGGTAGGCTGGAAGGGTACTGGGAAAAAAAAACAAAAATAAAAAAAAGAGAAAAAATTAATATTTAGAAAAAAAAACTAAAAAAAAAATAAAAAAAATTAAAAAGTAAATTTGTACAAAAATTAACAAAATATTAAAAGGCAATGGAAAAAAATATTTAAAAAAATATAAAAAAAAAACAATAAAAAATTAAAAAAAAATAAAAATGTTGATACATTTTATATGTTACTGTTATTATGTTATATGTTATTGTTGCTATGTTATATGTTATTATATGTTATTATTATAAAATGTTCAAATAAGATAAATGTTAACTATTAATAATATGTAATTGACAATTTGCCACTTTTCTCTGTGACACCATTGCTAAGTGCAAGTGCACTGTCACAGGCACAAAGGCCTAGGAGCATGGAGGCCACAGCGGAGGGACCTGTCCCAGTTGCTGTTGTGGTTGTGCAGGAACCACAATCACCCAGTGGGCCTTAAAGGATATGTATTGTCCCTGACCGTAGTTACAGCTTCAGACGTAGGCACTGCTGTGCACTTTGGTACACACTAACAGGCCAAAGGACTGCCCCACCTTCTGTTCAACAAAATTGTACAGGGCTGGTACTGCCTTCTACGTAAAGAAATTACAGCATGGGACTCTCCACCTCGGCTCGGCACAAGCCATCAGTTCTCTGAAAGGTCCACCAACTCAAAAGGGAGGGACTGCAGCACCAGCAACTTATACAGGAGCACATTTAGCTTCTGCACGTTGGATGAGTGGGCACATACTGTTGTCTCTTGGACATGGCTTGGCAATGGATTGCTGGCGGAATGACTGACTCGGATTAAGAGGAGGAGGAGCATCTGGAGCGACAGAGGATGGGTATGACACACAGGAGGTGGTGGAGCCTTGGCTGGCTGGAACAGAGAGCGGCGTGTCACTGGGTAATGCAGCAGGCTGGACCACCACTTTGGAGCCAACTCTCCCAGGCCACTTGATGGTGACGCTGCAAATGTTGACGCAGGGCTGTGGGTCCAATATTGGGACCCTGGCCACACTTCACCTTCTGCCTACACATCTTTCACATAGCCATGTTAACCTCCTGCGGATGCTTGATGAACAACTGCAACATGGGCTTGTAGCTGATTTGTCCTACCAACAGTCCGCACTAATTCACTGATGCTGCTGCCGCCGCTGCCGCCAACTCCAGGGACCCTCTTCCATTACCTCCTGGGAAGATAGCCTGCCGCGCGAGTGGTCTACCCCGAGCACATCTGCCTCCATACTTTCCCCATCTGCCACCATGCTGGCCGCTAAATCTGTCACTCTCCATCACTCCAAGCCTTTAAAAGTGCCCTCAAAACTCACTGATGTCCTCCTCAGGTTCCTCAACAGTGTCTGCTTAAGGAGCCAAAACGCTTGCAACACCTCCTCCCACGACACTCTCCTTATCACTACTTGCCCGCCTAGTGGCTGGCCAGTAGCTGCTGATTTTTCTGATTATCAAATCGACCTCACTGAATAGTGGAGCTGAATCCAAGGCATAACATACAACAGACAGTTGACTGGGGGTGTCAGATGTCACTTGTGATGCAGTAGATGATCGTGTTAACCAATGGATGACGGCAGATGGGTTGCTGTTCAAGACACGACCGCTAGCTGATCTCGGGAGATCGGGCCTCTCACTGAGACTCCTGCTGCCACTCACCCCTATTCTGCAGAGACCTCTGCTTGATGAAATGAGGCCTTATATGTTACTATGTTACTAATATGATACTAATCTGTCACTCTCCATGTTTTTTTTTTGAGAGACTGGCCTGCGTGGAAATTAATCGGGCATGGATCAGCCAAGATTTCCACCCACCAATGCCTGATGCATTAGAGTAGATTGATGATGGGGCCAGACCAACACTAAAGAAATATGGATCATGCAAAACAGATTTAAGGCGCTGCTCTCCAGTTACAGACATCCCTCCGCATCAGACCACAAGTAATTATTGAGAAAATGCTTTACGTTACTCTTACTTTTTATTAATATTCTTCGGATAAGATATATGTGCCGAAAATCTGTATATGTTCTCTTAATGCTGCTGCTTGCAACTCCAGGGTGTGATTCATCCAATTTTTTTGGGCTCCTGCTGCCAACTCCAGTGTCTCTTTCAAGCCATGTCTGGGCTGCTGCTGCTGCTTGCAACTCCAGGGTGTGATTCATCCAATTTTTGGGCTCCTGCTGCCAACTCCAGTGTCTCTTTCAAGCCATGTTTGGGCTGCTGCTGCTGCTTGCAACTCCAGGGTGTGATTCATTTAATTTTTGGGCTCCTGCAGCCAAATCCAGTGTCTCTTTAAAGCTATGTCTGGGCTCCTGCTGCTGCTGCTTGCAACTCCAGGGTGTGATTCATCCAATTTTTTGGGCTCCTGCTGCCAACTCCAGTGTCTCTTTCAAGCCATGTATGAGCTGCTGCTGCTGCTTGCAACTCCAGGGTGTGATTCATCCAATTTTTGGGCTCCTGTTGCCAACCCCAGTGTCTCTTTCAAGCTATGTTTGGGCTCTTGCTGCTGCTGCTTGCAACTCCAGGGTGTGATTCATCCAATTTTTGGGCTCCTGCTGCCAACTCCAGTGTCTCTTTCAAGCTATGTTTAGGCTGCTGCTGCTGCTTGCAACTCCAGGGTGTGATTAATTCAATTTTTGGGCTCCTGCAGCCAAATCCAGTGTCTCTTTAAAGCGATGTTTTGGCTCCTGCTGCTGCTGTTTGCAACTCCAGGGTGTGATTCATCCAATTTTTGGGCTCCTGCAGCCAACTCCAGTGTCTCTTTCAAGCTATGTTTGGGCTGCTGCTGCTTGCAACTCCAGGGTGTGATTCATTCAATTTTTGGGCTCCTGCAGCCAAATCCAGTGCCTCTTTAAAGCTATGTTTGGGCTCCTGCTGCTGCTGCTTGCAACTCCAGGGTGTGATTCATCCAATTTTTTGGGCTCCTGCTGCCAACTCCATTGTCTCTTTCAAGCTATGTTTGAGCTGCTGCTGCTGCTTGCAACTCCAGGGTGTGATTCATCCAATTTTTGGGCTCCTGTTGCCAACTCCAGTGTCTCTTTCAAGCTATGTTTGGGCTCCTGCTGCTGCTGCTTGCAACTCCTGGGTGTGATTCATCCAATTTTTGTGCTCCTGCTGCCAACTCCAGTGTCTCTTTCAAGCTATGTTTAGGCTGCTGCTGCTGCTTGCAACTCCAGGGTGTGATTCATCCAATTTTTGGGCTCCTGCAGCCAAATCCAGTGTCTCTTTAAAGTGATGTTTGGGCTGCTGCTGCTGCTGCTGCTTGCAACTCCAGGGTGTGATTCATCCAATTTTTTGGGCTCCTGCTGCCAACTCCAGTGTCTCTTTCAAGCCATGTCTGAGCTGCTGCTGCTGCTTGCAACTCCAGGGTGTGATTCATCCAATTTTTGGGCTCCTGTTGCCAACTCCAGTGTCTCTTTCAAGCTATGTTTGGGCTCCTGCTGCTGCTGCTTGCAACTCCAGGGTGTGATTCATCCAATTTTTGTGCTCCTGCTGCCAACTCCAGTGTCTCTTTCAAGCTATGTTTAGGCTGCTGCTGCTGCTTCCAACTCCAGGGTGTGATTCATCCAATTTTTGGGCTCCTGCAGCCAAATCCAGTGTCTCTTTAAAGCGATGTTTGGGCTGCTGCTGCTGCTGCTTGCAACTCCAGGGTGTGATTCATCCAATTTTTGGGCTCCTGCAGCCAACTCCAGTGTCTCTTTCCAGCCATGTTTGGGCTGCTGCTACTGCTTGCAACTCCAGGGTGTGATTCATCCAATTTTTGGGCTCCTGTTGCCAACTCCAGTGTCTCTTTCAAGCTATGTTTGGGCTCCTGCTGCTGCTGCTTGCAACTCCAGGGTGTGATTCATCCAATTTTTGTGCTCCTGCTGCCAACTCCAGGGTGTGATTAATTCAATTTTTGGGCTCCTGCAGCCAAATCCAGTGTCTCTTTAAAGCGATGTTTTGGCTCCTGCTGCTGCTGTTTGCAACTCCAGGGTGTGATTCATCCAATTTTTGGGCTCCTGCAGCCAACTCCAGTGTCTCTTTCAAGCTATGTTTGGGCTGCTGCTGCTTGCAACTCCAGGGTGTGATTCATTCAATTTTTGGGCTCCTGCAGCCAAATCCAGTGCCTCTTTAAAGCTATGTTTGGGCTCCTGCTGCTGCTGCTTGCAACTCCAGGGTGTGATTCATCCAATTTTTTGGGCTCCTGCTGCCAACTCCATTGTCTCTTTCAAGCTATGTTTGAGCTGCTGCTGCTGCTTGCAACTCCAGGGTGTGATTCATCCAATTTTTGGGCTCCTGTTGCCAACTCCAGTGTCTCTTTCAAGCTATGTTTGGGCTCCTGCTGCTGCTGCTTGCAACTCCTGGGTGTGATTCATCCAATTTTTGTGCTCCTGCTGCCAACTCCAGTGTCTCTTTCAAGCTATGTTTAGGCTGCTGCTGCTGCTTGCAACTCCAGGGTGTGATTCATCCAATTTTTGGGCTCCTGCAGCCAAATCCAGTGTCTCTTTAAAGTGATGTTTGGGCTGCTGCTGCTGCTGCTGCTTGCAACTCCAGGGTGTGATTCATCCAATTTTTTGGGCTCCTGCTGCCAACTCCAGTGTCTCTTTCAAGCCATGTCTGAGCTGCTGCTGCTGCTTGCAACTCCAGGGTGTGATTCATCCAATTTTTGGGCTCCTGTTGCCAACTCCAGTGTCTCTTTCAAGCTATGTTTGGGCTCCTGCTGCTGCTGCTTGCAACTCCAGGGTGTGATTCATCCAATTTTTGTGCTCCTGCTGCCAACTCCAGTGTCTCTTTCAAGCTATGTTTAGGCTGCTGCTGCTGCTTCCAACTCCAGGGTGTGATTCATCCAATTTTTGGGCTCCTGCAGCCAAATCCAGTGTCTCTTTAAAGCGATGTTTGGGCTGCTGCTGCTGCTGCTTGCAACTCCAGGGTGTGATTCATCCAATTTTTGGGCTCCTGCAGCCAACTCCAGTGTCTCTTTCCAGCCATGTTTGGGCTGCTGCTACTGCTTGCAACTCCAGGGTGTGATTCATCCAATTTTTGGGCTCCTGTTGCCAACTCCAGTGTCTCTTTCAAGCTATGTTTGGGCTCCTGCTGCTGCTGCTTGCAACTCCAGGGTGTGATTCATCCAATTTTTGTGCTCCTGCTGCCAACTCCAGTGTCTCTTTCAAGCTATGTTTAGGCTGCTGCTGCTGCTTGCAACTCCAGGGTGTGATTCATCCAATTTTTGGGCTCCTGCAGCCAAATCCAGTGTCTCTTTAAAGCGATGTTTTGGCTCCTGCTGCTGCTGCTTGCAACTCCAGGGTGTGATTCATCCAATTTTTGGGCTCCTGCAGCCAACTCCAGTGTCTCTTTCAAGCTATGTTTGGGCTGCTGCTGCTTGCAACTCCAGGGTGTGATTCATTCAATTTTTGGGCTCCTGCAGCCAAATCCAGTGCCTCTTTAAAGCTATGTTTGGGCTCCTGCTGCTGCTGCTTGCAACTCCAGGGTGTGATTCATCCAATTTTTTGGGCTCCTGCTGCCAACTCCAGTGTCTCTTTCAAGCTATGTTTGAGCTGCTGCTGCTGCTTGCAACTCCAGGGTGTGATTCATCCAATTTTTGGGCTCCTGTTGCCAACTCCAGTGTCTCTTTCAAGCTATGTTTGGGCTCCTGCTGCTGCTGCTTGCAACTCCTGGGTGTGATTCATCCAATTTTTGTGCTCCTGTTGCCAACTCCAGTGTCTCTTTCAAGCTATGTTTAGGCTGCTGCTGCTGCTTGCAACTCCAGGGTGTGATTCATCCAATTTTTGGGCTCCTGCAGCCAAATCCAGTGTCTCTTTAAAGCGATGTTTGGGCTGCTGCTGCTGCTGCTTGCAACTCCAGGGTGTGATTCATCCAATTTTTTGGGCTCCTGCTGCCAACTCCAGTGTCTCTTTCAAGCCTTGTTTGAGCTGCTGCTGCTGCTTGCAACTCCAGGGTGTGATTCAGCCGATTTTTGGGCTCCTGCTGCCAACTCCAGTGTCTCTTTCAAGCTATGCTTGGGCTGCTGCTGCTGATTGCAACTCCATGGTGTGATTCATCCAATTTTTGGGCTCCTGCAGCCAAATCCAGTGTCTCTTTAAGCTATGTTTGGGCTCCTGCTGCTGCTGCATGCAACTCCAGGGTGTGATTCATCCAATTTTTGGGCTCTGCTGCCAACTCCAGTGTCTCTTTCAAGCTATGTTTGGGCTGCTGCTGCTTGCAACTCCAGGGTGTGATTCATTCAATTTTTGGGCTCCTGCAGCCAAATCCAGTGTCTCTTTAAAGCTATGTTTGGGCTCCTGCTGCTGCTGCTTGCAACTCCAGGGTGTGATTCATCCAATTTTTGTGCTCCTGCTGCCAACTCCAGTGTCTCTTTCAAGCTATGTTTAGGCTGCTGCTGCTGCTTCCAACTCCAGGGTGTGATTCATCCAATTTTTGGGCTCCTGCAGCCAAATCCAGTGTCTCTTTAAAGCGATGTTTGGGCTGCTGCTGCTGCTGCTGCTTGCAACTCCAGGGTGTGATTCATCCAATTTTTGGGCTCCTGCAGCCAACTCCAGTGTCTCTTTCCAGCCATGTTTGGGCTGCTGCTGCTGCTTGCAACTCCAGGGTGTGATTCATTCAATTTTTGGGCTCCTGCAGCCAAATCCAGTGTCTCTTTAAAGCTATGTTTGGGCTCCTGCTGCTGCTGCTTGCAACTCCAGGGTGTGATTCATCCAATTTTTGTGCTCCTGCTGCCAACTCCAGTGTCTCTTTCAAGCTATGTTTAGGCTGCTGCTGCTGCTTCCAACTCCAGGGTGTGATTCATCCAATTTTTGGGCTCCTGCAGCCAAATCCAGTGTCTCTTTAAAGCGATGTTTGGGCTGCTGCTGCTGCTTGCAACTCCAGGGTGTGATTCATTCAATTTTTGGGCTCCTGCTGCCAACTCCAGTGTCTCTTTCAAGCCATGTTTGAGCTGCTGCTGCTGCTGCTTGCAACTCCAGGGTGTGATTCATCCAATTTTTGGGCTCCTGTTGCCAACTCCAGTGTCTCTTTCAAGCTATGTTTGGGCTCCTGCTGCTGCTGCTTGCAACTCCAGGGTGTGATTCATCCAATTTTTGTGCTCCTGCTGCCAACTCCAGTGTCTCTTCCAAGCTATGTTTAGGCTGCTGCTTGCAACTCCAGGGTGTGATTCATCCAATTTTTGGGCTCCTGCAGCCAAATCCAGTGTCTCTTTAAAGCGATGTTTGGGCTCCTGCTGCTGCTGCTTGCAACTCCAGGGTGTGATTCATCCAATTTTTGGGCTCCTACAGCCAACTCCAGTGTCTCTTTCAAGCTATGTTTGGGCTGATGCTGCTGCTGCTTGCAACTCCAGGGTGTGATTCATCCGATTTTTGGGCTCCTGCAGCCAAATCCAGTGTCTCTTTAAAGCTATGTTTGGGCTGCTGCTGCTTGCAACTCCAGGGTGTGATTCAGCCGATTTTTGGGCTCCTGCTGCCAACTCCAGTGTCTCTTTCAAGCTATGTTTGGGCTGCTGCTGCTGATTGCAACTCCATGGTGTGATTCATCCAATTTTTGGGCTCCTGCAGCCAAATCCAGTGTCTCTTTAAGCTATGTTTGGGCTCCTGCTGCTGCTGCATGCAACTCCAGGGTGTGATTCATCCAATTTTTGGGCTCTGCTGCCAACTCCAGTGTCTCTTTCAAGCTATGTTTGGGCTGCTGCTGCTTGCAACTCCAGGGTGTGATTCATTCAATTTTTGGGCTCCTGCAGCCAAATCCAGTGTCTCTTTAAAGCTATGTTTGGGCTCCTGCTGCTGCTGCTTTCAACTCCAGGGTGTGATTCATCCAATTTTTGGGCTCCTGCTGCCAACTCCAGTGTCTCTTTCAAGCCATGTTTGGGCTGCTGCTTGCAACTCCAGGGTGTGATTCGTCCAATTTTGGGCTCCTGCAGCCAAATCCAGTGTCTCTTTAAAGCTATGTTTGGGCACCTGCTGCTGCTGCTGCTTGCAACTCCAGGGTGTGATTCATTCATTTTTTGGGCTCCTGCAGCCAACTCCAGTGTCTCTTTAAAGCAATGTTTGGGTACCTGCTGCTGCTACTACTGCTGCTGCTTGCAACTCCAGGGTGTGATTCTGCAAATTTTTGGGCTCCTGCTGCTGCCAGCTCCAGGGTGTGTTTTTCAGGCACTATAGGGGCCCCTCATAGTGATGCCACCTCAACTCTCTGCAATTGTGCCGCTTTGCGATTTTATTAGCAATGCCTCCGATCTGCATGTGATAATTATTTACAGTATTATTTTACTAACCCAGCACACATCCTATGCATGTTACAGCAAGGCAGAATGGTTTACAACCCTATTGAGACTCTAGGAGGCTCAGAAATAGCCGTTTTTAATAGCGATTTGCCGCGAATAAATTCGGGTCGAACCGATTTTTGTCGGAAAATTTGGCGAATCAGTCGAATCGAATTTTTCAAAAGTTCGCTCATCTCTAATCTTATCCTAAGAATATTAATAAAAATTAAGAATAACGTAAAGCATTTCCTCAGTAATTACTTGTGGTCTGATGTGGAGGAATGTCTGTAACTGGAGAGCAGCACCTAAAATCTGTTTTGCACTATCCATATTTCTTTAGTGTTGGTCTGGCACCATGATCAATCTACTCTGATGCATCAGGCATTGGTGGGTGGAAATCTTGGCTGATCCATGCCCGATTCATTTCAAGCAGGCCAGTCTCTCAAAAAAACATTTTTAAAGCGTACTGGAGCATGTTGAATTGCCCTCATCAGAGTGTCACATACGCACAGCTAAGAGTTTTATCACTTTGTTCCTGTTAAAGTCTTCAGGGCCTAGTTACTACTCAGTGAAAGGCCATAGATAGTTACACACTTCTGCTGTTATTGACAAATCCTGTTTTAAGTGTAATGTAGCTTTTTGTCCTCCCCTCATATACGCACTAAGTATGTCAGGCAGAGAAGTGCCAGGATGGGCACAGAGAAGTTGCAGAGGCCTTAATTCATCAAGCAGAGGTCGCAGCAGACTAGGGGGGAGTGGCAGCAGGAGTCTCAGTGAGAGGTCTGATCTCCCGGTATCAGCTAGTGGTCGTGTCTCGACCAGCAACCCATCTGCCGTCATCGATTGGTTAACACGATCATCCAGTGCATCACAAGTGACATCTGACACCCCCAGTCAACTGTCGGTTATATCTTATGCTTTGGGTCCAGCTCCACTATTCAGTAAGGATGATCTGATAATCTGAAAAATCAGCAGCTACTGCCCAGCCAAGAAGTGGAGGAGACACTCGCCGCTTCTTCCACTAGGCGGGCAAGCAGTGATGAGAAGAATGGCGTGGGAGGTGGTGTTGCAAGCATTTTGGCTTCTTAAGCAGACACTGTTGAGGAATATATTGGTATATATATATATATATATATATATATATATATATATTATATTTTGGTATATATATATATATATATATATATATATATATATATATATTGGTATTTATAAATATATATATATATATATATATGATATATTGGTGACAGAAAGAAGAAAAACAATGCAGTCTCAAAAATTAGAAATTGGGAAAATAAATATATTGACGGAGATAAGGCTGTGGCTGACCATCTGAATAGCTACTTTTGTTCGGTATTTTCAGATAGTAGCAGGCACGGCCATAGCACAGCACAGCTCTCCAGTGGGATGCTGGAGTGGAGTTTCTGGAGGCTGATGTCCTATCCGAGCTGGCACATCTAAAGGTAAGTAAGGCAATGGGTCCAGATGGAATCCACCCCAGAGTTCTAAGGGAACTTAGGTTTGTGATTGCAGCCCCTCTAACTGATTTCCTTAACCATTCCCTTTCAACTGGTGAGGTTCCAGATGATTGGAGAATGGCCAATGTCGTACCAATCCATAAAAAGGGGAGTAGAGAAGAAGCCAGCAATTACAGGCCAGTTAGTTTAACATCTATAGTGGTCAAATTAATGAAACACTCTTAAAAAAACAGATAATTTGTCATCTAAAAATTAATGACCTATTGGACCAAAAACAGCACGGCTTTACTGAGGGCAGATCATGTCAGACCAATCTTATTGATTTCTTTGACAATGTCACTAAAGTGTTAGATGAAGGTGGTGCTGTGGATATCGCCTATCTGGATTTTAGCAAACCCTTTGACACTGTACCACATAAGGAGCTCATAGATAAGTTATTGAAGGTAGGACTCAATCCCTGGATAGTTCAGTGGATTTCCAGTTGGCTGAGGGATCGGTATCAGAGCGTTGTTGTAAATGGTGTGCACTCTGAACAAAGGCGAGTTACAAGTGGTGTGCCGCAAGCCTCTGTCCTGGGCCCCATTCTTTTTAATATATTTGTAAGTGACATAGGAGAAGGCTTGGTAGGAAAAGTTTGTCTGTTTGCTGATGATACAAAGGTTAGTAATAGGGTGAATATTCCTGGAGGTGTCTGCAACATGGAAAATGATTTAGCTTTACTGGATAGATGGTCAAACTGTGGAAACTAGAGTTTAATGTCTCTAAATGTAAAATCATGCACTTGGGTAGAAGGAATCCCTGCTCTGAGCACCGTATGGGCAGCACTGTGTTAGCCAGGACCTCGGAGGAGAGAGATTTAGGGATACTGATTACTTATAGCTGCAAGATGAGTGGACAGTGTAGCCAGGCAGTGGGAAAAGCAAGCAGGATGCTCGGCTGCATAGCTTGAGGCATCACCAGTAGGAAGAGGGAGGTTGTGATGCCGCTGTATAGAGCCCTGGTAAGGCCACAGCTAGAATACTGTGTGCAGTTCTGGAGACCTTACCTGCAAAAAGACATTATTCAAATAGAACGTGTCCAAAGGCGGGCAACAAAAATGGTAGAACAACTTAAAACTTATCAGGAGAGACTTAAAGAACTTAATTTGTACAGTCTGGAGGAAAGAAGGGAGAGAGGGGACATGATGGAGACCTTTAAATATGTGAAAGGATTGAATAAGGTTCAGGAGGGAAGTGTTTTTAAGAAGAAGCTTAATGATAGAACAAGGGGGCACAACCTGAAGCTAGTCGGGGGGAAGATCAGGAGCAATGTTAGAAAATATTATTTTACAGAAAGAGTAGTAGATGCTTGGAACAAACTTCCAGCAGAGGTAGTTGAAAAATCAACAGTCACTGAATTCAAACATGCCTGGTATAAGCACACATCTATCCTAAGATAAAGAGTAGATACAGTATACACATAAGGGCAGACTAGATGGACCGTATGGTCTCCTTCTGCCGTCAACCTTCTATGTTTCTAGGAACCTGATGAGGGCATCCGTGAGCTTTGAGGGCACTTTTAAAGGCTTGGAGTGATGGAGAGCGACAGATTTAGCGGTCAGCATGGTGGCAGAAGGGGAAAGTATGGAGGCAAATGTGCTCAGGGTAGACCACTTGCTGCGCGGCAGGCTACCTTCCCAGGAGGTAGTGGAAAAGGGACCCCGGAGACGCCGGCGGCGGCGGCAGCAGCAGTGAATCAGTGCGGACTGTTGGTAGGAAAATCAGCTACTTGCAGGAGGTTAACATGGCTATATGAAAGATGTGTAGGCAAAAGGCGAAGTGTGGCCAGGGTCCCAATGTTGGCTCACAGCCCAGTGTCAACATTTGCAGCGTCGCCATCAAAGTAAATTTTGTAAAATATTTTAATTCTTTATTTTTTTTATATTTTGTTTTTATTTTTAATTTTTTTGGGGGGGTATTTCTATTTATTTTTTCCAGCCTGCCCTGTGTGTAGGACATGGCGGTTTCAGGCTGTTCTTCACATGGTTTGCCTTCGCGCACGGAGCCACAAATGGGAGGAACTGCTAAAAATCATTAATCAATAAATGAAATCATGGCTTACTCCATGAAAACAACAAATGGGAACCATGGTGACTGACAATGGGAAGAACATCTTGTCTGCGTTGCGACAAGGAAGTCATGCGTCCTGCCATGGCACACGTGTTCAATCTAGTTGTCAAGCGATTTCTGAAGTCTTCCCCCCATCTGCAAGACATCCTAACAATGGGAAGGAAACTTTGCATGCACTTCAGCCACTCCTACACCGCCAAGCACACCCTTCTTGAGCTCCAGCGTCAGAACGGTTTCCCCCAACATCTGATTTGCGATGTCTCCACCCATTGGAATCCCACCCTCCATATGTTGGATCAACTATAAGAATAGAGACAAGCCATCACTGATTTCTTGATGATCCAAGCACATAGGGGGACTCCCCTGTGTAACTTCAATGTAAACCAGTGGCAGCTCATATGTGACACCTGTCGTTTGCTCAGGCCCTTTGAGGAAGCCAATTATTAGTCAGTCGCCAGGACTACGGGATGAAAGATGTGATTCCACTGCTTCATGTACTACAACACATGTTGGAAACCATGGCTGGTCAGGGCACTGGAGACATGGCACCTACATTTCACGGCCACATGAAGCCTGTGGGGGCTGAAGTGGAGGAGGAGGAGATGTGGGTGGGGCACAGCGAAGCACAGTTTAGGTTTGACAAAATGGCCATTTTATCTAGTCATCTGACAGGAGAGTAGGAGCAGGAGCAGCCAGAGGAGCTAGAGGGTTGTGATGAAGGCGAGAAATTGGACCCAGACACACGGTGGCAGTATGCAGTGGAGATGGAAACAGGTAGTCCCTCAGAGTGACTTGCACAAATGGCACGATGCATGCTCACGTGCTTGCGTAGTGACCACAGAATTGTCTCCATTTGTCAGCGGGATAACTTCTGGCTCTCCACCTTATTGGACCCTCGCTACTGGCAAAAAAGGGGGGCATTCTTTTACACCCACTGAGAGGCAGGACAAACTGACTACTACAGAGACATTCTACGTATTAATTGGCCGATGCCTATCTGCGCCATTGTCCATACTCTTGCAGGTCTGACTCGGGGGGGACCTCTGTGCTCACCTTCCACTGCCATGGCTGCTAGGGGGGGGTGGCAGGAGCAGCAGCAGCAGCAGCTCCATCAGCAGCAGCCTGAGTCTTCAGTAGCTAATGAGTAGCTTTCTTCACTCGCATAGTGAGGCTAATCATGAGCTGCAGAAAGACCTGGAGCAGGCCCTGAACCAGCAGGTCGTGTCATACCTTGACATGACCATGCCAACGCACCTTAAGGACCTGCTGGAATTCTGGGCAGCCAAACTTGACTTGTGGCCGCAACTGGCAGAGTTTACCCTGGGAAAGCTGTCCTGCCCGGCCAGTAGTGTGCCATCTGAGCGGGTGTTTAGTGCGGCGGGGGCCATAGTCATGCCAAGGAGAACTCGTCTGTCCACGAAAAATGTGGAGAGACTCACCTTTGTGAAGATGAATCAGTCAAGGATTTCCACCCACCAATGGCTGATCCATGGTAGTAGCTGATGCATGGTAGCTCCTTATGCTGCTGCCAACTCCAATGTGTGTACTCTTAAAAGACACATGCTAGCATATTTGGGATGCCATCCCGGTTAAAGGCAATGTCTGCTGGCAATTTGACTTTATTTACAAAATGCACAATGTTAATAGACAGCTACTCTTCAAATATTTAGGATATTATTTGGGATGCCCCCTTGGCGAAAGGCAAAGGTTGCTTAAAAAGTGACTTTCTTTACAAAATGAAACCAGTTAGCAGACAGGTACTCTTCAAATATTATGCTAGTATTTGGGATGCCCCCCCCCCCCCGCCCGGCGAAAGGCAAAGGTTGTTTAAAAAGGGACTTTCTTTTCAAAATGCAACCAGTTAGCAGACAGGTACTCTTCAAATATTTATGCTAGTATTTGGGATGCCCCCCCCGGCGAAAGGCAATGGTTGCTTAAAAAGTGACTTTTACAAAAGGCACAATGTTAATAGACAGGTAGTCTTCAAATATTTCTGCTAGTATTTGGGATGCCCCGGCGAAAGGCAAAGGTTGCTTAAAAAGTGACTTTCTTTACAAAATGCACAATGTTAATAGACAGGTACTCTTCAAATATTTCTGCTAGTATTTGGGATGCCCCCCCGGCAAAAGGCAAAGGTTGCTTAAAAAGTTACTTTCTTTACAAAATGCACAATGTTAATAGACAGGTACTCTTCAAATATTAATGCTAGCACGCTTTTTTGAGAATGACACCAGGAAAAGGAAAAGCTAAATAGGCAGGTGTGTTATTAACACTAAATAGGCTTGAAAGCCAATGCAAACACTTGAAACTTTCCCTGTCTTTCTCTGTCACTGTCACAGCCTCTCTCCTTCTCTATCTGTCCCTCGCTCGGCTCCTTCTGTTCTTTGTTCTATCTATCTCTCCCTCGCTGTATCTGTCTGTCTGTCTGTCTGTCCCTCTCTCCCTGCCTGATTTGCTCTGCCCGCAATACAGTGCCAAAATGAGCTTCCGCAAGATGGCCGCCGCTTATATAGGGCTGTGACATCATCGGTAAGCCTGTCTGCTGAAAGGTAGCATGTGACGCCTACCCAGGATTCCTTGGCCCATGGAACATGTCCTGACATGTGGATCCTCCATTTTCCAGTGTCCCATCACTGAAGAGCCGGCCTGTTATTTCCTATCACCCTTCTTAATGCCAATGGAAAGACAGAGCCACCCCTGAAGATCCTGCCTGTAACGCCATTTCCTCCCATCCTCCGTAATGCTGCCGACAGAAAGACAGACCATCACTGAAGATTCTGCTTGTAACTCCATTTCCTTCCATCCTCCGTAATGCTGCCAATGGAAAGACAGACCATCACTGAAGATCCTGTCTGTAACTCCATTTCCTACCATCGTCCGTAATGCTGCCGACGGAAAGTCAGACCCATCATTGAGGATCCGGCCTGTAACTCCATTTCCTTCCACCCTCCATAATGCTGCTGACAGAAAGACAGAACCATCACTGAACAAAAAACTGTCAACATTCGATCATTTCTCAATACTTAGACAAGCAAGCCAGGACTATAATAATAACAATAAAGATCTGCGGGCAAATATGCACTATTATCATTTCATATGCTCCTAATCAAGGCCAGACAAAATATTTAATAAATGTAGCAAAAAAAATAGACCAGAAAAAAAAAGGCATCATAATCTGGGTAGGAGACTTTAACCTAATAGCTAACAACGATCTTGACTCAACCGGAGCAAAAAGGAAATACACAGAATTATTAACTAATCATCACATATGGGACCCCATTAGAGGTCTTAACCTAATCAATGTCTGGTGAACACTCCACCCAACAGATAAAGATTACTCCTACTACAACAGAGCCAAAAACTCATATTCAAGAATAGATTTTTGCTTCACTAGGCAGCAAAACCTGCATATGATCACCCACTGTTCTATAGGAAATATAACCCTCTCGGATCACGCACCAGTAGCTATGACCTTGAACTTTAGATACAAAACTGACTTATCTCACCAATGGAAATTAAATAAGAATATATTAAAATTTGACAGCGACCAACAGAGTTTAAAAAACAATATCAGAGAACTTTTCAAGACAAATCATACCAGCGAAGTAAAGATCAGAACTACCTGGGAAACCCATAAATGCTATATAAGAGGTATATGCATTGCCATTGCAGCAAAAAATAGAAGACTGATCTCTCAACAGATAAAAGACCTGGTAAACTTGAAAAGTCTCATAAACAACATGAGACCGAAAGTCTCTACCATGAAATGCAAAAGGCAAGAATAGCCCTTAAAGAAATATTAAGCCCAGAGAACATAAAATTGCAAAAATAAAAAGATTACATGAACTAAATAAAAATGGGAAACACTTGGCAGATCTAGCAAAAGACAACAAGGCTGAAAATTTTATTGAAACAATTACAGACATAAATGGTACCACCCACTATACAACAGCAGACATTAAGAATATTTTTTACCAATTCTATGAGAATTTGTACAATGTTCCAGAACCATTTAATAAAAATTGTGATTCCTTTCTTTAATAAATAAACATCCCAAAAATCCCGGAAGAATTGAAACAACCATTGGAAAGCCCATTCAACATCAAAGAAGTTAAGTGGGCAATAAATAATTTAAAAATTAAAAAAGCATCAGGTAGCGACGGCTTCCCAGCTGAATATTACAAAACTTTTAGAGAAGAGCTGGCCCCACACCTAACTGAATTATTTAATGCATTGGATAATAACTACCCACTTAGCCAACAGATGAATAACACAATTTTAAAACTAATCCCAAAACCTGGAAAAAACCCAACCAACTGCGCTCACTACAGACCCATATCGCTAATTAATACTGACTTGAAGCTATTCACAAAAATTATCTGTAAACGACTAGAGGAAGCACTACCCTATGTGATTTTCACTACCCAAGCAGGATTCATGCCAGCGAGAGGAATACATCAAAACATCTCCCTGGCCATGACTGCGCTAAACAAAATCTCAAAGGATAAAACAAAAGCGATCGTATTAGCACTTGATGCAGAAAAAGCATTCGATCGGGTATCTTGGAGATTTTTGGAAGCTACCCTACAAAAAGTTGGCTTAGGCCCCAAAATCTCTGCCAAGATTCTGAGCCTTTATAAAAACCAGTCGGCCCAGATCGAAATAAATGGCTCGCTTACTAACCACTTTCAGATAAGAAATGGAACTAGACAAGGCTGCCCTCTCTCTCCCCCCTTGTTTAATATACATCTAGAACCTCTACTCAGGAAAATTATCGAAGATCCCGCGATCAAGGGGATAGGAGCGGGAAAAAATGAAATAAAAATCCTTGCCTATGCCGATGACATCTTACTAACTCTAGGAAATCCTAGAACATCTCTTCAAAGATGTCTACACGTTTTGGATTCTTTTGGACAGCACTCTAACTTTAAACTAAACATAGGAAAGTCAATCATTATGCCATTGAATATACCTCAAACAGAATTACAAGAACTTAAAAAAATGGCCAATTTTCACATCGAGGAAAACCTTTTTTAAATACCTAGGAATTAATATAACAAAAAAACACAAACAAATGTTCGAGGCAAATTACTCCCCCCTCATCACTTCATTAAGGGAAACCGTAAAAAGGTGGAATAAGTTACCATTGAATATATTAGGAAGAATACCACTAGTCAAAATATTTTTTTTACACAAACTAATCTTCCTTTTTCAAGTAATACCGATAAACCTACCAGGAAAATATTTTCTAGAAATAAACAGAACCATTTCGGACTTCATATGGAGAGGGAGAAAACACAAGGCAAAATATAACTACCTAAGCCTCCCCTTGAACTATGGAGGCCTGAGAGCCCCTAACATCAAACAATATTATCAAGCTGCACAGATACAAAGAATATTCAGATGGAAACACTCAGTATATACAGAAGCTTGGCCACAACTGGAATTAGACCCCATCAAAATAGATGACGTGTTCTCTTTAAACCCAAAAACTCTAACAGAAGTCTTGCGTCTCACATCACAACCACTGGCCCACTCAACTCTCACCACCTTAAAATCCTTGACCAGACAAAATCCCCACTCCCTCAAAGACTTATAAGCCTGGAAAAAAAGAGGGTAGTAGAAGAAGAAACAGTGAAATACAATATTAAGTTGGAATTCCCACTGGAGTTCATTAGGATACAAGACATTTGGTCAAATGAAATAGAAATTGCCCAAATATACTGCAAAGAAAAAATAAGCCACAATCTTAATACTTTTCTAAAGTATACTAAGGCCACTAACATCCTTAGAGACCATAGTCAGCCAGATACTATCCCTCCCTTATCCAGCTTCCAATCATTATTTTTCACCTTAGACACTCAACCCAAACAGCTACGGGCTAAATCCAGGATACTCTGTGACGTGGCCCCGACTTAAGATAGTAAACCCGATTCATTCAAGAAAAAATGGGAGGGAGACATTCAGAAATCACTCTCGGACACAGACTGGCAGAATATTCAGAAGGAAAATGCTCTAATACTATCCGCCCCACTAAGAATCTTCTCCTTCAAATACATTGCTAGGTTCTACTTAACCGCTGACTATAATAATAATTTGTCCCCTTACCTCTGTTGGTGGTGCAAACTATTCCCAAACACAGTACAACATATCTGGTGGGAATGTGCCCACATCACAGTGCTTTGGCAGGACATAATTCATTTCGTAAATACGATAGAGGGGATAAACATCACACTAGACAAAGCAAGAATTCTTCTAAATATCCCAATACAGGACTTTACCCAAGGCTAAGAGGTCCTTGATCAACTTTATTAAAATGGGCACCAAGTACTATATCGTCAATCATTGGCGCAAGCCTACCCCACCCACTTTTGGAAAGTGGTCAAAAAAGATGTTAGAAATTATAGATATCGAAGCCGAGGTGAATACACAGGTCGAAATCAGGAAACAACTCCTTCAATTCGGTAAGGAACTGTTAGAAAGACTCAAACAAGTACCGCCTGGAGAGGATAAGTAAAATGATATGGGAAAAAAAAAATGTGTATATGTGTGTGCATATGTATCTATATGTATATATGTATATAAATATATACATGTTTGTAGGCATGTTTATATGTATGTATGTAGCTAGATAAATCAATTATTCCAGTGGTATAGCTAGGGAGGGGGTGTATTAAAGAGGAAGGGGGAAAAAAAATAATATATCTATATATGTATGCGTGTGTGTATATGTATATACATATTGATACGTTCTATCTCTAGGTGGAGGGGACCATAGGTAAGGTATAACCAAGAACTAATTAGGCAGCACCCGCAAATGATGATAAAAGGACCACACCTGCTGATGAAAGACTATGAATCTGAAAACAGCAAAGGGAGACTTAAATCTGAGCGAAAAAAAAAAGAACTATCACTGAAGATCCTGCCTACAACTCAATTTCCTTCCATCCTCCGTAATGCTGCCAACGGAAAGTCAGGCCCATCACTGAAGATCCTGCCTGTAACTCCATTTCCTTCAGTCCTCCATAATGCTGCCGACGAAAAGTCAGACCCATCACTGAAGATCCTGTCTGTAGCTTAATTTCCTCCCATCGTCCATAATGCTGCCAACGGAAAGTCAGGCCCATCACTGAAGATCCTGCCTGTAACTCCATTTCCTTCAATCCTCCATAATGCTGCCGACGAAAAGTCAGACCCATCACTGAAGATCCGGCCTGTAACTTCATTTCCTCCCATCCTCCGTAATGCTGCCGATGGAAAGACAGGCCCATCACTGAAGATCCTGCATGTAACTCCATTTCCTCCCATCCTCTGTAATGCTGCCGATGGAAAGACAGATCTGTTTATAAAACAAATTTCTTTATTGAGAGCAATGGCTCAAATGCACAAAGCACCAAATGAGAGGAATGATCTCTCTGGAATAATCCCAATATCCGTACCCTAGTATGTCCACTCTAAAGTTCCAGCTGTTCTTCTGGCCTCTCCTCGCCTCACCTGCCTACAGCTTCCTTGCTTCATCTACTGCTTGAAGGTGTGTACTTTCTATAGATGGGTTACATTATGGTCAGCCAATACAAAAGAAAAGCAAGTGAAGATGAGCCGTGAAACCTTTGTAAATAATGGCCCAGCAATTGACCCTCCTGACCCAACTTGTTGGTGAGCTTCCTATTGGTTATGACCAAATGCAGGGTGGTATGGTTGAACTTTATACAAGACCCTTTTCCCAGGGATCTTTTGTTTGTGTTAACTATCAATGTTAGCCTCTCATAATACTACGAGCACTGCATTGCCATTTTGACTGAAACGAAACTATTTTTTAATTTTCATACATTTTACATTTTTATTGCTATCCATGAACCAAGCAAGAGGTATTACTCATCATAAGAGAGTAAAAGAAGATTGACTGCATTTGAAGGGCTTCGTTACTGTCCTCTCCAGATGGTCAGTGCTTGTGTGATGGTTGTAGAACAATAACTGCTGTGGCATGTTAAAAATGGTGTGGCCCCTAGTCATAGCAGGGCCATGGGGTGTCATATAATTGATAATAGACACATTCCTATAAAGACCTAGAAGCCTAAAGCATTGTTTTTGTACTAAGGATGGAAGTTAAGCAACAGTTAATTAATACAGTAAGCATATGCCCAAACATGTGTCTAAGTAAGTCAGCAGTCTAGAAGCATCTATCTCATGCAATGGCATTTGCTTCTTGCACAGTAATGTTACAGGTTACCAATAAATATCCATATCTGGGGGGTGCAGATTTCATACTAGGAATAGTAGCTGCTAAGAAGATTAGTTTAAGTAATCACCAATTTTGCAAAGGGCTAGGCAGAAGGAAGAAGAGAAGCCAAATCAGGGCAAACAGATTCAAGGAGACCTAAAGCCAGGAAAGATGTCATCACCCTCTATGGGACCCGCAGAAAATCACATGATGAAAGAACCTGCAGAGGGCAAGGGAAAGTGTCAAGTTAGCACTAACAGTGTCTCCAGACAAAAGGAGATCAAAACAGGGATGAGATGTGTGAACCAATAAACAAGATTCTAATAAAGTAAGTGGAAAACTTCATAAGAAACCAAAGTATTTTTTGTGTATTAACCTCTGCCTAGGACAGCTTTACTCCGCACATGAGCCTCAAAATACCCTTTTGCCCTGAAGATAGACGCTCCCCAAACACTACTCTTAAGTAAGCATGGAGAGATGAGTAACACTACTCCATACTGATTTCCTTTTGTAGCAGAATTGCTTTACATGTATTTTGTTATGGGATGAAAAAGATAGAGATGTCAATAATTAGAAAATTGCATGTTCACAATTTGTCACCAAATCCCGCTCAAGTTTTGTTCATATGCTTCAAAAGATTTCTAATAAACAAAACCATTGAGATACAAACTTTTACCAATCAAAAATCGTGCTCAAACAGTTGGTAATAAGTTTCCCAATGGCATTTTTCAAATCCTTATTCCTTAAACTGTATATGATTGGATTAATTAATGGAGTAACTACAGTGTACAGTAAAGACAGGAACTTAGTGATATAATTTGACTGTTCTTTATGAGGAACCAGATAAACAGCAATTAGGGTCCCGTAAAAGATAAAAACAACAGTTAGATGTGAACTGCAGGTTGGGAAAACTTTCTTTCTTCCACTAATAGATGGAATCTTCAAAATGGTGGCTATGATGTAAATGTATGATACAATTATGATACAGAATGGGGGGACTATGCAAACAGCACCAATAGATTTCACTTCAAATTTAAGAATGGTGGTATCCGTGCAGGAGAGCTCCAGTATTGGATCAAAATCACAAAAGAAATGATCAATAATATTTGGCCCACAAAATGGTAAGTTTAACATATTTAATATGTCATTTAAAACTATTAAAATGTCCAAAATCCAGCATGTGATCACCATTCTCCAGCAGACCTGGTGGGTCATTATAGAAGTATAATGCAAGGGCTTACAGATGGCCACATATCTGTCATAGCTCATTATTGTCAGGAGAAGTACCTCTACATTTTCTGAAAGAGCAAAGAAGTAAAACTGGGTGATACAAGCAGCAGGTGATATTAGGACCTCTTTTGCCAATAAAGTACGAAGCAAACTGGGAAGAATATCCATCACCAGTAAGATATCCAACACAGAGAGCTGAGAGAGGAAGAAGTACATGGGGCAATGGAGGGTCTTGCTGTAGGACACCACTGTCATGATCAGGAGGTTTCCACATATTGTCACAACAGAAATCCCAAGTAAAATACAAAAGATCAAAACTCCAAGATTCTGGGGGAGCTGCAATCCTAAGAGGAGAATATTGGTAATGGTGGTGGCATTTCCCTCAACCATGACCTGACAAGAGAGCATTATTATCTTGAATATCAGGTAACTTTGAACAACTGAACACAATACCTGCCCTAGTCCTTCAGCCTGGGGACCTAAATAAATTTAGAACTTTATTTAGACTAAAACATAAAATATTCCTGTGTTTTTTATTCTTCAAGCTTATCTGCTGCCTTTTGAAATCTGTGTTTTAGATAAGTCAGCATTCCAGAAGATAGTCACAGAAAACAGGCTACAGTTTTTCTTGCACCTTCTAATATCAATGATATTCCAAGTCCAATGCTTCCACCGTAACAATACTTCACATTTAGTTAAAGCATCTAATTTTGGGGGGCGTGGCTTGACATGGTGCCGTAAAGACACACGTGAGGGGAACTCCGCACTAAACGGGTGAATATACGCACTCAGGCGATCCAGTTGAGCTGCCAACGCAGATGGAAGAAGCAGGAGAGCCCCCGGGAAGAGCCATGACCGCTCCATCCCCTCCTTCTTCCGCGCCCGGGAGGACGGGGGGACGCGCGAGGTGGAAATCAAGATGGAGGCGGAGAACACCAAATTTCCTGGGGACTCAACCCGCTCTGCTGCTGCTGCTGCCCGGCGCGGCCCCGACCAGCTGAAGGGGGAGGAGGACCGGCGGTCCAGTCGAGGTGAGATCCCCGCGGCACCGATGGCGGATGGGAGCGGCATGCGCGGATCGGCGGGGAGGGGAGGCGAAGACAGATACGCTCCGGCTGCTGCCGAGGGAGATGCCCCTATGCCACCGACGAAGGGAGGGGGTGGATGTGCACCTGCTAAGGCGGGGAGATGCTGCAGGCTGGTGGAGGTGCAGGTTCACTGTGGGGCGGACGGCTCCACGGGAACCACTGGTGGAATACCAGGCGGCGCTGAGACCAACACCACCCCGGACCACATATCTGGCGCTCTCAGCCTAGAAACATCACATGATGACATACAGCTATATGGGGCCCCTCCAGCAGAAGGGAGAGATCAGCAGCAGAGGAGTGATGGCAACCCCCTCCCCACAAATGCAATTACATATGCATTCAGAGCCAGGTCCCCGGAGACAGCCAGCAACGCCCCAGATTCGCCGCCTCGGAGCATGAGACTGGCACACATGTCCCCGGCTAGCGGGGGTATGATGAGGCACTCATCGGGGTCCACCGTATTCTCCCCCGAATCAAGAAGCACACCGGGCACCCTGACGCCCCCCCGGGAGTCCTGTCCCGTCCTGGAGGCCCCACCATGGGACGGTCCCGAATAATGGGCTATGCGGCCATTCCCCTTGGGAAACACTTGAGCTCTCGCAGCGAGGGGGAACATGGGCGCGTCCCCCCAGCCGTAGGGGGTTTGACCTACACCTCCCATCCTACAGGCCGTCAAGTTGAGCAGGCCGCCCACGTCACCGAGCCCGACCCATACATCGGCAATGCGCTCCTGCGCAGCCCCACGCTTCGGGCATATAGCCATGGCTCCTGCCCGTCCATTCCACTCGATCTTCTGTCGCACGTAGTTGCAGAAGCGGTTAAAGTTAACATCAAGGAGGCCCTGGGTGGTCTCCCTACCAGGGGTGACTTTGATGGATACGTCTCCAGGATGGAGGGGGCTTTTAAGAAAGAGCTGGTGACCCTTCAGGGAGCTGTGAATGATGTTGCACTTAGAGTGGACGGCATAGAGAACTCGCACGGGGCACTGGAGGCGCACGTGTCAACACTGGAACAACAGCTGGCAGAGAACAAGCGACATGTGTCTGACCTGCTCCTTGCACACGACGACGCTGAGAATCGCAACCGACGGAACAACCTTCGATTGCGGGGAGTAACCGAGTCTGTGGAGCCCCGCGACCTTGTGGCCACGATTACATATATCTTCAATGAGCTTCTGGAGCTCCCTAGCACCAACCACATTGAACTTGACCGGGTGTACCGCGTGCTGGGCCCTCACCCGACGGAGAGAGACAGACCCAGAGACGTTATATGCAGGGTCCACATCTTCAAAATCAAAGAAGAGATCACCCGCCAAGCTTGGGAGAAGGGGCCCATTACGTTCGGGGTGCCCAGGTGATTGTCCTGCAGGATCTGTCCCGCAGAACCTTGCAGATGAGGAGGCTCCTAAAACCCCTGCTGGAAGCCGTTCAGAGTAGAGGCACTACCTATCGTTGGGGCCACCCCTTTCAACTGAGAGTCCAGAAAAATCTTCACCAGCAGCACCTCGGAGGGCAAGAAGAAGGGGGCGGCTATCTTAATAGCAAGAGACACCCCTTTTTCATTGCTGGATTCCTGGGGACGACTCTGGGAGAGTGGTCATGGTTAAAGGTACAATTAATCAGAAGCGCTACACCCTGATCTCGATATACGCTCCCAACCAGGGTCAGGTTAAGTTCCTCAAGCAGACATTAGACTGAGGGTGAGCTGATCCTCGGTGGGGATTTTAACTTACCGATTGACCCTCTCATCGACACCTCAGCTGGTAAATCGACAATTACCCAACCAGCTTTGAGATCCCTAAAGAAGAGACTGCATAGTCTGCAGCTGGTGGACGTGTGGCGAATCAGAAACCCCACGGCTAGGGACTACTCATTTTATTCGAAGGTGCACGGGACTTATTCCCGAATTGATTATCTCTGGGTCTCGCATAGCTTACTGGAACGAGTTTCAGGTGACGGCATTTACCCCACCTCATTCTCGGATCATGCCCCGGTCTACCTGGATCTGGTGAATAGGCCCCTCTTGTCCTTTACGTGGAGGCTGAACGAATTCCTGCTGCAGAACTCGGTGGTGCTGCAGGCTGTCAGGAATGGTATCACCTCATACTTCAATGAGAACGATAATGGGGAGGTTTTGCCCCTGACACTTTGGGAAGCCCACAAGAGTGTTATTCGGGGCATCCTGATTAGCCACGCCTCGCGATTAAAGAGGGAGGGAAATTAGGGAGAACGCAGCTTGGTGGCGAGACTGACAGAGAGGGTCAATGCCCTGGAACTCTCACATAAACAGTCAGAGACGGCGAGTGTACTCGGTGAGCTCACGCAAGCTAGAGTGGCACTCAACGCCCTACTAAGGTAAAAAGCCAAGCATGTGATTAGGAAATGTAAAAGGCGGTATTATGAATTTGGCAACAAAAGCAGCACTCTCCTTGCGAGAGCCCTCAAGCAACAGCAGGCCCAAAACTTCATATCTGAAATTATGGACGAATCCCAACAGAGACAGCACACTTCAGAGTCTATAGCGGGCACATTTAGGAACTATTACTCAGGACTCTATGGGGTACGTAGGGACACATCGGGGTTGAGGCAGTTAAATTAAGCAATGCCTGGCGGGCTCTAACATGCCGAAGATCTCGGAGGAAGCCGCAGCCCTAATTGAAGTTCCGATTAGCATGGGAGAGCTGGCCGAGGCCATTAAACTTACACCCACAGGCAAGGCGCCGGGACCGGACGGCTTTACGTCTAGGTACTATAAAACCTTTGAGGCCCTGCTGGGCCCGCGACTGGTAAGGGCCTGGAACACAATATTGGACAAGGAGAACCCGGGAGCTTTCTCAAACAGGGAATTAGAAGCCCACTTCACAGTCATACACAAGCCGGGAAAAGATCCGTTATCATGTAAAAGCTATAGGCCCATCTCCCTGCTTAATGCAGATATGAAGCTGTATGCCAAGGTCTTAGTGAATAGGCTGGCGCCCCTGGTCCCCCATCTGGTGCACCTGCATCAGACAGGGTTTGTACTTCATAGAGAGGCCAGAGACAGCGTTATCCGTGCCCTTAACGTCATTTACGCAGCTAAAACCTCAGGGACCCCCCTGATGAGTCTCTTCGGTGCATCGGGGTAGGGGACAACATGAGACTGCTCATAGAGGCCTTATACACCACCGCTTCGGCACAAATAAAAATAAATGGCCACCTCTCTGACCCGGTGTGGATCAAAAATGGGACCTGCCAGGGCTGCCCCCTCTCGCCCCTCCTCTTTGCTCTGTCACTTGAGCCGTTCTTGTGTAGGATCAGGAGCAACCATGACATCCAGGGACTGGCCTCCCGTGAAAGTACCCACAAGGTCGCTGCTTACGCAGATGACCTGCTCTTTTTTATTACTAACCCCTCCGTGGCTATCCCAGTCCTGATGAGGGAGTTTGAGACCTACGGGAGACTCTCGTACTTAAAAATTAATTTTGATAAGTCCGAAACCATGAATGTCTCCCTTCAGGGAGACCTAGTCAGGACTATACGACAGTCCTTTCCCTTTAAGTGGGCCAGGGCCTCTTTGACATATTTGGGAACCCAGTTGCCATGCTCCTTGTACAACATTGTGCCCTTGAACTTCCTTCCCCTGGCCAGAAGAATTAGATCAGACCTGGAGAGGTGGGACCTCCCCACATTCTCCTGGATGGGGAGGGTAGACATAATAAAGATGACGGTACTGCCCAGACTGTTGTATTTGTTTCAGGCCCTGCCGGTTCGGATCCTCGCGGGTTTCTTTGCTGACCTTAGCAGGTCCCTCATGAGCTTCGTCTGGAACAAGAAGCGAGCGAGACTCGGGAAACGCTTGCTATGTAGGCCCAAGAATCAGGGGGGCATGTCACTACCAGATATTAGGCTTTACTGGGCGGCCTCACATTTACAGAGAACTTGTTAGTGGGCGCCATGCCAGGAAACAAAGCAGTGGGTTCAGTTGGAGCGTGCCGCAACCCCCACCCCACCGGACGTCCTGATGTGGGGCGGGAGGCCTTGCCCCTAGACCTAAAGAAGCACCCGACCATTCAGGCAACACTGTGGGTCTTTGGGAAGTACAGATCCTATTCGGAGATCTCTCAGTGGCCCTCCCCTATGGTCCCTATAATCACTAACCCGCTATTGGCCCCTGGATCATCCGGGGCGGGCCTCAGGGGGTGGGGTGGGGTGGGTTGACTTGGCTGAGGGCAGGGGACTTGATTACGGAGGGGGGGTGGACACCACTGTCAGACTTGAGATCCAGGTGGGGAAGGGCAGACCTTGACCCATGGACCTTGGTTAGATTACAGTCTTTGTAGCAGGGCAGGGAATTAAGAGAGAAAGGTGCAGGTCTCATACCGAGTTTGAGAGGGTGTGCCTGGATGAAATGCCAAGCGACCACCTGACCTCCAAATTATACTCATCGCTGGTGGGAGAGCGGGAATGCCCCCCGACGTTTTGGAAGGAATGGGAGGCCGACCTGGGGGTGGAGTTCGAGGAGGGGCAGAGAGAGAAGATTGCTTCTCTGGCCCACAGATCCTCGATTGCCACCAGAGTGCAGGAAACTAACTATAAGATTTTGACCCGGTGGTACTACACTCCCGACAGGCTCAACAGAATGTCTGCCTCGGTAGATCCGCATTGTTGGAGGTGTGGGACCGAACGGGGCACTCTAATACACATCCTATGGTCCTGTTCCAAGATTCGAGCATATTGGGAGGGGGTGCTGGCCATAATCTCTCAACTCACAGGGGGCCGGATCCTCACTGACCCAGCTCAGATTCTGCTGCATTCGACGAATCACTCCGTAAGCAAGTATAAGAAATCACTGCGGGCTCATCTGTTGAATGCAGCCAAGCTGGCGATTCCAAGATTTTGGAAACAAACAAGAGCCCCCACAGTGAGGGATTGGGTCGCGGAGGTGTTAAACATCTCGGAGATGGAGGAGCTCACACTTGCTATACATGATAGAGATGAGCAATATAGGCGAACGTGGACGCCCTGGCTAACCAGGAATCTGAAGAGTTCAGGCAGTTATTCAAAGAGCCGGAGTGCAGATGACTAGGACCTAAACTGCTGCGCTGACGTGCTGCGGTGGGGGCTCACCCGCGCCCCCCCTTTGGCCCCCCTCGTGGTGGGCTTATTATCCTTTTATCTTAACTCCAATCGGCCCTGGGGGCGCCCTGCGGGAAGAGACATCGGCGTTTCGGGCCCGGGTGGGAGCTTCTCGTATCCATTGGGGACGGCCCCACCCGGCAGCCTCCACGCGCTGTTGAGTTACTTGCCTGTAGACCTGCGTGCTGCATAGGTCAGCCAGCTGCTACCACACCTTCCCCTACACCAAAACCCATTTTTACCCTTGCCCCACTACCCCATTGTGTATTGTACGGTATGGTTTTCTGTATTTTTCCTATGTATGTTCATATGCAAAAGCCTTTAAATAAAGAGTTTAACAAAATTTCTCATGTCTAGTCAGTCCTGTTTCAGGATATAGTAACTAATACCCTGATTCTAATGAGAAAAGCTTAGGGCATACACATCTGCATAGTATATTTAGTGGCCTGCTTTGCCACCTTGCAATCATGAAATTGCATAGGGCCCCCACCTCTCAGGGGCCTCCCAGAACTCTGCTGAGTAAACACAGGAAGTGGCTGGCACATGATTGTGGTAAAATACTGGTGATGCTATCAGTGCAGAGGCCTCATACGAAAAAAGCAGCTTCTATCCATCATTTGTTCCTCTTTTCTTATATAAAAATGCTATTGATTAGGGCCCCAGGACACAACTTTGCATGGGGCCCCAAAAAATATACGCCGGCTCCTGAGTACAATGAGAACATATGCAAGAGGGCAGTTTCTAGGCAAAATAGCACCCAGTGCCGGGAGGGAAAAAGTCTGCCCCCTCCTCACCCATCCTGCTGCCCTATACCCTGATGTGCCTAAACTTTAAGGAGGCTACTTTAGGAGGCTTCCATTGTTGATTAGAAGCTTGATGCGAGGATAAAGGGATACCGTTCTTGCAGTGTGTCTCAATCAAAGTTCTTTCCGCTCCTCTAAGGTTTTCAGTTTAGGGTTCAAATACAGATGATGCCATTCCCAGTGGTGATGTAAGTATCTAATTTGTGTTCATAAAAATATTTACATTTTGCTTGCTATCAATTCAAAAGTATACATCAAATCACCTGTGTGTACTTTATCAGCTTGATCACTTAAAGTGATCCTATTCCCAGAAAGGAAGTTTATGTCTTCCCCTTCTAATCCCAGACCAATGCCCCAAAGCAGCATGTGTTTCTTTCTTTACTAAAGCCCAATATTCATAATAAGATGAACCGGTTGTAGTTTGCTGTTCAACTGTTCGGCCATATTGTGCCCTTGCCGTGCAGCAGCACCCCATGGTGCTTTCCAGGGACGACGCATTCAGTTAATGCACATTTAGTTAAACACAGCTCACACATTGAGGGTGAACCTTATCAGTTATAATAATAAAATTAATATAAAAGCACTACAATCTAACTGCCATTATGTGATGTTTATGCTTGTAACTAAATAAGAGGAAACGGCTTTCTGTTAAGGTTTTTATAAATAAAAAACCTTACATAAAACTTTAATAAAAAAGTAACACTGGCTCTTTCGGGCCACCATGGTATAGGGGCCATAAAGCTTCTTTAACTCTTTAAGTGCCTCCCCTTGACCCCCTAAGCAGAGAACGTTTGTTCCATGCCCCCTGCCGTCTTCTGTCAGATGGCTGGTCGCTGCAGAGAGGGACAATTTCTACTAGCATTGAGATGATGTCACATATAAATGGGTGCTCCTGGCAGCAGGTGTAAGAGCAGAAGCCAGTGTGATAGTGGGAAGCCAGTCATTTCCAGCTGTCAGAGCAGCGGCGGAAGGTGCGGGATAGGTAATGAACCAGAGGTAAGTAGAAAAAAAAAAACATTTTTTTTTCAGTTTTTTTGTGAACTGGTAAGGGGTCAGTTCACAAAGCCTATACCAGTTCCCAAGGTAGGAGGGGCTTGCAAGTCACCTGCCAATAACCCCCCTTCCTAATTATCTGCACCTTAAATCCAAGAAGGTGCAGAAGAATACGGGGGCCATGTGCTATTGGGAGAAATGGGGGTTTTCATAGCAATATGGATTTCTTGAAAAGCCTACATTTTTTATTTAAAAAAAGTGACAATATATTTCACCCAAGATATTTAAAAAAAAATGTCTAAGCCAAAATATGATGCTCTATAAGAAGCATCTGACCATAAAACACACCTAGTGTTTAGAGGAGGAAAAAAGCCAGCGGACATCTTTATGGAGTTCTGGCGGTGGCCAGGTTCAAAGGTTGCTGCTGCACTAACTTGGAGAATATCTCCACCTCCCCTGGACAGCAGCAATATCTCCATCTCAAGCGTTAAGCATCTGAAAGTTTAGTAGTATAAACAAACACACAATAGTTATTAAGCTATGAACATCGGTGTGTCCAGATCTTGGACCGTCATGCAATTTGCTTGTACAGATGCAGCTTCCTTTAAACTCCACTTGGTGCGTCGTGCTATCTTGAAATGCTTTTCTATGGCTTCTTTGGGGGATATCACATTGGGCTGAGCTGTGATGTGCCGTATAACGATTGCTACATCTGTAGTTTTAAGCTTTATGCTTTAAACCAAGTTCCTAAAAAGATAAAATAGATAAAGCAAGTCAAATAAGAATTCCTTCATTTTCCTTAATGTATTTATTTGACCATTGTATGCTTGCACGCATGGTGAGGACAGGCACAAACTAGTGACTACCCTCTAGTGAGCATTGAGGGCACACGTGCCTGAAGTGTTGGGTTTCCCTAACCATGGCACCTGGGGAGAGCATCTGGAATGGTGGGCAAACCATGACACCCAGAGGGCAGTTGGAGGTTAGGTGTCTTGCTCAAGAGCACTTCAGTCATGTCCCAGTCGGAAATTGACTTTATATTATATTATTATATGTGGAGACTGATTCACTACTAACGCCAGGTATCGGCAGATGAGCGCCTGTATAGTGGCGCTTAGAGCGAGACACTGTAAGCAGGTATCGGGCACTGTAACAGAGCGCCTCAAGTTGCTATAGTAACTAGGCCAGCATTGACGAATGTGATGTATGTTGGGCGCTCCAACACCAGTACAGCGCTGCAGGGAGCAAGAGGTAGCGCCAACTCATTGCGACCGACTCTCAGCGACTCACACCATACTTATCAAATAAGGACACACACGCAGCATCGGCGCTCTAAAGCTGGGCGCTGTAGCCCAGAGAGCCAGATGCTGTGTGATTAAAGTCTGTTTGTGAACACATATCCACCAGTAACAAAGCGAAAACACATGGAATGTTATTGTTTTAACACTTTAGTGCCAGACCTGTAATGGCAATTCTGCATAAAAATATAAAAAGTCAAAAAAGTTTCTAAAAATGTTTGTTTGCAGTCAGGAGAGGTCACACAATGATTGGAGCAAAAAAAAAAAAAAAATGCTAGTTAAACACAAGCAAATGAACGGCCGTTGAAATGTATGGGAGAGTGACAGTGGGCGACAGGTAATACCTGGCACTCTGGAAACTAGAGCGCTGGTGCTATACGCTGTGCTGCCTGTAATAATACATGTGGCGCTACATGGCGCTGTTAGAGGCGCTCACCAGATTCGCTTTCATAAATGTGGTGTTGCGTACAGCGCCCAACGTTCACCAGACGCTGCCTGATGCTACGAGGCGCTACCTGGCGCTATCCCTTCTTAAATTGCCCCCTATATTATATTATATTATATTATCAATTACATTTTGCTTTGCACACAGATTTGTGTACTCTAGCCTTAGTTGGATTCCAATTTTTAGGATGTAACACAGAATATGAATACCTAGATTGTGTCACTTAAAGGGGTCCACAACCCCCCAAAACAACACCTATTTTGCTCCTCCACCCCAGGTACATTACCCTTAATGCTGCTTGGTATTCTTGTTATAGTGATTTTAATTTTCGCTTTTCGTTTTAATTTTTGTTTTAATTTTCATTTTTCGTTTTAATTTTCATTTTTCGTTTTAATTTTCATTTTTCGTTTTAATTTTCGTTTTTCGTTTTCATTTTCGCTTTTCGTTTTCATTTTCGTTTTAATTTTCGTTTTTCGTTTTAATTTTCGTTTTTCGTTTTAATTTTCGTTTTTCGCTTTAATTTTCATTTTTCTTTTTATTGCCATTGGTTTCTCACTGTATCCGATTGTTATGTTATGTACTATCTGTTTAAGCCACTCTCCTCGTAACCTCACGCTGGGGGCCAATTTGAGCCTATTGAAAATAGTGCTAGAAAGAGGATAAGTGCCAAAGGAAGATTTCATTTTCCCTTATTTTTTCCCCCAATTTTTGCTTTGAAGCCCAAATCGTTTGTGAGTATTTTTTTCCAACTATTACCAGGACACTAAGGGGAGTTGATGTTTTTTTTTGGGGGAAATTTAACCTTCCGTAGGACAAGGTTGATCCTCTTTAAACAGCAGCCTCCAGTTGTCCTTCCTTAGAGGTACAGATATAGCATTTTAAAGTTGACCAAAACCCACAGAGATTGGCCTAGGAATCTAGGGGCGACCATAAATTCACCTTCTTTCCTGGTCCAACTGCACATGCGCGAGCAGCGGCTGTATCTCCGCTCTAGGTATTTGTGAATGGCCGATGTGGGCATGCGCAAGCAGCAGCCGTATCTCCGCTATCCCTCTAGCAGGGCGCATGCCCGCTCTAGGTATTTGTGAATGGCCGATGTGGGCATGCGCGAGCAGCGGCCGTATCTCCGCTATCCCTCTAGCAGGGCGCATGCCCGCTCTAGGTATTTGTGAATGGTCGATGTGGGCATGCGCGAGCAGCGGCCGTATCTCCGCTATCCCTCTAGCAGGGCGCATGCCCGCTCTAGGTATTTGTGAATGGCCGATGCGGGCACGCTCCCAGTTAGACTACCCGGGGGATGCGGCTCGGATCGGCTCATATTAGACAAGCTGGACAATGGGGCTTGAGTGGATCCGAGTGTGCAGATTGGATGAGCAGCCGCGCAGGCGTAGTAGGACCGGGAAGAGGTGAGTCTGTTTGGGCGACCTGGGAGGTTTCACACATTGGGTCATCCCCGATTGGGGTGCCCCGGGGGGGGCAAGGACCAAAACCCAGTATAGTCAAAATCCTGGGTTTTGTTCCACTTTAAGGTGTGCTTTTTCCCTCAAAGCAGCGTGATGGCGAAATTTCACAGACATCATAGTCAAACGTGAAACTGTTTACATTGTAACATCAGGTGTCCTGGCTACTTTACAATGTAACACAGCAAGGTTCATCCATTGCTTCTTTTTGTAATGGCAGGAAAGCATCTGTTATAATAAAACAGCGAGCAAGATGTTTTTACAAAGTAACAGTGCACAGTACAGTACAGTATTATTACTCGGGGAGGCCGATTTATTAATAGCGCCAGGTAGCGACAGATGAGCGACAGTAGCGGCATTTTCGGAGCGCCCGCTAGTAGTCGCTGTGCTTGGCCATTGTTCTGTTCAGTTGATAGCGACTCAGTCGGTTTGCCGTAATGTTGAATATTGGGTGCGGAGTCGCTATTTGACAGGTTCCGCGCTGTATGGGAGCACATGATAGCGACTGGCCATAGCGACCGGCTCCCACCATATTCATTAACAAATCACGCTCAAAAAAGTCTCGCGCTGTGAAATGCTTGTTTAAACCCCAGAGCGCTGGCGGCGATGGGTTAAAAGTAGTTTTTTAACCCCCAAACAACCATATTTTTGGAAACCAAAAAACAAGATTTTTAAATAATTTAGTAATATGAATACATTAATATCAGACCCGTAATATCAAATCTGTACAATTTTTTTTTTTTTTTTACCTTAAAAAAATTATCTAAAATGGCAGAAGTGGTCACAGAAATTTTCACATTAAAAAAAAAAAAAAAACAATTACTAACAATTAATTATGAATATTTAAAGATTGTTCCATTGAAATGCATTGGAGAGCGCCAGGTAGCGAGAGGTCATACCTGTCGCTGTTCAAGGTCGGACCCTGGCGCTGTGGGCTGAGGCTGGAATAATGATGAATGAGTCGCTATATGGCGCTATTTCAGTCGCTAAGCAGGATCGGCTTGATAAATGTGTGATTGTGGTGGGGAGCCGGCGTTCTCGTGGCGGGGCCCGTCATTACCGGCCGCTCACCAGTCGCTACCTGTCGCTATCCCTTCATAAATAAGGGCCTAAACGCTGGGGAATATTACACCCCCTGTGTGAAACCCCCCCCGGGGAGCCGGTTATCTTACCTGATCCCGGTTGGTCCAGCAGCGGCTTCTCTTCGGCCATGTGCACTCCCGCGGCCAGCCTTTCTGAACGGGACCACACACCAAACAGCATGCGGGGGATGCGCGGCCAGCTGGCTTCACCTCGCACTTTTGAGAAAGCAAATCATCTCTCTCAAAAAGCGCCACACGGCAAGGCTTCGGTGGTGGAAAAGATCAGAGAGATTTAGGCCACCGCTGAGCCAACAGCAGCACCCGGCTCCTCGGGTTGGGGGACGGGCTTAGATCCAACGGTTGACCCATTTTTCATTTCCATCTGCTTTAAATTGAGACAGCTTAAGAAATCAATAGCACTGTATGATGTGTGTGCCAATGTTGTCGCTATCGAAAATTAACCAAGGGATTTGTTACCCTGTCACAAATTATGGCCCTTTGAACAAATGGTCAATATAGTAAATATATATAGTCATTTACTTTCACTGCCCATCTATAGACTTGATGCAGCACCGGGTGTAAAAGCCCTTCTACAGTGTTTCCTCTTTCATTTAAAATCCCCTTTGTGCACCAATGTGATAAACATTTGGTCATTTTGTAACACACATCTCACAACATATTTACCCAGGAAAGAAGGAAACACACATCTGTACACAGAAGTCATGTGTTGCTGCTGGAATGTTCCTTTTAAACATTTAGATGAGTTTCAAAAATTTGTTTAAAATGACAGATTGTATTGCGAGTGAAAAAGTACTGTAATCCTATTTCATCCCATAAGACGCACTCAGGATTTGGAGGAGGAAACAAGGAAAAATATTCTAAATCACATTATGCTAAAGTGCTAAAATACCCCTTCCCAATCCCCCCATTACATACAGTGTGCAGAATCCACCCATTCACCCCATTACAGACAGTGTGCAGAATCCACCTAATCACCCCATTACAGACAGTGTGCAGAATCCACCCAATCACCCCATTACAGACAGTGTGCAGAATCCACCCAATCACCCCATTACAGACAGTGTGCAGAATACACCCAATCACCCCATTACAGACAGTGTGCAGAATCCACCTAATCACCACATTACAGGCAGTGTGCAGAATCCACCCAATCAAACCATTACAGGCAGTGTGCAGAATCCACCCAATCAAACCATTACAGACAGTGTGCAGAATCCACCCAATCACCCCATTACAGACAGTGTGCAGAATCCACCCAATCACCCCATTACAGACAGTGTGCAGAATACACCCAATCACCCCATTACAGACAGTGTGCAGAATCCACCTAATCACCACATTACAGGCAGTGTGCAGAATCCACCCAATCAAACCATTACAGACAGTGTGCAGAATCCACCCAATCACCCCATTACAGACAGTGTGCAGAATACACCCAATCACACCATTACAGACAATGTGCAGAATCCACCCAATCAAACCATTACAGACAGTGTGAAAAATCCACCCAATCACCCCATTACAGACAGTGTGTAGAATACACCCAATCACCCCATTACAGACAGTGTGCAGAATCCACCCATTCAGCCCATTACAGACAGTGTGCAGAATCCCCCCCCCCCCCAATCACCCCATGACAGACAGTGTGCAGAATCCACCCAATCACACCATTACAGACAGTGTGCAGAATCCACCCAATCAAACCATTACGAACTGTGTGTAGAATTTACCCAATCCCCCCATTACAGACAGTGTGCAGAATCCACCCAATCACCCCATTACAGACAGTGTGCAGAATCCCCCCCCCCCCCCAATCACACCATTACAGACAGTGTGCAGAGTCCACCCAATCACCCCATTACAGACAGTGTGCAGAATCCACCCAATCACCCCATTACAGACAGTGTGTAGAAGACACCCAATCACCCCATTACAGACAGTGTGCATAATCCACCCAATCACCCTATTACAGACAGTGTGCAGAATCCACCCAATCACCCCATTACAGACAGTGTGCAGAATCCACCCAATCACCCCATTACAGACAGTGTGCATAATCCACCCAATCACCCTATTACAGACAGTGTGCAGAATCCACCCAATCACCCCATTACAGACAGTGTGCAGAATCCACCCAATCCCCCCATTACAGACAGTGTGCAGAATCCACCCAATCACCCCATTACAGACAGTGTGCAGAATCCACCCAATCACCCCATAACAGACAGTGTGCAGAATCCACCCAATCACCCCATTACAGACAGTGTGCAGAATCCACCCAATCACCCCATTACAGACCCCACATTACAGACAGTGTGTGTGTGGCATCCCAAATACAGGTAGTGCGGGGCACTATCAAATTCAGGCAGTGAGCAGCAGTCCCCCCCCCCCCAAAAAAAAAAACATACATTACCAAACCCCTATGCCACAGCAGTGTCTCCTGCTGACAATAACATATAGAGCCAGACAGACACACACACACCCACAAGCACACAGTAGATACATTACCACAGCATGCTGTCTCCACTGCCCTCACCTTTATCTGCTGCTGCCGTAGCTGCCCTGCCCCCCCTGGCACCACCACAAAAATAATTTCCAGGGACATCAGGTTATGGCTTCTGGGTGGCTGTCATTGGACGCTGGCACGAGTCACAGGCCATGGCAGCCAGGTTGCTGGAACTTTCCCAAGGGGACACAATTATGTGGCAGCAGTGTCGGGCAGTGGTGTATGACGGCGGATGACAGCGAGGGCAGTGAAGGCAGTGGGCGGCAGTAATGTGACCTCTGTGTGTGTGTAGGTCTGTTTCTATGTGTTCATGATGTGGGAGACGCTGCAGCGACATGGAGGCTTGGTATTGTACGCTTTTTTTTTGTTTCCTTTTTTTACATTCGCCCGATAAGAGGAACTGTCATTTCCCCACCTCCCCCACCCACCTTTTGGGCACCTTATAGGGTGAAAAATACGATAACCAAAAATGCTGATAAAAGGTGCATCACTACCTTATGCATGAACATACAAACGTGGAGGCTTATTCATTACTAATGCCAGGTATCGGCAGATGAATGTCTGTATAGCGGCACTTAGAGCGACCAATATTAGACGCTGTAAGCGGGTATCGGGCGCTGTAACAGAGCGTCTCAGTCGCTGTATTAACCTGGCTGGCATTGATGAACGTGATGTGTGTTGGGCGCTCTAACACCAGTACAGCGCTGCAGCGAGCGAGAGGTAGCGCCAGCTCAGTGCGACTGACTCTCAGTGCTCCACACCATACTTAGCAAAAAAGGACACACACAGCGCCGGCACACTAAATCTGGTCGCTATGGCATAGAGCGCCAGACGCTGGGTGATTAAAGTCTATTTTTGAACACATATCCACCAATAACAAAGCAAAAACACATGGAATGACATTGTTGTAACATTGTGACATTAACACTTTAATGCCAGACCTGCAATGACAATTCTGCATAAAAAAACAAAAAAATCAAAGAAGTTTTCAAAAATTACTTTTTCTAGGCCAGGAGAGGTCACACAATTGTTTGAGAGAAAAAAAAAAAAACCCTATTTAAAGTGGACCAACACCCACCGGTGATCGGCCCGGGAATCTATAAGATTCCCGGGCCGATCACCTCCCTCCCCGCGGGACATCCGAGATCGGGATGTCCCGCGGGGTGAAACCCCCCCCAAACACCCCAAACTCCCTACCTTAGTTTCGGCGGCGGCCGGCCGCCACGCCTCCCTCGCGCCCCTCTAGACGTGCGCGCGCCCGTGCCGGCCGTGAATGGCCGGCGCGGGCACGCGCGCGTCAACAGAGACGCGCGGGAGGCGGCGGCTGAGGAGCCGCTTGTCCGCGGCTTGTCCGTCGTCGCGGACAGAGGTGAGTTCGGGGGGTTCGGGGGGGGTTTCGCACAGCGGGGCACCCCGATCGGGGGTGCCCCACCGAAGTGGACCAAGACCCAGGATAGTCAAAATCCTGGGTGTTGGTCCACTTTAAACAGAAGAAAAGAAACGTCCATTGAAACGTATGGGAGAGCGACAGGTAGCAACAGGTAATACCTGACTCTGGAAGCTAGTAAGCCGGCGCCAAACGCTGAGCCGCCTGTAATGATGAGTCGGACGCTACATGGCGTTATTAGGAGTCGCTCACCAGAATTGCCTTTATAAATGTGGCTTGCGTACAGCGCCCAGCGTTCACCAGACACTGCCTGCTGCTACGAAGAACTACCTGCCGCTATCCCTTCATCAATAGCCCCCTTAGTTATGTAAAGCAATAAACACAGGTTATAAGTAACAGAAGCAATGGTGGAATATGGACATGTCGGAGCTGATAGCAATGCATGGAAGCTCACTGGTAGTGTATGAATATGTCCATATCAGATGCAACATGGTGTCACAATGAAGGACGAGGAGATATCTCCTATATAGGGAGCTCCCAGATCATATGTGTAAATGCTGCATTTTAAAGATCAGCCCGGTTTATTATTCTGTACATTTGGGGATGAGTCAGTGGTGGGATCATTATGAGTTTTGCCAGGGGATTAATTACTGGTTCCATCTTTGATAACCTCTCCATTGTGAAAATATGCATTTTGTCTATTAAATTACTGGGAGGCCGATTCATTAATAGAGCCAGGTAGCGCCAGATGAGCGACTGTAGCGTGATTTTTTCAGCGCCAGCCAGTATTCGCTGTGCTTGGCCGGCGTTAGCTTGATGACAGCGACTCAGTCGGTGTGCGGTAATGTTGAATACGGGCTTAGGGGTCGCTGTTTCACAGGTCCAGCGTTGTATGTGAGCGCCTGACAACGAATGGCCAGAGCGAACGGCTAGCTTCATATTCATTAACAAATCACGCTCCGAATGTGCTGTCGCTGTCCATTCCTTGTTTAAACCCCAGAGCGCTGGCGGCGATGGGTATTAACTAGTTTTTAACCCCTAAACAACCATATTTTTTGAATGTAACATTATACATGTTTTTTAGAATCATTTTGTAATATGAATACATTAATATCAGACCTGTTAGATCAATTCTGCACAAATTTTTTTTTAAATTTTTTTTTACTTAAAAATAAATCCTAACATTGCAGAAGTGGTCTCCGAATTTTTGACATGAAAAAAAATGAATACCAATTAATTATGATTAATTATAGATTGCTCCATTGAAATGCATTGGACATCGCCAGGGAGCGACAGCTCATACCTGGCACTGTGAGGGAATTTGCAGCGGCGCTGTTCGGTCCAGGCGGCTTCATGATGAATGCCGCGCTAGCCGTCGCTCTCGCCGGCGCTAGCCTCATTTTGCTTGATAAATGCGTCATTGTGACCGCCGCCGGGCGTACTTGAGTCGGTAGTCGCCGTTAGCTGCCGCTACCTGGCGCTCGTCAGACACTACCTGGCGCTAGCCCGTGATAAATAAGGGCCTTGGTAAAACTTCTTTTCAATACGTTGGCTGCCTATGACTGGGCCAGGTAACTGGTGAATGGTGATGGGCAAACCCGAAGTTTTGCGAGTTCGGATACCAAACTCAAACATGGATTTCAGCCAGAGGTCCATGTTGGAGTTTGTCCCGGGTCCCGCCCAATCAACCCGCTTCACCCATGGGTTCAACACCAGTAAGTGCTGCTATGACTTACCTCGGCTCCTGCCCTCGGCACTGCCAACTTTTACTAGAAGTGTTCTCATATAGGAGCCGGCTGCTAACTTTCTGTAACCATGGCTTGGGCCGATTTCAAATGCCGCCATTGCTGACCAGGAAGAGGATCGCAGGGCTGAGGTAAGTTACAGCAGCTCTTCACGCTATAAACTCTACACCCCCCGCCACAACCACCCCCAAAGTTTGGGTCCCCATTGATTTCAACCTTTATTCAAAGTTCACTTGCCAGACCAGAACTTTGGGGGTTTGCTCATCTGATGTAACTCCCCTCCCCTCTTTAACACTCTCCAATCTCAATGCCTAGGGGTCATTCTAGACTCCCAGCCACCTCCTGTCTTCTGCATCTAAAAAAATCTCACGCATCCGTCCCTTCCTCTTGCCTGACCCCACTAAAATACTAGTGCAGGCCCAGGTCATATGCTGACTTTACTACTGCAACATCCTTCTTTATGGGTTACCAATTAACAGACTGGAACCCCTCAATCTATTCTGAACTCTGCTGCTCATCTTATCCACCTCTCCTCTTGCTCATCCAGCTCTGCTCTCCTTCACTGGCTGCCAGTCCCTCTGTGAATCCTGTTTAAAACATGGGGAGGCCGATTCATTAATAGCGGCAGGTAGCGACAGTTGAGCGACTGTAGCAGTATTTTCAGAGCGCCCGCTAGTAGTCGCTGTGCTTGGCTGCTGTTCGGTAGTTGACAGCGACTCAGTCGGTGTGCAGTAATGTTGAATATTGGGTGAGGAGTTGCTATTTGACAGGTTCCGCGCTGTATGGGAGCGAATGATAGCGACTGGCCCTAGCGACCGGCTCCCACCATATTCATTAAAAAATCACGCTCAAAAAATTCTCGCGCTGTGAAATGCTTGTTCAAACCCCAGAGCGCTGGCGGCGATGGGTTAAAAGTAGTTTTTTAACCCCCAAACAACCATATTTTTGGAAAACAAAAAAAACAAGTTTTTCAAAACATTTTGTAATATGAATACATTAATATCAGACCTGTAATATCAATTCTGCACAAATTTATTATTTTTTTTTTTTTACCTTAAAAAAAATATCTAACATGGCAGAAGTGGTCACAGAATTTTTCACATTAAAAAAAAAAACCATTAATATGAATTAATTATGAATATTTAATGATTGTTCCATTGAAATGCATTGGAGAGCGCCAGGTAGCGAGAGGTCATACCTGTCGCTGTTCAAGGTCGGACGCTGGCGCTGTGGGCTGAGGCTGGAATAATGATGAATGAGTCGCTATCTGGCGCTATCTCAGTCGCTAAGCAGGATCGGCTTGATAAATGTGTGATTGTGGTGGGGAGCCGGCGTTCTCGTGGCGGGGCCCGTCATTACCGGCCGCTCACCAGGCGCTACCTGTCGCTATCCCTTGTTAAATAAGGGCCTAACATGCACCTAAAAAACTCTCTCCAGCCAGGCTCCTCCCTGCATGTCATCTCTAATCCAACTGCTTAAACCTAGATGCCTCCGCTATGCCTCCAACTTTCGTCTTTTCTCCACCCTGGTCACCTCCTCTTATGCTCGCCTCCAGGACTTCTTATATGCCACTCCTCCCGCACTCAGTCCTTTACTTCCCAGCCCTCCAAGCTTTCAAAACCCACTTATTCAGACACAGCAGACAACCTGGCTTAAAGTGGACCAAAACCCAGGAATTTGACTATCCTGGGCTTTGGTCCTTGTCCCCAGGGCACCCGGATCGGTGATGCCCCGCTGCTTGAAATCCCACAGGTCGCCCGATCTAACTCACCCTTCCCCAGTCCTACAGCGCTTGCACAGCCCTGTCATCCAATCATCCACTCCCGCCCCTAATAGCTCATCTAAGTCGAGCGAATCCGAGCGCACTGGTGGCCCCATCCCCCACTACTCTTTAACAGGGATTGTGCCAGCCACTCACAAATGCCTGGCATAGGCATGTGAACTGCTAAAGGAACTGGGGGGATGCAGCCGCAGCTCGCTCATATGCCGTTGGACCGGGAAAGAAGGTGAGTTTTCAGGCAACCTGGGGGGTTTCACACAGCTGAGATGCCCCGGCAGGAGGGAATTCAGCGGCCCTGGAATCTTATTTATTTCAGGGCTGTTAGGGCATGGGTTTCAAGCCACTTTAAGCAATTCTTTAAAGGGCACATGCCCTAAAACTCAATACTATTGTTTGTAATTGCTCCCCTCTTCTGCACCCCTTATTATTTAGACATGGTCACATGGCGCTGGAAGGGAACCCTCAGAGCACAGGGATGTGGGAGTCAGACATAGCTGGAAGAGGAAGAAAAGGGAAGGTACATACTGGGGCAAACACGGCAGTATATACTGGGGCAAACACGGCAGAATATACTGGGGCAAACATGGCAGTACATACTGGGGCAAACACGGCAGTACATACTGGGGCAAACACGGCAATACATACTGGGGCAAACATGGCAGTACATACTGGGGTAAACACGGCAGTATATACTGGGGCAAACACGGCAGTACATACTGGGGTAAACATGGTAGTACATACTGGGGCAAACACGGCAGTATATACTGGGGAAAAACACGGCATTATATACTGGGGCAAACACGGCAGTACATACTGGGGTAAACATGGTAGTACATACTGGGGCAAACACGGCAGTATATACTGGGGAAAAACACGGCATTATATACTGGGGCAAACATGGCAGTACATACTGGGGTAAACACGGTAGTATATACTAGGGCAAACACGGCAGTATATACTGGGGCAAACACGGCAGTACATACTGGGGTAAACACGGCAGTATATACTGGGGCAAACACGGCATTATATACTGGGGCAAACATGGCAGTACATACTGGGGTAAACACGGCAGTATATACTGGGGCAAACACGGCATTATATACTGGGGCAAACACAGCATTATATACTGGGGCAAACACGGCAGTACATACTGGGGTAAACATGGTAATATATACTGGGGCAAACACGGCATTATATACTGGGGAAAACATGGCAGAATATATTGGGGCAAACACGGCAGTATACACTGGGGCAAACACGGCTGTATACTGTAGTGTGTTCTCTTCTCTCCTCTGCACATACCTGCCAATAATATGGAGCCTGACAGGAGAAAATAGCAAATTTGCAGAGTCCCACGGTGATGTGTAAGAAGGGGGATGAGTGTTAGACAGGGTGTTACACTACCTTACTCTGCACTGCAGCTCTGTCCTGTTCGGGAGGCAAGACGGGACACACTTATGTTGAGCGTTGACCTGGCATGTTTCATGCAGACAGACAGCCCACCGTAAGAAGGCTGGAGAGAGACGTTCACTGATAGTAAAGCTGCTTTGCTACTATCCCCCTATAATTCTTTATAGAAATAATCCACGTGCCGGCGCCTTCTGGAGGGGGCGGGGCTTCTGAGCCACTAATGAAATAAATTATAAAGTTTTTTAGAAAAAAAAAGTATGTATGCTGTAGGGCTCCACACAGCCTGCAACATGCATCTCCCCCTGGCCAGACTGTTATTTACCTGCTGGCCCTGTGTGGCAAAAATTATTTATTGAGTGGCCGGTCAAGAGATGTTGTGCGAGTGCGTACCCGCACAGCTTAATGGGTACACTGATTGCAGGTCCATTCTCACTACAATTTCAGATTACCTTTTTGCGCTGTACAAACAAAATAGGAAATCTGAAGATAAAGACATTTAATACATTGGACTGAGGGATGAACAGGTACAATCACTTTAAGTGCATTATGAAATTAATCAGTAGAAAATTATTGGCATGTCATTACAATAAATACAGCAGACTCAGCCCCCAACACAAGTGCAAAGTCCATATAGGCAAAACCTTAAAATGGATTACTAGTCCAAGGGCTTCCTATACCGAATGCCCCGCTGTGTGAAACCCCCCGGACGCCGTTAATCTTACCAGTTCCAGAGCGTAAAGTAAAGCCCGCTGACATCCGAAATCCCATAAAAGTATCCAGTTTATATGACGTCTCAATTAAAATGCTCAAATCCAGCAGCGGTTCATACAGGCATAAAAACTGTAGTATTGCATTGGCGCGTTTCGGGCAGCACGCCCTTAATCATGACAAATAGTGGGGGACAACCCCCTGGTATATATACAGACATGGGATCCAATTAAGTAATCAAAAGTACACATTTGCACAAATTAAACAAAATCTTACCAGATCCCTGACACTGTCTTTGCCTGCGTCCACATCCCCGACTTCGCACCAGCCTTCGGGGATCCAGTTAGTGAACTAAATTGGGATGCCCCCGGGGACCAGTCACCAGGACAGTTGAAATTCTGGTGATTTGTACACTTTAACTCTGAAAAGGCATAACAGCAAAAAAAAAGGCAATGTCCTTTTTTTTTCACACATCCACTCGTTTTTGGTCTGGCCCTTAACTGGTTTCATGGAACAAGTCCCCTGGCATCTAGACGTGCTTCCTCTCCCTCCATGTCAGTGTCAGTCAAAGCTAGGAGAGTACCCTGCTCATGCCCATGCCTCCTGCAATTAAGGAGGCATACCAGGCAGTTGAGCTTGCTCCTGGCGGTGAATGATGCGAGAGTCACGGCTGCCTAAAGACATACGCGGAATTATGTTACTCTCCCATTTCCATATACCAATACATTTTTGGAGCCGGGATGGCAAAATGCAGCTGCTGGGGAGAAAAGTAGCATATCCTGTTTTTTGGCCTTTTTTTCAGATATTTTAAACCTCAATAATCCCACTAATCACTATCTTCCTATCCTACAGTTTATGACCCACAGTATTACTCGTGTTTGTTTTTCCCATCAAGGCTCAAAAGAAATCCATTTTCTTTGAGACCTCATGTCTGGCTGTGTGGCGAGAATGCAAAGCTCCCAACAATTTACTTAAATAATATGAAACTAAGAAACTAAGTAACTATGAAATGTGGAGATGTCCTTTGAAATGGACCTCCAGTCGAATAGGACTGAAGGTCTATGTACACCCCACCCATGGGTTATAGTGATTTACTGTAGAATGATATTCTATGGAAAAATCAGGATCAGGGAGAGTTACTGATGTGGTCTGCGCTACCATGCAGTTGGGGTGTTCTTTCCACTTTAGGAGCTGAACACCATAAGGTTCCACATTCTCTAAGATGTACTATACTGTAGTTAAGGAAGCAACATACTATACAGTAGTTAAGGAAGAAAAGTATTATACAGTAGTTAAGGAAATAAAGTACTATATAGTAGTTAAGGAAGTAACGTACTACGCAGTAGTTATGGAAGCAATGTACTATCCAGTAGTTAAGGAAGCAAAGTATTATATAGTATGCCCTCCCGCACCCAATCCGCCACTCCACAACCCTCAAAACCTTCAAAGGCGCCCTTAAAACTCACTTATTCAGACAAGCATATAATCTGGCCTAACCAATCTTCTAAAGGGCATACGCCACAAAGCTCAATATTGATTGTTTGTGATCCTTCCCCCTCGTCTTCACCCCTCTTCCTTTAGACTGTAAGCTTGCAAGGGCAGGGCTCTCTCCCCTATTGTATCTTGTACTCAGAATATCTGTAAAACTGCATTTGAAATAGTATATGTACTGTATGTTTCTACCCTGTCTGTATTTACTACTTTGTAAAGTGCTACGGAAGATGATGGCGCTATATAAATAAACAATAATAATAATAATAATAATAATAATAATAATAATAATAATAATAATATAGTAGTTAAGGAAGCAACGTACTATGCAGTAGTTAAGGAAGCAAAGTACTATACAGTAGTTAAGGACGCAAAGTATTATATAGTAGTTAAGGAGGTAACGTACTATGCAGTAGTTAAGGAAGCAACGTACTATACAGAAGTTAAGGAAGCAACTTACTATACAGTAGTTAAGGAAGCAAAGTACTATGCATTAGTTAAGGAAGCAAAGTACTATGCAGCAGTTAAGGAAGCAAAGTATTATATAGAGGTAACGTACTATGCAGTAGTTAAGGAAGCAACGTACTATACAGAAGTTAAGGAAGCAACTTACTATACAGTAGTTAAGGAAGCAATGTACTATACAGTAGATAGCAAAGTATTATACAGAAGTTAAGAAAGCAACGTACTATACAGTAGAAAATGAAGCAACGTATTATACAGTAGTTAGGGAAGCAAATTATTATACAGTAGTTAGGGAAGCAAAGTTTCTGCCGTGCATCCCCCCCCCCCATCTCTGTAGGAATTTATAGTATTGAAGAAACCACCTTGAATATACTTTTAGTTTCAGGGCACTGTTTTATCATCATAGCTAAAACAGACATTTTTATTTAAATAGAGTACTGTAAAACACAGAGCAACTTCAAGAATAATTTAGTGCCGAAGATGATCTCTATCCCACGACACATGCACCTCCACACGGTGATTCCACCGCCAATCGTGCAAATCCTTACCGACTCATAAGAGTAATAAAGCCTTCAAAGCATCAGCATATAGGTACTTGATAGATCCTGATCTTTCTTATATTTCTCATCGACTCATAAGAGTAATAAAGCCTTCAAAGCATCAGCATATAAGTACTTGATAGATCCTGATCTTTCTTATATTTCTCATCAACATCCAGGAAATAGAGCAATTGAAACGGTCACCAAAAAAAATGAAACAAAATCTAGTGTAACTCCATAAAAACCCACACTGATTTAATAGGTTTAAAAATTTACACTCACAAACATATAGTTAAAAACAGCTTTCAATTAGGATCATGACAACGTTCATCTCACCGGCCCCGGGATAAAGCAGCTTTGCCAATAGGGAAGTCGTGTCAATCACCGCTGGATAGGTACCAATAATATAAAGTTGAGGATAATTCCGCCACCGCCAACGCGTTTCGTCGCCAAGGGCAACTTTAACTAGGCTGGTGGCGGGCGGAAGGCGGAAGAATATATAGTAAACCTCATCATCCCACAATCCCGTGGGAGAGGGATCATGTGACTCTAACTACTGGGTCACATGATGAGGGTAATGACATCCCACAAATACCAGTAGTTAGAGTCACATGATCCCTCTCCCACGGGATTGTGGGATGATGAGGTTTACTATATATTCTTCCGCCTTCCGCCCGCCACCAGCCTAGTTAAAGTTGCCCTTGGCGACGAAACGCGTTGGCGGTGGCGGAATTATCTTCAACTTTATATTATTGGTACCTATCCAGCGGTGATTGACACGACTTCCCTATTGGCAAAGCTGCTTTATCCCGGGGCCGGTGAGATGAACGTTGTCATGATCCTAATTGAAAGCTGTTTTTAACTATATGTTTGTGAGTGTAAATTTTTAAACCTATTAAATCAGTGTGGGTTTTTATGGAGTTACACTAGATTTTGTTTCATTTTTTTTGGTGACCGTTTCAATTGCTCTATTTCCTGGATGTTGATGAGAAATATAAGAAAGATCAGGATCTATCAAGTACCTATATGCTGATGCTTTGAAGGCTTTATTACTCTTATGAGTCGATGAGAAATATAAGAAAGATCAGGATCTATCAAGTACCTATATGCTGATGCTTTGAAGGCTTTATTACTCTTATGAGTCGGTAAGGATTTGCACGATTGGTGGTGGAATCACCGTGTGGAGGTGCATGTGTCGTGGGATAGAGATCATCTTCAGCACTAAATTATTCTTGAAGTTGCTCTGTGTTTTACAGTACTCACATTCGGGTCCATTTGGGAATAAGGACTAATACACGTTGAGCATCTAAATTTGTGGACTTAATTATATATGTACAGTATCTTTCAAAATCTGTTTGTTAATAGTTTGTGATATATCATTTTCAGCGCGGTTATATACTACTGTAGTATTTTTATTTAAATATTGATATCATGTGTGCTGCAGCACATCAACCTAGGCACCACAAACACCACTAGTATTGATAAAAAAATGTTAACAGTAAAAACAAACTTGATGTCTAAGAAGCAGCATTTGTTGCAACCATATGTATCTTTAGTCGTCTTTCCAGCTGTGAAATGCTTGTCATTGGGGAGCATCAACCATCCAATGCTGATTGTTCTTTTGTATCTACTGTAAATCTTTCTGCACCTGACAAATATGAAGGTCACCAAATCTTAAAGGAGCCATATCACTAAGCCCTGTTAGCTCACAACCGGTCTTAAGATCTGTCTCTAAAGTGGCTCTCGTAGATTAGAGTTAGGACTGCCAAACAGAGGCATCTTGGAGGTGTAGCTTTAGCATACTTCTGCAGATGTGTGTGTACCAAGACCTGTTTTTAACCAGATTTAGAGGCACATCCTAGGACCGGTTGTGAGCTAACAGGGCTGAGTGTTGTGACTCCTTTAATGATTTGTGTATACTAATTGCCCTGCTGACGTGCACCTCCCAGGTTAGTTATAAATTGGTCTGAGCAGCTACCTCCCCTCCTTTATATTTTTTATTCTGCAAGCACATGGGGTGGGGGGTCCAGAGCAGTATGCGGAGGCTTTTGACTCTTTCTCCCCATGTGCTGCACTCGAGGTTATAGTGCAAAGTAAACTGCTCCCAATTTATCCATTGCATTGTATGTCCCCAAGGGGGCTCTAATAGATTAGAGTTGGGACTGCACCTAAACAGAGGCACCTTGGCGTTTGGTGGTGCAGCTTTAGCATACTTCTGCAGACGTGTGCCAACCAAGACAGATCCTAGAACCAGTTGCGAGCTAACAGGGTTGAGTGCTGTGGCTTGTTTAAGAATTGTGTATCCTAATTGCTCTGACGTGCACCTCCCAGGTTAGTTATAAATTGGTCTGAGTGGCTGACACCCCTCCTCTTGTATCTTTAATATGACGATAGAACCAGTGAGAGGACGAGTCAAAGTAAGCTGGTGAAAATTGGAAGTAAATTTGTACCATGGTACTTTGCAAACTTTATTGCTCAAAAAGGTTTATTGAAAAAAAAAATGTAGAACTTCTCTGCTTTGCTTTGCTAACAAAACATATGTTCACAAGACATTTTATTTTTTTATCTCGATAGATTTTTTTGAAGCGACAACACAAATAGCCCCGCAACGCTCAACTTACACCTATAAATTCGTGCTGGCACAAGAGGGGACCACCACTCGGGTGTACCAAATCCATACTAAGAAAAGTAAGGACCCTCTCTTGAGAAATATTTGCCACTCCAATATTAATTATAAATAAAGTTGTTTTCTTTTATTGTACAAGGGCATGTAAACAAATAAAATACATAACATTACAAACAATTAAAAACATTTAAAATTAATGCTAGACACAAGGACCTATAAACGGCTAAATCTATCATATATATTGCATAGTGATGACTATACCTATGGCATTAGATCATTATTCCGCAAGCTGTATATAATTGGATTCATTAATGGGGTGACTACAGTGTATAGCAAAAACAAGAATTTGGCAATGTCCCGTAACTGTCCCCTACGGGGAACCAAATACACGCCGAGTAGAGTGTCATAAAAGATGGAAACAATGGTTAGGTGAGAACTACAAGTTGAGAAAACTTTCCTTCTTCCAGTCATAGATGGGATTTCGAAAATAGTGACTATAATGTAACAGCACGATACAATGATTATAACGAATGGGATGATGATACAAAAGGCACCAATTGTTTTCACTTCTAATTGAACTGTGGTAGTGTCCATGCAGGAGAGAAGCAGGAATGGATCAAAATCGCAAAAGAAGTGGTCAATAATATTTGGACCACAATATTTTAATGTTAGAATAGCAAATATGTCATTCAGCCATCCTCCAGAAAACCTGGTGAGTCATTAACAAAGGATAATGCAAGGGCTTACAGATGGCCAAATACCTGTCATAGCTCATTGCTGTCAGCAGGAGACATTCTGAAATTTCTGAAATGCCAAAGAAGTACAACTGGGCAATGCAAGCATAAAAAGCTACTATGGTTTCTTTTCTCACTACAGTCTGAAGCATGCTGGGAATAATATCCATCACCAGTAGGACATCTAACACAGAGAGCTGTGAAAGGAAGATGTACATGGGGCAATGGAGGGTCTTGCTGTAGGACACAACTGTGATGATCAGGAGGTTTCCACATATTGTCACATTAGAAATTAAAAGTAAAATTAATAAGGCCAAAACTGTAATATTCCGGGGAAGCTGAAATCCTAAGAGGAGAATGGTGGTAATGGAGGTAACATTGTCTTCATCTATGTCCTCAGAAATGAACATTAGCAGTCTGAATTTATTAAAAAAAATCTATTACTTTTGAAGGACAGATACAACAATAAATACAACAATTTACAATATTCATTCAGCCTAAGATTCTACAGCATTTTGCTCCATAAGATGCACCAGACCACAAGATGCACATAGGGTTTGGAATAGGAAACAAAAAATATATATTCTTAACCAATTGTTGTACAGGGGTACATCCTGATTGCCAACACCCCCATACCACCCCTACAAGCTTTTTTTTTGTACTTGTTGTTCGTTCCATCTGTGGAACTGAGCCCTGTGATTGGCAGTCAGCAGCCATTGAAAGGCATCCAGGCTGCGTGACCACTATCAGCTAACCATGGGGCACAGTTTCACAGAGGGAACAAGGATAAGGTAAGAAGTGGCGATCAGGACTAACTAATCAGCAACCTATTCTACCCTATTTGAGAGAGGGAATAGGTTAGAGGAGCAGGTCAGTGGCTGGGAAGGGGATAGGTAAGGGGTTAAGGTCAGTGGTTGTGGAGGGGGTTTAGGTTAATGGTTCAGGGTATTGGCTGGGGAGGAGGGCTAGGTTAGGGGTTCGGGTCATTGACTGGAGACAGGGTTAGATTAGGTTAAGTTGCTAAATAATAACAAATAAACAAAAAATTGTTTAACAAATACCGCGCTAAATAATAATCCTAACAATAAAAGCTCAACGTGTGTGACTCAAGTCCAAAAAAAGACCAAAATACATCCAAAAATTTTTAAAACACAGAGCTCGTTAAGTGAATGATTAAGTGAAAATGTCCCAATTAGAAACATGTGTGATATCCACCGTTGTGTGCCCGTCACCAGTCTCACAAAACTCTTACCAGATCAAGATTTAATCTTTGCAATAAGGTGGGTGCAAAACACCTCCAATATCCAAATCCAGAACTCCACAGAGAATGGATAATGATTGCTCACAAATAAGGGAAATCCAGTTGGAAACGACTTCAGCTCTCCTTTAATGTAAATATGTGGCTTAAATTATAAACTTCAATGCCACAAATCCTTATGGCCAAAAGAAGGACTCCAGTCGCATGTAAAGGAATAAAATAAGAAAAGACTAGTGCAACATTGCTAGATAAAATACAACCCACTTTAATGCTAGCAGAAATGCACTCACAGACAAACAAAAAAATTCAGCGTATAAAAGGTTAAAACCGCGAACAGCTCTCACCGCTCCCGAATTGTAAAACTTGCAAGTGTCATGAAATGCCTCCAGTCATAAAGGAAGCCCGAGCCTCCAACGCGTTTCGTCGCTCGTGGGCGACTTTAACTAGGATGCTCGGCGCCGCGACAGAACCGGTATTTATACCGGCGTCTCCTGGATATTTAAGTTGAACACTCTCACCCCACAAGGTTTAAACGTGGACTGTTATTACTATGTAAATCGCTGATGACTGACTCACAGCTTTATATGATGTGTAGTTGATTTCCCAATCACATGCTTTTCCAAGAAGTAATAATTTGCACCTGCTGTGATACATTATATAACAGACATCGGACTGTTATTACTATGTAAATCGCTGATGACTGACTCACAGCTTTATGTGATGCGTGGTTGATTTCCCAATCCCAAGAGGCAAGAATATTTGGAAACAGCATATTTGGAAACAGCAGAAACAAGGGGGTGTACATAGGTTTCACAGGGACCCATAGTAAATGTAATAGTGGGCTCCCAAAGCACTAAGAAAAATACCTGTGGAAAAGTACAGGGACTGTGTCCGTGGTGTCTAAGAGTAGAGGTCTGATGGATTTCTAGACATTACTGATGTGCTGTGGAGCCCAGGTTGGTGACAGTGGGCCTGGAGAGGTCTGTGATCTGTGCAAAGTTTGGCAGGGGAAATAATGCACTTGCATCTTAGTTCCACCCTGCAAAACCTATGGCTCATGCCCCTTGTAGACACAGCCCAGTCCATTGCTCTTGCCACAGGTGCTGCAAGGCAGGGGGAGGAAGCTGGCATTGGATCCTCTTCTGCGATTTACCAGGTAGCAGGTGCCCCCCATTTCTCTATGGTATGTACACCCACAGCACCATATGAATTGTGAACGGTAAATGGTAACTTTTCCTGCATTTGCCATAGAGTGACTTTTCCAAACTCAAAGAGGAACATCAGGGGAAGGTTAAAACCTCCCCCAAACCTCACCGTACTGCCCCCACCCTCCGGTTTCACAATTTGACACTATTTACTCACCTCGCTGGGGTCCCTCAGATTCTTAGCGACCTCCTGAAGGGTGGCGCCTTCTTGCATCCCATCAGGCACTGTGCATGGCCCCCAATCTCTTGTCAATGAATGGGATGCAATGGAGCCACCCAAAATCCCGCAAGACTTTGTGGAGCAGCGAGATTGCCATGGGACATTGAAGCGTCGGCTAAGCAGGCGGCAGGGTGAGTATCGGGCCCTGAAGAAGCCAGATGTTGCCGCAACAGGCAGCGCCGACATCCAAAAGATAAGTAGGGGCCAAAGGTGGCGTGTGATGTTCCTCTTTAAAAAAAAAAAAACATGACCTCATTGGAAAAAGCATGTACCCGACCTATAGAAATTCCCTATGGCAGATGCAGGTGATTTGTTGGTGAAAAAATAGAACAAAGAATGTTTTTGCACTTTTTTGTTCGTTAGAGTTAATACACTCTTTCAAAGCCAAAGCACACCCAAAGTCAAACTCGCTTCGCACAATAATTAGTCAATGTGCTTGTAGAAAAATTGTGTGTTAATCAAGTGCTTAGAAATAAATAAATAAAATAAATTATCAGACCATTTCTTTTTTTATAGAGCAGCTTTGCTAGTGGAATGAGATATGTTCTTTTTAAACAGAACAAGTCCACGTTTGATTGACTTTTTGAAAGTGTATACTTTTGTGTGGCAAAATGATGTCTTAAAGGTGTTGAGCATTTTTTTAATGTTAGCAAATGCACATTTTATGGAAGTAGTTTTCATCTGTTGCTATTGCCAACGTACACCAAATGCAGACTCGGTGTACGTTGGTTATAGCAACAGATTGTAGATTGCACAGAACACTGCTGCTGGGCATGTGTAGGTGTGAGTGAGATCCCTCACCTCAGCATTGTTCATGGCAGAGGTGTTCTACAGTATCCCCTCGATTCAAAGAGCCAAAGTTAATTGATTTCGTATCGAGAATCGTAAGTTTGGGTGGGTGTTTGTCATTTTTTCTGGTTTTTTTGGCCATTTCGTATTCGCACGATCGTTCGCGCATAGACGTATATGAACATACGCATTTCGTACGAGAATCGTATAATTTGCGTTAGTTCGTGTGTTTTTTCGTCCAAATCGTATTATTTGCGTCCGATCCTATTTTTTACGTCCTTCACATGGGCTTGCGACCAATTCAGAGAGGTGATTGCTAATTGTTTTGAAGCCCATTAAAGAGCTGCTTTACGAAATGTTTGCCGGCAGCTATTTGGCCTCGGGAGTAGGATGGAGCGGAGCGAGTTTGTGGCACATCAAGGGCTTATGCTTTTTGGCATTGAGTTGATCGAGATGTCTGAGAGCAGATTGCCCCTGCGTCGTCGCATGAACATCGATAGCATGAATGATGTTGAGCTGTTCGAGCTGACCAGGCTTAATCGCGCTTCCCTCCATAAATTATATAGTGAGCTGCGGCCATGGTTAGCCCGCACCACAAGGAAGGGGCATGCAATTTCAGGTATGACCAAGATGCTTGGCTGCCTGCAATTTTTGGCGAACGGCTCGTTCCAGAGGCTGGGTGCCCTCTCCGTGGGGATGTCACAGCCTACGCTGAGCCGCGCACTCTCTAAATTTTTGGAAGGCATGGCTGCCATAACTCCAAAATATATTTATTTTCCGGATGATATGGCAGCCAGAAACGCCATTAAGCTTGGGTTTTATAATGTGGCCGACATGCCCAACGTTATTGGTGCTATTGACTGCACACATGTGGCACTCGTACCTAGGGCTGCCGACGAGTATATATATAGGTATTGAGATTGGTTATTATGTTGGCCAACGTGTAATGTAACCTGTTTTCCTTAGCGCCAGCATATTTGTTTATCCCTCATTTGTGTAGCTGCTTTCTGTAGGCTTTTCATTAGTATTTCCCAATAGAGTGCAGACATGTTTTTTTTTTTTTTTTTTTTTTTTGGGTCAAATATCAATTACCCTTTTTGTATGTTTTTGCCTTAAGGAATCGAAAAATGGGACACTCCCTTAATGTCCAGGCCGTGGTTGGTCCGGACATGCGTTTTATGAGTGTCCTTGCCGGCTACCCAGGATCGTCCCACGACTCCTATATCCTCAGGCGATCTGGGTTGTTTCGGAGATTTGAGGCAGGTGAATTTTCGGGGGCATGGCTGCTTGGTAAGTGTGTCCTATTTGTGTGCTATTAAATGTGGGATTAATCTTGTATTTGTTGCTATGTTAGTATTTGAATTCTTTACATAAGCCAGAAACTGCCTTTTTCTTGGGTCATATATTATGAACTTCCAAAAAAAATGCTTGCCTCGCTTTGTCCTTCAGAATGTTTTCCCTTTAGTTAGGATGTCTGTAAGTTCCATGTCCCTAAATATATTGGTTGTGAGTTTATACCCAAGGATCTGTGAGCTTTGGCTCCTTTTGTCCTATTGGTCTTTAAATGTCAAAGTGGACTTAAACTGCATACATTGTAGTTTTCATCTAAATGTGGATAGCCCCTCAGCAGCATCCTAATTGTAACATGTCTGAAAACTAAAAATATATTTAAATTCCTATTACCCTTGGCCGTGCAGATGTTTGGTAATTAATTGGTATATTGAAGTGCCATTTTTAATTAGGTACTACATTAGTGGCAATATTTATTTTGCTAATGTGCCCTGGGTGTTTTTTTTTGCCCTTTACCTTACATCATTATGATATATGTAAAATTCTTTGTGTTTGTTGTGTTGCCTTTTTAATTTTGATTACATTTCATTGTCTGTTTAAGGTGATTCCGGGTACCCACTTCTACCCTGGCTCATGACGCCTGTGCTGCGGTCCCAGGATGCCTCTCAGGAAGCGTACAACCGTGCGCACCGCAAGACCCGTGCTGTTGTGGAGAGGGCCTTTGGGCTGTTGAAGACACGTTTTCGTTGCCTGGACCATACTGGGGGCGCCCTGCAATATGATCCCAAGAAAGTGATCGACATTATCATGGCATGTGCTGTTTTGCACAATTTTGCCATCCTGGAACGTGTCCCACGTTATGTGGATAGCCTGCCCTCTTCAGCCGTAGAGGATGATGTCGATAATTTTGTGGGGCCACCCAGTGAGTCTGGCCAATCAGTTAGAGCCAACCTGATCTTGCAGCATTTTACTTAATTTTCTTTCGTGTCTCAACATTCTGTGTGTCTGTGTTATCCTTTTTGTTAAATATGTTGTTTTGCCGTAATGTGGCATTACCTCAAAGTAAAACATTTTTACCTTAATTGTTGCCTAATGTATTTCATGTAGTTTCCTTAGCTTTAGATTTGCATTGTTACACCTCTTCAAACCAAAAATATCTGGTTTAGGCCAAGCTGTTTAAAATGTGTTCCCACTAAAAACGCCACAAGTATTGTAAGTGAGAATATTTTTTTACTTCGAAAATTCAAAATTATAGTGCTTAAAAGAAAACATTCCACATACATCTGTGGTTACAAATGGATAACATTACCAAAAAAACATCGAGCACATCTACACCTGGAAGTGAGTGGCACAACCAAACAAGGACACCCAGTCCAAAGGCCAGCCTAGTCCAGTCATTAATATTGCCTGTGCCCAGGGATATTTGGGCATGGCCATAATGTCACACAAACATGTCTGCAAACAGGAGGAGCACCAACCAAATACATATTTATAGCCATAAGTGGCCAGATACCCTCCACATAGACCTATGGCATTGGCTAGTGGCCTTAAGCATTACTCTAAGGAGCTATATGGGAGCAAATACAAAACACAACCTGCATGAGCAACACAAAATGGATTGTTTGAAACCTCAAAGGACAAGTAAATACAGTGGGGGTTAAGAGAAAAGATGTCCCACACACCCATGGCTTAATAGGGTGGCTGCCCATAATACCCAGGTGGAGGTCCAGGTGGAGGTCCATGTGAATGGGACCTAGCCTGGGCCATGGCAGCATTGTGAATTTGAAACTGCTCCACAATGTTTCTCTGCATATTGGTCATCTCAGCCATGGCTGACTGGATGCCATTACTTGCAGTGACCACGTTGCTGTTGAGGGTACGCAACTCCACGAGGATGCCCTGTAGACTGGTATTGATGTTGACCATGTCGGCATGCCTTTGCTCACGCTCTGTAACGAGCTGTGCCTCATAAGAGTCCCTTTGTTGGGTCCATAATTGAAGCAGGGCACTCTGCCTCCCCTGGGAAATTGTGGGGCGGCGTAATGGAGTCCGCCGCACAATTACCCTGGCTCTTGGGCGTGCCCTGCCGCGTGGTGTCGTCCCCTCAACAGCAACCGGCCTGCTTTGCAAATCCTCAGCAGCAGAGTGAACACTGGGGACTGTAGTGTCAGTCTCCCCATGTGCATGCACAATGGATGGAGATTCACTCTGCTGCTGAGGATTGGCCAGAGAAACATTATGGAGCAGTTCCAAATTGGGACCCAGGGGGAGGTCATCCGACGTGCAAGTTGGCGTCCAAATTTGGGATTCCCACAGTTTAACACATTCTTAAGCACTTGGTAGTATTTATGGTACTAAATTAACTTACCGGAAATCTCGGATCTGGGCTCCTATGCTGTACGGACCTGGTAGGCATAACCAAACTGGGGGGTGAGTTTATCCTTGCTGAGGGATCATGCTGGGCTGAAGAAGAGAAAAACAAACCACGTAAACACACACATAACCATTTTTGGGATAGGTAATCAAATAAACCTCTATTTGTAATATTAATCAACTCTAGAGCAATGGGGACATTTGTTCAAAGACACGCAAGTTTAGATAGGTGCAATGGCTCGCGTAAACTGCTAACTGACCTCAGTTCTAAGTCAGGAAGTGTACCCAGTCAGCATACAACTTTCAACGCACATTTTTTGTTTTAGACTACCATTCGCTAGGTCCGGGGTACTCAAACAATTGTTGGAAAGGTCCATTTAAAGGTATGTGGTGAGAGGTGAATGTCTGGCCATGGGGCTGACGCAGGGGGTGTCTAGTTAGAAATAAACACACTGGTGGAGGGGCTGGAGATTTCCAAGTGCAAACTAATAAAGGCTGCTTGCCCTTGCTGGGCTGGATGGGGCAGAGCTGAGGGGACAGGGATTGGATGGCTAAAGGGGGGAGTTAACGTATTGATGGTGATGAGATGGATGGAGCAAATCTGTTACAAATGTATGGGGCTTATGTGGGGGGGGGGGCATGGGGGGACTGTGGCAGATGGGGCAGAGCAGGGGCAGCGGGACACGATTGTGCCAAGAGAAAGTTTTACCAAGTTACTGTGTACCTTGCAATGCCACTTCCTGTGCAGTACTTCATATTGCAATGCTATGTTTCAGGGAGCCATCACATTGGGCAGGAGAACAACCACTACATCGCCGATCAAGGGGGCAGCTCTGAGCACGTCAACACAGAAGTAACTGAGTGCAGGGCTGTCTGGGCAGGGGTCCTGGAATCTGGTGCCAAGGTCCGCATTGGTACCCCGGCCCGCCAGTTGAGTCTCGCTGCTCTAGGTCAGATATGTTTGGGGGTGGCTAATTACATTGTTAACTCAAACACAACTTACACAACAAATAGGCAACCCATACATAATGATGTGTGTTTTGTGATTGATTCAAAATATATCACTTTTCAGGAGAAACTTCATGACTTTACCAATCCAATTGGAAATTTGATCTTTGCCATAATGGATGTGGTCCTAAATGTGTGATTCCCAGGGACCAAAAGAGGACACAAACAGGCACAGTAGTGCGAGGCCAAGCAAGGCAAACCATAGGGGCATCCCGTTATCTGGTTACTAGTGAACTTTAGATTATTTAGCAAACAGGCAAACATGCAGAATTAAGAGTACTCACCGTGGGTACGGGTCGGTGAGTCCGTGTCCCTTAGACCAGCATGTCCACCGACCGCGACCGGATGGAGAAGTCCCAGCACAATCTCCTCAGCAGGGGTAAACTCCAATTTTGAAGGAAAGCCACCTCCAGTTTTCAGGCTGAAAAGAGAAAATCGTTTGGTACTCAGAAAAGGTGCATACAGTACATCCTAAACATTATATTTGGAGAAAATATTTATTTACCTGTAATTATGCCTTTTAATTTCTTTTTGCCGTACAGCATACTTCAGATCAGAGATTTTTTTCTGAATTTGGGACACATCTTTCCTCTCTTCCCCCGCTGCATTTACTTGTCGTAGGATGGTTTCAAACAATTCCATCTTGCGCTGCTTTGTGGTGTGTTTTGATTTGCTCCCATAGAGCTCGTCATAGTATAATGTAAGGCCACTAGCCAATGCCATATTTTGGTCATGGGAGAATCTCCCACTCAACTGGCCGCGGCGCAATGTGCGGCCAGATGGTTGGCTTGGCTGCTCCTCCATGTGTGCAGACACATGTGGTGACATTATGGCCTGGGGCTGGGTAGGGGAATGGCCGGATTGGTGGCTTCCCAATGACTGGACTGGCCAAGGGACTGGGTGTTCTGGCGTGGCTGGCCACCGAACTTCCAGGTGTAGATGTGGTCATGGTTGCAATTCTGGGCCCTCTTGGGGGGCTATGTTCCCGGCTGGTGCCAGGTCGGGGGCTCTGTTCCCGGCTGGTGCCAGGTCGGGGGCTTCTGGCCCTGGATGGGGTTCTTCGGGCCCTGTAGGGGCTTCTGGCCCTGGATGGGGTTCGGCGGCCTCTGGCTGGGCTTCTGGCCCTGGATTGGGTTCGGCGGCCTCTGGCTGGGCTTCTGGCCCTGGATGGGGTTCGGCGGCCTCTGGCTGGGCTTCTGGCCCTGGATGGGGTTCGGCGGCCTCTGGCTGGGCTTCTGGCCCTGGATGGGGTTCGGCGGCCTCTGGCTGGGCTTCTGGCCCTGGATGGGGTTCGGCGGCCTCTGGCTGGGCTTCTGGCCCTGGATGGGGTTCGGCGGCCTCTGGCTGGGCTTCTGGCCCTGGATGGGGTTCGGCGGCCTCTGGCTGGGCTTCTGGCCCTGGATGGGGTTCGGCGGCCTCTGGCTGGGCTTCTGGCCCTGGATGGGGTTCGGCGGGCCCTGGATGGGCTTCTGGCCCTGGATGGGGTTCGGCGGCCTCTGGCTGGGCTTCTGGCCCGGGATGGGGTTCGGCGGGCCCTGGATGGGCTTCTGGCCCGGGATGGGGTTCGGCGGCCTCTGGCTGGGCTTCTGGCCCGGGATGGGGTTCGGCGGGCCCTGGATGGGCTTCTGGCCCTGGATGGGGTTCGGGCCCTGCTGCGGGGCCTGGGTTGCCGAACTGCCCTACTTGAACCCATGGCCGGTGTGGGCTCCCTTGTGCGGCCTCTTCTGGGGGCAGAGGTGGTGGGTGCTGCAGTTGGCTGCTTTTTGGCTGCAGGGGCACGTGGCTTGGGGCCCCTTTTTTGGGTTCCTGAGGGTCCAGTGTCCCTTGGTGGGGCCGAGGTAGTAGTCTTGCCTCTCAGCTTTCTCCTACCTTGCTGGGACCTTGTTGTTGGGCCCTCCGCGGTCTTGCTTTGCTGGGGTCGCTTGCTCATAGGCTTTTTAGGTGCCATCTTACACAAATGCTCAAAGAGAATGAGCTTTGGGTGCAGGGACCTTTAAATAATGAGCCCAGCGTGTGACGCCTATGCGCACGACTACGCGCTCGTACGAACGTACGTTCGAGCGGAACCAGGAAACCGCTGGGGTTTCACTTATCTGCTGCCTTGAAGAAGCATAAAGATGGCGCCCACTATCTTCACCCGTCAACAGGAAGAGATCCTCATGCTGGTAAGTGGCTGCCTGTGCATTTTAATCTAATAGTCAATGATGGCCTAAATGTAAATGATGCGTTTGGAACTAGTTTGGGGTCTCTTAATGTTTAATCACTGGCTCCTCACACTTCATCCTCAAGGGCCGAGCCTGGCCACGTTTTCACCTGTCTATGCTGATGTCCTAATTCGGCCAATCGCTCCGGCTTAGCAACAGTTAATTAACCTGTGGAGTAGCGGGGCTAGCTGGCAAACCTGGCCTGTCTCGGACCTTGATGCGGATGTTTGAGGAACACTGTTTTCCTAAGCCATAAAAACACAACGGGAAGCCACACACGTGGTCCAAAAGCCTAAGCATTAGCCTACATCTTGGATGTTTAAACCATCCTAACATGCCATAGATGCAGGTGGGCTGATTCTTGATGTGGGCTATTATCTGTATGTACATGGTGTGTGATACATATAACATAAGACCAGACTCTCATTCACAGTCAACGTCCTCTTTAAGGCACTCCCCAAAAATGGCTGCCACTCGAAATGTGTGTGTTAATGACATGAAATTCTCAACTTGTGATGCAACACATATGGGTGTGTGTGTAAAAGTAAAATCTCTGTGTCCATTATGTTTTTCAGATCATGCTTCAGCGCCGGTATGACTTCGCGCCCAATGTGTGCGAGAAAAGGGACATCGCCCGGGAGATCATCGCCGAGATACACCGTGTCACCAGCACCACCTTCACTCACACCCAGATAATGCAGCATTGGTCGGACCTGAAACGTCTGCACATGCCCCGGGTGCGGAGGTTTTTTGGAATCCATTTCCCAAGTAAGTACCAAGCAATTGCATGGTATATGTTCCAAATGTATAAGTTATGCCTTTATTTATAATGACTTTTCTTTGGTAGTGTTGGAAATGGATTTCAGAATTCGCCGCACCCGGAGGCGTACAGGCCGACCAGTGCTGCATGAGTCTGCATCTGTGAGTGAAGGTGGTGGATCTCCCGGGCGACGGACCTACCCCTCCTTTGTGGCCTCCTCAGACCAGCCCCTGGACCTTACCACAGAGGAGGGGCCAAACCGCGTGGGCGTGGAGTCATACCTGGCCAGGCATGGGGAAGGCTCTGGTATGTCACTCTTCATGTATAGGCACAAAGATATACATGGCAGGCCAAAAACTAAGTTATCCTTTATTATGTATTTGTAGAAGCTTCGGGTGCGGGTGAAATAGTGGAGGAGGAGGCAGCAGAGATGCTGGAAGTCGATCCTGGCGAAGGTGAGTGATGTCAGCCAGACTAGGAGCCAGATATGTTGGGAATAGTGACTCTATACAAGTACTAACCAAATGTCACATGTCTCTCCAGGGACTTCTTCACAGCATAGCCAGGACCAAGGGCAGCCTGTTGGCCCCAACCAGCCATCTGTCGGCCACCAACTCCGTAAGTCTCCATGCCATTATTCATATTAATGTTTGGTTAGCTAATAACACACACATAACTAAAGGCGTAGCCAATGTGTAGTTCACACTTTCATGTGGGCACTTCGTTAGCTTAAAGAGGACCCTAACTTGTATTAAGAACCTAAGAATTAGCCATCACACTGTACCTACAGATTAGAAACATGGAAAAACACCCTTCAGCCATCTAATGCATGTTATTAGACTGAACAAAACCAATATTGCGGAATATGGAATGCGCAATATTTACAGGCAGCATGGGATACAGATTGAAAAAAGGAAGGTGCTGCCATGCATTGTGGGAGTGATGACCTTTCCCTCAACCCAGCTATGCTCGGGATTCCCTACGCACCACTGTAACCTACTCCCCTGTACTTTATCCAACTCTCCACTCCTCATTAAGTGTTATGCTTCAGAGTCCAGATGGCGGCGCTGTAATCCCAAACAAACCCAAATTTACTTTGAGCTGGTGCAGAATCATTTGGGAATAGTTATTGGTTTTCATTAAATAATGTTGAAGGTCCGGTTTAAGGAGTTTAAAGACTTACCTGTGGGAAATGCATTAACTGTATCCCTTGGAAGAATGACATATGTCATGCATTTACATGTATTTGATTAACCCCAAATCTATTTCCAGCATACAAACCGGTCTGGGACTCCTATTTATGTTTCTTTCTCTATTGGTTACAGGGATGATCCCCAAAACATTGGCGGCAAAAAAAAAAAGAATGAAGGAGTTGGTGGCCGAGCTGCTGGCCATACAGGCGACGTTGGGGCCAACAGATGAAGAAGACGAGGAGGATTAGTGCCCTTGGTCCTGGCTACTTTGTTTACAAGTTTTATAAATTTTATGCTTGTTTTTAAAGTTTTAAAGTTTTTGGTTTTTCCAACCCCCCAAAAAAAAAAAAAATGTTTTTAAGGAAAGCCAAACAAGCTTTTAACATGTTTGTAACCAAAAAAAAAAAAAAAAAAAAAAAAAGGGGTTTAAAAACAAACACCCCAATAAAAAAAAAAAAGGACACACAAAAAAAAAAACCCAAAAGCCCCCCAAATTTTAAAATAAATTATATTTCAATCCTTCAAAAATGTGTCTTTTCTAATATGCGCAAACACAAACAATTACACAAACCAGAAAAAACACACTTAGAAACATATAGACATATGTACATTATGTGGTTTGGGTAAGTTTTAGGGTCGTCAACATGAAGAAGGATGCAAGCGCTAAGGGGTTTAGGTAAGTTTGAGGGACCGATAAATGAAGTTGGATGCAAGCGCTAAGAGGTTTAGGTAAGTTTGAGTGACCGATAAATGAAGTTGGATGCAGCCGCTAAGAGGTTTAGGTAAGTTTTATGGACCGATAAATGAAGTTGGATGCAGCCGCTAAGGGGTTTAGGTAAGTTTGAGGGACCGAGAAATGAAGTTGGATGCAGTCGCTAAGGGGTTTAGGTAAGTTTGAGGGACCGAGAAATGAAGTTGGATGCAGCCGCTAAGGGGTTTAGGTAAGTTTTATGGGCCGATAAATGAAGTTGGATGCAAGCGCTAAGAGGTTTAGGTAAGTTTTATGGACCGATAAATGAAGTTGGATGCAGTCGCTAAGGGGTTTAGGTAAGTTTGAGGGACCGATAAATGAAGTTGGATGCAGCCGCTAAGGGGTTTAGGTAAGTTTGAGGGACCGAGAAATGAAGTTGGATGCAGCCGCTAAGGGGTTTAGGTAAGTTTTATGGGCCGATAAATGAAGTTGGATGCAAGCGCTAAGAGGTTTAGGTAAGTTTGAGTGACCGATAAATGAAGTTGGATGCAGCCGCTAAAAGGTTTAGGTAAGTTTTATGGGCCGATAAATGAAGTTGGATGCAAGCGCTAAGAGGTTTAGGTAAGTTTGAGTGACCGATAAATGAAGTTGGATGCAGCCGCTAAGAGGTTAAGGTAAGTTTTATGGACCGATAAATGAAGTTGGATGCAGTCGCTAAGGGGTTTAGGTAAGTTTGAGGGACCGAGAAATGAAGTTGGATGCAGCCGCTAAGGGGTTTAGGTAAGTTTTATGGGCCGATAAATGAAGTTGGATGCAAGCGCTAAGAGGTTTAGGTAAGTTTTATGGACCGATAAATGAAGTTGGATGCAGTCGCTAAGGGGTTTAGGTAAGTTTGAGGGACCGAGAAATGAAGTTGGATGCAGCCGCTAAGGGGTTTAGGTAAGTTTTATGGGCCGATAAATGAAGTTGGATGCAAGCGCTAAGAGGTTTAGGTAAGTTTCTGGTTGAGGGTGCGCATGCGCAAGATCTTATAAACATACGAACGCACGAATCTAAGAGGCCAAAAACCAATGAAAACCAGAGGCAAACGCAAGTAATTGGAAGAGGTGGACGATGGAAGCAGCCGAAAAAACAGGCTGCCACCGCAACAGGTGAGCACATGAACGTGATTTTTACGATTGCCAACTGACTGAGGCAAGTTCGGGAGATATCATACGAACGGACGTATATTTTAGGATAGAAACGTATTTGCTTATTGAATCACTCGCAAGTTCATACGAACGCACGAGCGGACGTGAAAAATAGGATGATCGTGAGCCAAATCCAAGCTGTTACATGTTTCTTTGAATCAACCCATATGTGTCCAGGACTTACTCCTCTCTTCTTGGTGTACAGTTGCCAAAAGCAACAGATTGCAGATACTGCAAAACTGCTTCCATATTACACACACATAGAAAAAAAAAATCAGCTCTGCACCTTTAGGACATCATTTTGCCATTCAATCAAAAGTTGACCAAAATGGCCTTTCCATAGCCACTTGATCCCCTTCCCCGGGCATCAAGAATTGAGTGTAAAACCCCCCACGTCTCCCGGAACTCAACTTCTTCCCCAGTCCAATGGCGCATGCGTGAGCCGCGGCTGCATTCCCGCTATCCCTTTAGCAGTGGGCGTGGCCACGCCAGGCACTTGAGAATGGCCGGCGCGGGCATGCTTCTTGTTAAAGGGTAGCCAGGGATGCGGCCGCCAGCACGCTCGGATCCGCTCACTTAGACGAAGGGGCAGGAGTGGATCCGAGCATGCTGATTGGAGGACCAGGGAGGGATAAGTCCAATTAGGCGGCCTGGAGTGTTTCACACAGCGGGACAACCCAGATTGGGGTGCCCAGGGAGGTCAAGGACTACTTTAAGTGTTAGAAATCTGGAAATCTCCTATAATATTCACAACACTCTCTGGACAACAGTGATGTGTAAGTCAAATGAGTCATTTTAGTAACCAAATGTTATTTCTCAGCTTAATGATCTCATGCGTAAACAGAAAGGAATACTAGCAATAAACATGCTTGTTAAGGAATAGAGGATCAATGACCGTCTTTGATAGTAGGAAGCTCGCTGGCAATGGATGGAGGTGTCCACATTGAGGTAATTCTTGTAATTAGATCTTGGATTACGGTCAGCATGCAGAGTTGTCTCCTCTATAATAACACACTTCCAATGAGATGTGTATTTATAAAGATCAAGCGGATTGATTGCATTGCACAGATGGGGATATTATACACTGAAGGCATCATTATAAGTATTGCAAGGAGAATAATTACTGGTTTACTTTGGAAAACCTCTCGCAAAAATTTAACGTGAAGTAAAATAATGTATTTTTTAATAACTTGGTAAAACGTCATTAACTTTGTTGGCTGGAAATAACATACCTTCCAACTTTTCAGGGTGGGAAAGGGGGACATTTGTTAAATTAGGCCACGCCCCTCATTGAGGGATGGATAGGAGATACATTGTAACACGTTGTTACATATGTTAAAACAATATAAACATTTTGAATAGGAGAATGACTCATTTATTTGTGCAGATCTGCATGTTACACCTCAAAGAGGGACAAATGGGAACAACTAGGAACAGGGGGACATGGACTCAAATGAGGGACAGTCCCTCCAAATCAGGGACACTTGGGAGGTATAATATAACATGGCCTGCTAAAGGAATATCGGGTATGCGGCTGCTGCTTGCGCATGCACCATTGGACTCGGAAAGAAGGTGAGTTTCTGGGCAACCTGGGAGGTTTCACAAAGCAGGGCTTCCTGATTTTTGATGCCCCAATGGGGTGGGGGGATTTTGCGGCTCTGGAATCTTTGGTCCACTTTAAGGTACCAGTCGGGGCCCTGGTGCAAACATTAAATGGGGCCCTTTCACAACTTGTACAGTAAACTTTTTTCTGTCTTTTACTCAATTGGATGCAGCTAGACAACTTGCCTGGGTTGTGAGTGGTCATGTCTAGGTAGCTTTGCAGTAGTTCCATACTCCATTTGATTTACACATGGTGGATTGGACAGAGATCCATGACATGTGAAGAGCTTGAGCAATTTTTTTGTAACCTGACCCTGCAACACACTTTATTTTATTTTTGTGTATCATAGGGACATACATATGCACACCACAGTTTTTAATTTTTTAAAGCATGACTTTCTTGGAAATGTTCAAGGGGTATTAATATATAGGTCGACAACATATGTAGCAAATGTATAGATGTTTATGGCTAAGTGAGCAGCATTCGAATGTTATGCAGCCATTTTTTTGTGGACTAAGTTGGTGTCTCTGCAGGATAACACTGTGCCCATGGAGTCTAAAGTGGCGGGGTAGTATATAAGCTTGGGGGCAGTAAAAGAGAGGTAAGGTGAGCCTTGGAAGCAAGAAGGAGGGGAGTGGATGCCACTGGCATTTAAGGTTTCAAGATAGCACGATACACCAGTGCAATAAATGAATAGTTAAAGAAAGCTGCATCTGTAGCTTTGGCCCCTGTTTTCACAAAATCATATCGCTGGTGGGGCTGGGGGCGGTGTTGACACAGGAGCAGGAGGGTGGCGAGAAGGTAATTGGCTTTGCCAGATTTAGCTTGAGGCGGGCTGAACAGGATCCAGCTTTGTATAGCTTCTTCAAGCTGGAACTAATTGCTTTAGTGTGTGCTATAGTGTGGGCCATCGCAGAACAGTGTAAAGAATACCTGGTGAGGGATCCCTTTGTAGTGATCATGGGCAACAATCCCTTTAACCATACTGCCAAGCAGGGGGCCCTGGAACAGAACAGGGTAGCCAGTGGGAATGAGTGTGCTTTGCTTTCTGGCTTATCAATCCTCTGAGCATACCAGATTCCGTCATATTCTCCAGGATGGTGTGGTCCCTTTTCTGACTGTGCTGGAGGCCTGGAAGCTCTGTAGGCATCTCTTTCTCTGCAAATAGAGTACATCACTGACACTTTGAGGAGATATGTAGGATTCTGGTGAAAGTGAACCACTCCTGTAATTTTTGTTACCTAAAAAAATGGGAGTCTGGCATAAGCCTCTCCCTTTCTGGGAGAAAACCTGGGTGACACGGATATTTCCCACTCTGGGTTGATGGGTTCTCATGTATCTAATTCTCCTTACATGATGCTTTTGTCCCTCTCCAACATAAAAAATGGACTCTTAAGATTATTCCCAACAGCAGCAAGGCTAGTGATCACCAGGCATTGGAGATCTCGTCAACACCTCACGATATTGGAAGAGGTCCTAGAAATTGACTCATCGAAAGAATGTAGGAACTGCTCTCTAATGCAAAGGGAACACACCAACAACTACTTGGGCCAGTTGAATGGCCTTCAGAGAATATTCTACCCTTAGGGACATCCTCACAACCGCTTTTTCTCTGTGGCACCTGCACACACAGAGCACAAAATTTGGTTCAGAATATTTTTTTTCTTATTTCCTCCTCCAAATCCTAGGTGCTTCCTATGGCAGGTGCGTCTTATAGAGCACATTTACAGTATCTATTTATGCTTACCTCTTAATATGAAACTTAGACATATATTATCTGCAGTACCTTTAGTGGGCCCTAGAATTTACATTTGTGGTGCTTTTGCATCCTTAATTTGCTTATATATTTATTCATCCAGCATTGTGTTTGTGTGTGACATTCTGCTCCTTTTATCTTGCCTCTGTGTATTTTCAGTTTTTTTTTTATTTTTCACTTAAATACTTTAATAAAGGTTAATGGTATGTGTACATCACTTTGTAGTGCTCTCTGATCTTGTAGGGTTTTGTGCCAGCTGGTACCGCTTCCTAGCCATTTTCCTGTCTTAGTCCATAGGTGATAGCAAGCTAGTTTTATTTATAACTTGTATTTAGATGGTGCATTGGCGTCTTTTTTGTTGTTGTACAGTAGCTTGCTGAGGACAGCGTGGTCCTAGCCTGTCCATTGCAGAAAATGAAGTGAGAACATGGAAGAGAATTTAGCAACAACCAGATAACATCCAAACTGCCAAACAGAGGCAGTTAGGCTGAGAATAATAAAAGTAATCCTACTGCCTCAATGTAAAATGTAAGAAGCAGGTTCATACCATGTAAAAAGCCAACCAGCTGTATGTTGCATTGTAAACAGCCAAGCTTGACGAGGTTGTGCCTTGTAACCTGCTGTGATACATTGTATAACAAATGTGCAATTACTATGTAGCTGACAGTAATGTGTGAGTCATCTCTCTATCACACACAAGGGTGCTGTATCTATATGGGCTAAATGATCGTAAATGACGTTTCCAATGCTTTGTATGTTCAAATCTACCCAGTTTTCTTCAGTTCAATTTTTTTTGCAAATCAGGATAAAAATATACTTATGTGCTGGCTTCTTTAGGAAGAAGGGTTTATTGATTAAAACATCTAAAATTGCAGTTGAGAATATGACGATGTTCTATTAGAATTTTTTTTTTTACATTTTCTTGATAAATGTTCTTACAGCGTTTTTCAAGTCTTCATTCCTCAGGCTGTATATGATCGGGTTCATCAGTGGGGTGACTACTGTGCACAGCAATGAAAGGAATTTATTAATTTTACGGAACTGACCTCTAGTAGGAACCAAATAAACACTAATGAGGGTTCCATAAAAAATGGAAACAGCAGTCATGTGGGAGCTGCATGTTGAGAAAACTTTCTCTCTGGAGCGAGATGAAAATGAAGTTAAAATAGTGACTATGATATAAATGTATGACACAATGATGACACAAAATGGAGTAATGAAAAAAATGATGCTCAGCAATTTCTCTATCAGTTGAAAAATAGTGGTGTCAGTGGAGGAGATTTCTAGGATGGGATAAAAGTCACAGAAGAAATGGTCCATGATGGCAGAACCAGAAAACTCTAATTTTGATATTATTAATATGTAAATAAAGCTTACAGAAATAGGTAAAGCCCAACTTGTGATCACTATTATCCAGCATAACTTGTGGGTCATTATTAAAACATAATGCAAAGGCCTACAGATGGCCAAATACCTGTCATAACTCATAACTGTCAGAAGAAGACACTCCAACGTTTCAGAGAAACCAAAGAAATACAACTGGGTGAGGCAACGAGACAATGGCATGATCAAATCTTTGACCAGAAGAGAATGGAGCATGTTAGGGAGAATGCTAGTCACTAGTAGGATATCTGATATAGATAGTTGGGAGAGGAAGAAGTACATGGGGGTGTGGAGGGTCTTGCTGTAGGACACCGCTGTGATGATCAGGAGATTTCCACATATTGTCATACAATACATAAAAAGAAAAAGAAGAAAAATCCATAATTTTATATTCTGAGGAGGCTGAAGTCCTAAGAGATGGATGACAATCTTCATTGTCATGTTATTCTGATTACCTACAAGAAATGTAAAAAATATTCTAGATTTCCTAGATGAGCATTACATTTAATTAAAGTAATATTCCAAACAGGTAAATAAATTAATACTCAAATGGCCCTAAAGCTCCCAACGTTCCATTTTTTTTAATTTTGAAAAACAGAGCCCCAAAGATTAGAAAACTAACATTTACTTTGTGTTGTATATAAAAGAATCCTGGAAGGTGGTCATGGTCACATAATAAGGACTATAGTGCCAAAATTAGCCTAGAGGCAGTTAATTGTTTGTACTTCCCATCACACCAGCAATAGCACAGCTTGTACTTTGTGTACTTACTTTAAGAGTCAGAAGGTGTATTCAGCAAAGAGATACTTCTATCTCAACCTCACCTAAAAAATATACTCCAGCACTCTTTGCCATTTGTCACTCATGCCAGCCTATTTTCAGCTTGAGATAACGTTTACTGAAAACTGCTGAAATAGTTTGAAGATGCTGCTGCTTTTAGACCAGCAGGGGGATATGCAAACGTACATAGGGAATGGGTAGAAAGTTCTCAGTGAGAGTCAAGTAACTTTTTGTTACATTGGTGGGCTTGAGGAAAGAGACAGCATTTTGCAGCTAAAAACTGGGCAAGAACAAAGCCTGAAAACAAAGAAACTGCTGCTTTACATCAACCCCCTGGTAAGAAACAGGCTGGGACAAAAAACTGGGTGTTCATTGTCATTAACAGCAAAGTTAGAAGAAAAGAAGAAGAACAAAGAAAAGAAAAATACATGTTGAGAGGTCTATAAAAAGGGACAAACAAAAGATTATGAGAACGAAAGAAAGCAAAAGGAAAAGAAGAAAAATAGCTCAGCTGAATGGAGTAGTGAGTGTAAAGAATAGTGAGGCAGAGAGGGGAATCATAACATTAAAGTCATTGTCCAGGCTTAAAAATAAAAATGTCCCCCTGCAGGTGATCAGTCCTAGTCGCAAATTCTAAATCTTACCTGATGGGCAGATCTTGTTCCACGCCATTTGGGCCAGATTATTGGCCATCATCACATCACTTGCTCCCTCCATTAACTGTAATGAAGAGGATGTGCCCGCCATGATTTGCCAAAACCTACATCACATCTGTCACAAGCATGTGGAAACATGTTTAATACCCCAATAAGACTGAGGTTGAGCTTTGTGACATTAATTTAAACAGGTATGTCACTGCGCATTACCAGAAGAACACCATACCCACAGCAACGTATGGTGAAGGATGAATTATCCTTTGGAGATGTTTTTCTACAGCTTGAATTGGGGTCGAAGAAATAGAAGCAGTTCCAAATTTAGCACAGAATCTTTAGGAAGGAATATAAAGAGGATTTTCAGCTTTCAGCACGACCATGACCCAAAGCCATAGCTCCACATCGACAAAAGATTCACAGTTTTGGAATGCCGAGCCCGGATCTGATTTCAATTGAAAATCTGTAAACTGAAGCGGGACACACAGGAGAAGTCATTGGGATCTGAGAGTTAGAATAAAAAGTATGGAAAATAGTCTAGATGTCCTGGATGATAGACTCTTGCCTCAACACACTGAATGCTGCCATCAATTCAAAGGCTCATTCAAAGGTCATATTTATTCAACCAAATTATTTTACCTAGTATTTATCTTTATTTTGACACAAAAAATTGTTTTGCAATGGCATTGCACAAATTGTAGATGACAATAAATGTGGAAACAGTTTTGAATGGAATCATCATGGTCTGATTGGTGTGCTGTGGTGCATAGACTAGAGATGAGCGAACTTATGTAAAATTAAATTTGGATGATTCACAGAATTTCCCTAGGAAACAGGAGGTGTGACGGCTTTCCGGGAGCACAGTCCTGATGATGATGATGATGGAGGAAAGCAGGGAGAGTGGTCCTGCTCCCCATTGCAGTAGAATCATTGTGTGGCTAGTTGCCTGCACTTTCCCCCATTCTATGGCTGTGAACCAGTCTGGGGCGGCAGGCTTCTATGAATGTTGACGTGGAAGCAGTAGCAGATAGTGGGACTGCTCCCAGCTCTGCAGCTGGGCTCCCTGCATTGGGCTCCCAACAGCTCGCTCCCGCCGCACAAAGGGTTTTAGTATAGAACAAGCAGAGACAGCTAAGGAGCTATAAGGAACTGGCTGGTGAGAGCCCAGTGCAGTGCAGAGGAGCAGAGCGGGACACCTAAGTTAAGCGAAGGACGAGGTGAGCTTATTGGAGTTTTTTTTGTGTTTTGGGGAAAAATACCAAGAAATTCTGGTTTGTACTGAATGCATTTTCCTGAAATTTAGAGTAAATTTAGAATCATCTTTATTGGTGCTCACATCTGTTTGTGAGTGTGCAGAGACTTGGGTTTTTTTCTGGCATTAAAAACATGAATTTTACCACATGAGGGGGGGTTGACTTATCAATGTCCAATGGTTGATTTTATATTTTAAATGTAGAACTTTATTGTATGTTACTAAACCCACAATAAAAAAAAAGTAGACACTTCCATGCAGCAGCTCCTGGCCAGTCTGCTACTAGGAAACCTTCTTGTTTTCGAGATCGAGGAAGGCAAGCAAGCGCGCACCCAAAAATTCTTTGCGGCATGACCAATGTTTGATGTTTGTTGTTGTCCTGCCACAGCAAAAAGGAAGGTGGGATGTGCTCATCCAGTCAATATATAACAGTCAAGAAGTGCTAGAGAGGTGTGACCACACACACTAAGCAAAAAAGACGGCCTTGATGTGGCTACCTCGCTTTTACATTCATTGCAATCTATGTTAACTAACAGTCCATGTTCTTAACAAGTGTTAGCTAGGTTTTTCAATAGTATGAGTGTGCAGAGGGTTAACTTTCTTTTTTGTTGTTGTCCTGCCACTCACAACATCAGTGTGCCATCCATGCATTGTTCCATCCATGCATTGTATTGGAGGTGGCATGCCAGACACTGCCTTGGCACGCCCCTCTATTGCAATGAATGGACTTCAGAATGGACTACAGTGCACAGGCACAGTGATTGATGTGAGGGGTGGCACAATGTGCGAGGCACGGGAAGCGCTGTTGTCAGAAACCAAAAGGTAGGTAATGGGGGGCTGAGGGTTAATAGCAAGTTACCCGCTAGCCGCAGGTGACTTACCAACCCCCTAAGCCTTGTGAACTGGTATACGGGTTTCATAGATCCCTTATCAGTTCACAAAGGGTTAAATGTAAACACACACCACACACACACAGAAAGAAATATTTGCCACTACTGAGGATCTTCATGTGGGTGCATGATGACGTCACAGGATGACATCGTTCGTCCAGCCACAAAAGGCAGCATTAGCGGTGCAAAGGAGGAGGTGGGAAAAAGGGTCTGTTTTGGGCCCTCTCCTTTTTTACAGCTGTCAGCGAAGGCAGAAGAAGCAGGGGGGTCTATTTCGGGTCCTCTCCTGAAGTCGGAAGAGCCCTGGGGGGGGTAACTGGATGCCCCCGGGTGAAGAGAAGACCCGGATAGATCAAGGCATCAGGTGAGTTTTTACCTTTTTAACTTTTTTTTTCTGTGCTGGTTAAATTTTATCTACATGAGACTCACATAGCTGGCACTAAAAGGGTTAAGTTGAAAAGTTTGTACAACTTTTTGTTGTTTGCTTCTTTAAAATATTCCCCAAATCTAACTTGATTACCATCCTAGTCTACTGGAAAAGCCAATAAAAATAATAGAAAATAAGAAGAAAGAATGGAAAATGGAAGAAAGAATTTAGAAGCTAAGTATTATTCATTTATAGTGTCATCTTCTGTAGCACTGTGAAAAGTAGTGATTACAAACAGGGTAGAACATACAGTATGTATAGACTATACAAATGTGGTTTTACAGAGTTCACAATGAGTTTTCAGGATACAATAGAAGAGAGAGCCCTGTCCTTTCAAACTTACAATGTGATGGAGTAAGCAATATAAAAATATACTGTATGTAAAGGAACAAATGATGAAGAGAGGGATGAGAAGATTACATTGCAGTAAAAACAGAAGGAAGGATAACAGAGTACATTTAAAAGGAAAAAAAAAGAGGATAAACGTTAGCCACCAATAACTTTTACTACCAATCAGGGCACAGACGAAGAGATATATTATGAAACAACAAACAATGGCCGGTCAGAAGTGACTTCACTGAAATGTAAACTGTGATCTGATTTTGATTTGTACAGATTACTACTAGCACTGAATATCAGATGGGCAGGCTGATTCATTACTAGCGGCAGGTAGTGACAGATAAGCGTCTGTAGCAGGCATTTCAGAGCGCCCGCTAGTAGTCGCTGTGCTTGACTGTAGTTCGCTAGGTCAGAGCACCTCAGTCGCTGTGCAGCATTGATGAATACATTGTGGGGAGTCGCTATATGACCAGTACAGAGCTGTATGGGAGCGAATGGTAGCGACTGGTTAGCGTGACCGACTCACACCGCATTCATAAAAAAAACAGCCTCACACACCGCCGGCGCTCAAAAATGCTTCGCTGTAGCCCAGAGCGCCGGAGGCTATGTGATTAAAGGCTGTTTTTTTAACATGTATCCACCAGTAACAATACATATGGAATTACATTGTAATAACATTGTGACATGAACACATTAATGCCAGACCTGTAATGTCAAGTCTGCATAAATATATAAAAATTTAAATAAATTTGAAAAAATGCCGACAGATCCCAACATTATTTGAGAATAAAAAAAAAAATAATAATAAAACCCCCCTGTTTAAAGAGAAGTAAAATAATGTCCATTGAAATGTATGGGAGAGCGACAGGTAGCGAGAGGTAAGACGTGGCGCTCTGCAAGGCTGAATGCCAGCGCTGTACTCTGAGGCTGTGATAATGATTAATTGGAAGCTACATGGCGCTATCCCAGTCGCTTAACAGAATCCGCTTGATAAATGTGTAATTGCGTGCCGTGTTCACCTGTCGCTAGCTGTCGCTACCTGTCGTTTACAAGGCACTACCCGATGCAATCCCTTCGTTAATAAGGCCCTGAGAGTTTTATACCTCACACTACACCTATACCACTCTTGCAGTGAATGTAACAAGCAGATATGAGTCGGCTGACTTTTGCAGTGTAACACATTGAAACAGTCAGGCTAAGGCAGATTGTTACAATTGCAAAAAGAAAAGCTGCACATGCTAGCCTGCTCTAAACAGCACAATGCATCAGCTTCCTGTGATGTCTGAATGATTTTTAGTTTTCAGTAAGGATTGCTGCATCCATATATATTACAAGTGATGCACGAGCCAACAGAAAGCTGTATGTTAGGATGAATAATTTATGGTGAAATACCTGAGAGGTAAGACATTTATTTAAAGGTTTTCTTAAAAATATTTAGAGAAGGATGATGAGCCACAGAAAATTTACTATACAATTTTTCTATCCCTGGATCAAATGGATTATATGAGAATAGGAAGCTGATTTAGGGTGAAGCAACATGTGTCAGGGTGGTAGGTAATATTCTATAGAAAAAGATGAGAAAAGAAAGCTCCCATATTGATGGCACTCATGGCAAGTTTGCATTTAGAGCCACTGAATGAAGAATTATCTGATTATTTATAGGATTGCTGCTTATGCGGGATAAATTAATGGAACCACTGGGAATATAAATTGGATAGATAGATAGTATACAGTAAATACATATCTCAATGGTATTAGGTAAAATAAATGATCACATTACTATAGTACAATATGCTACATAATACTGATATAGCGAGCCCTTCTATTGTTGGGTTCTGACTTTTTATTGAAGTCCAGCATCCATTTATTATTTTAATTTTTCAAATAGTTTAAAAGAAATGGGCTCCATGTAATATTTTACATCTCTTCAACCCTGTTGTGTAGCCCTAGTGTAAAGTGTAACCTGCGAGTCTTCCACCTTCTGTCAGCTGGCAACCCACAATCTCCACCGCCGCTTCCGCCTATAGTCAAGCCCCTGTTTCCGGGATGCTCGTTGAGCCTCACCGGACAGGGTTGTCCCCAGGTCTTAAAAGGCGCAAAGGATGCCATCTTATGGTGATGAAAGAAGGAACATGAGGGTATACTATGGCCAAGATTGTACACAGGTGATCAGTCCTAGTTTGCGTCTATACACAGGGATGAGGCAGGAGAGTAGTCAAACACTAGCTGAAGGTCAAGCTGAATGGTTATAGGTGACCTGGTCTCCAAGAGGGTCAGGCGAAGTTCAAGGTCGGGCAGGCAAAAGGTCGGCTCCGGCAGCAAGTTGGGATTGCCAATTAAAGCTGGGTCAATAGCAAGTATAGCACAGACAAAGTAACACCCTGAGCAATACTAGCTATAATGGGAAATGAGGTCAGGGCTACACTTTATTTACAGGATGGCTGGCCAATGGCAACACTGAGGGGAAGAACTGTGTGATTGGTGACACTAGGATCCTGTATTGGTGAACAGATCCCATGGACTGGACAGCCCTGGCCAGTAAGCTTGTTCAGCCCCTAAAACACTCAGCTGTGGATGAGGCTGCACCTGGCACTTAGACAAGTAGTGTCTCCTAAGATCTGCTCTGCCCAAAAGCAGGGCGCATGCCTGCACTACTACAGGGGAGTGAGGGGGACAGCTAGGGCAGCCCACCAAGCTCTCTGACTTCCAGGAGTGTCGAGCGGGCCCTGCTGCAGTCAGCCGGGGAACGCCGGTCTGACAGGGGAACGTCGTGCCGGCCTGGGAGCACTCCCTGAGGAGGGACAACAGGACTCTCCACCCTGGGTTTAAGGAGATTCTCTCAATGGAACATTGTGATTAACCTCTCCACATGAACATCTCTGGCTGGAACCTGACTCCTCTCCTTCCAGTCTACCAAATATTGCAGGGAATTCTGGAGAAAATGAGAGTCTAGGATTTGGGTGATATCAGGTGATATCAATTCGGGGTGCCCCCAGGGAAAAGAACAAAATCAAGGATAATCAAAACTTTTGACTATCCTGGGTTTTGGTCCACTTTAAAAGCAAATTCAGCAAACGGGAGATATTGTGACCACTCAAAGACGAAACAGCTGATGTATTGTTCTAGAGATTGATTGGTCCTCTCTGTCTGCCTATTGGACTGAGGGTGGAAAGCTGAGGACAAGGAAACAGATAAGCCGAAACGAGCGCAGAATGCTCTCCAGAGTTGCAATACAAATTGCACTCCCTGATCTGAGACCACATCATCTGGAATTCCATGGAGACGGAATACATGCAATAGAAAGTGCTAATTCTTGGGTTGTGGGCAACTTCTTCAAAGGAATGAAATCTGCCACCTTGCTAAACCGATCCACCACAACCCAAATGAACGAAAAGCCCTGAGAATGTTGTAGATTGTTGATAAAATCCATTGCAAGATGAGTCCAAGGCCGTGAGGGAATGGACATTGGTACCAATGACCTGACAGGGGCATGCCTAGGAGTCTTGCTATGGATGCAAATTTTACAGGCTTGGATGAAAGACTGTGTATCTTTTCTCAGGGATGTCCACCAGACATGGCGAGATAAAAGTGCTATTGTTCTTTTAACCCCTGGATGACCTACCTTCTTGAAGTTGTTAAATTGTTGCAAAATCACATATGGGACAAAGGTACAAACTGGGGGTGGTCAGGTTTGCCCAGAGGAGAATCTGCTTGAAATTGGCATAACTCAAGCGAGATATAAGGTTGAATGATGGCTATCACCTTGTGCTGCAGAAGTATAGGCAAGCTACACTCTTCAAGAGACCTTGAAACTGGAAAACTGAGAGGCAGAACCTCGCCCTTAACTTTTTTTGTTCCTGGTTTATAAGTAATAGTAAAATTAAACTGAGAGAAAAAAGAGACCATCAAGCCTGACGGGGGTTTAACCTTTTAGTGGATTCTATGTATTTTAAATTGTTATGGTCCGTATAGACTGTGTCCGGGAACTGGGTCAATTTAACTGCTAGGAGTTTCCGGTTCCCAATATCATAATTCCGTTTGGGGAGCCACTATATTGAGAGAGAACCGCCCCCACACAAAGCTCAGAGGCATCAACCTCAACAATGAAAGATCCTTGACATTCAGGATGAACTAAAAGCCACCTTAAGATTCTCAAAGGCTTGAATAGATCGATCTGACCAAGTTGGGGATAATGCCCCCTTTTTTTGTGAGGTCAGTGAGATGGGCTACCATGGTAGAAACATTTTTAACAAACCGTATATGGAAGTTGGCGAACCCCAGAAACCTATGTTACGCCTTGATGTGTTTGGGTTGTTCCCAGTTGAGAACTGTGGATACCTTGGCCTAATCCATAGTTAAGCCTGTATTGGAGATTATGTACCCCAAAAATGGAATTTCAGAAATTTCAAAAACACACTTTTTGAGCTTGGAGCTTGATTCCTGCAACACCAGACACACATGTTCTCAATGTTCAGCTATGGTTGGGGATAGGGATGAGTGAATCGATCCGCACGAACCCGGATTCGTTCCGAATTTCATGGAAAATTTGATTCTGAATGAATCCGAATTTCCCCGCGATTTGATTGATCGAAGTTTTCCTTTAAACTCCATTTATTTCAATTACAGGCATTCTAAAATGGTGGATGAACATGTCCAGACATACCCCCTGGGGCAAGGTATCATGGGTAAGTCACATGCAGCCTATCAGCAGCCAGGAAGCCCGGTGACGTCACCGTGCTATATAAAGCGGCGGCCATTTTCCTTTTGCGCATTTCAGCCTTGCATTGCAAACAGAACGGAGGTTGCTGCAGACAGGGAGAGACTTACAGACAGGCAGGGAGAGTCAGAGAGGCAGACAGTGAGGTAGGCAGAGCCAGGGAAAGACAGGGAAAGATAGGGAAAAACCGGAACCATCCAGCCAGGGACAGCTTAGAAGTAACAGTGAAATTTTTTATTTTTCATTAGCCAGATCAGTTTTCAATTCAATTTCAGTTCTTTGTGCTGTAAATCTGCCTTGCCACTGTGCATGTCATCTATGCAGTGGCTAATTTAACCCTATCTGTTACACACAAGCATTTATCACAATATAACTGGATTAGTTTAAATATTTTTTGGTCTGCCTTTAACAAAAAAAAAAAACACCAGCCCACCTGGGTATCCCAAACCTGCACTTAGCAGCCTATCTGTTATACTAAATATGCTTGTTCATCCTTCCTCAGCTTAATCAAAGTATTGCATTTTGAATTGGTTTTTGGTCTGCTGCCAAAACACTAGGCCGCAGGGTATCTCATATTGTCAATTTTCATAGTATGTGGTGCAGAGAAGCAGTTCCTTACTTTATTTAGCTTCTTCTTTTTAAAGTAAACACATTTTTTATCGTACCTATTGCGCATTTCAAATACATAAAAATGTCAGGCAGACAAGTGCAAGGATGTTCAAAGAGGAGTGGCAGAGGCCAAGATTCAGCAGGCAGAGGTCGCAGCAGACTAGGAGCGAGTGGCAGCAGGAGTCACGGTGAGAGACCTGATCTGCCAGTATCTGCTAGCGGTCGTGTCTCCACCAGTAATGCATCTGCCATAGTAGATTGGTTAACGCGCTCATCAACATCATCACAAGTTACATCTGAGACCCCCATGTCACAGAACATCTTAGGTTTATTTTAATTCTCTGTGTGTGTATGTTGGGGTAATACATATGTGTGTGGGTATACATATAAATATATATATATATATATATATATATATATATATATATATATATATATATATATCTATATATACACTTTAGTTGACCTGCCTGTAAACCCCTCATTTCTTTTCTCCCCCCTCCCACTTGGATTTTACTGTTCTCTAACCCTCACATGCCAGGTCAATGCTGATAACCATCTCCTACTCACCTAGTAATAAAACCACTTGGAAAAGCCAAATAAACAAATTGAAATAGATCCCTGCTAGGTCCCTCATGCTTGTCACCCCCCTCCCTTGGAATGTGGTCAGTTGGTATCCTATAGCACAAATAGGAGGGGTGGGGAGACCCACTGTTCTGGGGCCTATAAGCATGCCTGGAAGAATGGCCAGAGACACTCGATCTGACCATCAAGAATGACACGCTGCTTTTAACATCCAAGCAAAAGAAGACCAGAAAGCGTGTGAGGACAATTGATTTGATCAAACAGAACGCAGCCCAGACAGACTTTAAGTATATTTTCCACCTTCTTTTATTTTGCATTGCTATTTATCTTATTTACCGTGTTTTATAGTTAACTCTGCTGTTAGCACCTTGCATAGTGTTTCTTGTTGTTTTTGTGTTTTTCTGTTTGTTTAAATAAATTCTAAAAATACAGCAGATGCTCTCAATTGATCTGATATAAAAAGCCCACGCTATTTCTGAAGAGCCTGGCTACCTTACTTGCCTAGGACGCTCGATCGCCCCCACCTGGAAGTGGTTGTGGGTCGATCGATACGTTCGATCTGATTGTATTGTGTGTGGCCTGTATTATATTATAGAGTTGAGCACTGATTGTGCTCTGGTGGCAGCAGTTTATAACCATGTGTGTTGTCAATTGAAGAATTGCAGTGACATACGTGGGGTACGATTGGCCGGTCTGATCAGATGAACGATCAATAGGTCTGATCAACCCGTGCAATCTTCACAAATTGGTTGGCAGCTCATGGGATCACCTTTTTTTTTCTTTCAAATTAGAGCATAAGTGTTGTGTTAAATATCGCTGTATTGAAGGACTTTATTTAAATTAATCAGTTATTTTATTGGTGCATAGTTGTGACTAGAGATGAGCGAACTTTTGAAAAGTTCGATTCGGCCGATTCGCCGAATTTCACAAAGAAATTCGGGTTCGGCCGAATCGAACTTTTACGAAGTTCCCCATCAAAAATGCCGGCATGGTGGGAGCGGGCCGGCCCGCTCCCACCATGCCGGCATTTAAAAAACAAAAAACAAAAAAAAAGCATTTTTGCCGGCATGGTGGCAGCGGGCCGGCTCCGCTGTCAGCGGAACCGGCCGGCCCGCTCCCACCATGCCGGCAATTAAAAAAAAAAGAAAACACTTACCTGCAGGTCCGGAGCGTGGAGGCCGGCGCCACTCTCAGCTGTCATCTGAGGGCGCGTCATCAGAGGGCGCCTCTGATGACACGCCCTCAGATGACAGCTGAGAGCGGCCTCAGGAACCGGCCGGCCCGCTCCCACCATGCCTACAAAAATGCTTTTTTTTTTGTTTTTTAAATGCCGGCATGGTGGGAGCGGGCCGGCCGGCTTTACCGGCCCGCCGGCCGGCTCCACTGTCAGCGGAACTGGCCGGCCCGCTCCCACCATGCTTTTTTTTTTTATTTTTTTCATTTCAAGAAAAATTCGATCGGCACGAACCACAAAATATTCGGGTTCATGCCGAATCGAATATTTCCTGAAATTCGGAGCGAATTCCGGTTCGTCCGAACCGGTTCGCTCATCTCTAGTTGTGACGGTAAATAAGCAGATAGCAATTGTTTGCCCCTCTTTTTTTTGTTTTGTTCTTGCTGAAATGTCTGGGCTGGCGCAGTACAAGCAGATGAGCAAAGAAGATTTGATCAATGAATGCCAGCGCAGACAGTTGCCTGTTTATGATCGAACCAAAACACAGCTTGTGCAATCGCTCTATGAAGCCGATCTAGAGGCACCAACGCAATTTGTAACAGATAGACTTGCATGTTCCAGCGCAGCTGATCCGTCCCAGACTGAGGTGGTTGTTGAAGTGCCTGCTCCCATTGGGTATCCCAGCCCCAGCCTCTCTGCTTCTGGCAGGGACCCCCAGCTTCAATCGGTCCTGACCCAGCTAAGTGCCACCGATCCGCAGGCCTATCTACAGTTCCTGGAGCGCCAGGCAGAGCGGGAGGCTGCACAGCGCCAGGCAGAGCGTGAGGCTGCACAGGCAGAACGGGAAGCTGCCCGCCGTCATGAGCTGGAAATGGCTAAGATCCGACTAACCACCCCTGACCCTGCACCTCGCTTACCTTCAGCTGACTCTGCATTTCTAACTGTGGGTTCTGCCCCAAAGTTTCCAGTTATGGACACAGACTGTGACGTGGACGTGTACTTGCAGTCCTTTGAGAAGATCTGCTGCCAGCATCATTTGCCACGGTCTCAGTGGGCATTGTACCTAACCCCAGGGCTGAAGGGCAAGGCTTTGGAGGCATTCATTGAGCTGCCTCCTGAGAAAGATGGGGACTATGAGGCAATCAGAGACTCCATTGTTGAAAAGTATCAGCTCACCCCAGAGGTCTACCGCCGGAGGTTCCGATCACTACAAAAGGGACCCGCGGACAGTTACCTAGACCTGTTGGCCCGACTGCGTACCACCTTCCGGCAGTGGGTCTATGGCCTCAAAAGGGACAGTTTTGATACCCTGGAGGACTTGATGGTGCAAGACCAATTCATGCACATCTGTCCCCCTGATCACAGACAGTTTGTGTTGGAGTGCAAACCTAATTCGGCCAGAGAAGCAGCAGAACTGGCTGACAGCTATGTACACACCCGGGTGTCTGATGGCCGTCGTGCGTCCCCTAGTAACTGGAAGGAAGAAAGACCATCACCCGCCTGCCAGTCACCATCTGCCAGTCAGATATCCCAGAAACCCTTCCGGGAAGCCTCTGGTGCAAAGTGGGCACCTGCTGAACCTCGCGCTTGTTACAATTGTGGGAAGGTCGGGCACCTTCGACCCAACTGTCCGGAGAGAAAAGTGACTGCTGCAGCTGGCCAGATGAGCACCTCTGTGCTGTTTGTCCGTCAGAGTGTCCGGAGCGATGATGAAAACGTGCAGCCCGTTGTCGTCGGCAACCGTCTGGTCTCAGGATTTCGTGACACAGGAGCTGAGGTCACGTTGGTTCACCCTGAACTGGTGGGCCCAGAGAATATAATCCCTGGAAAGTTCCTCACCCTCACTGGAGTAGGAGGGCTCCGTTCACATGTGCCCCTGGCTGAGGTGTATATGGATTGGGGAACGGGCAGAGGGATGAGAGTAGTGGGGCTCTCTGATGAGTTTCCCACGGATGTGCTGTTGGGCAGGGACCTGGGTCGGTTGGTCTCTTACTTTGAGCCCTCAGCAGGTGCATTGGGGTTACCAACCAAACCTTCGGGGCACGTAAGGGTACTAAGCAAAGGTGCAGGTGTGGCATTAGGGTACCTTGCGGGTGGGCCGAGGGTGGAAGCCGGGTTTGGGACACCCAGATCTCCCAGAGAGGGGGATGGAAAAGGGGTAGGTAGTAGGCCTGTAGAACCCCCTAAGCGTAACTGTAAGCAAATTGTGCAGAGTAGTTCTGAGGCCCCAGCTGTGTCAGTGCTGGTTGGCCCTCAGGAGAGTGTTGATAGGGTGGCTGGAAAGCGTGGAGCTGCCCTGGAACAGGATGTTCAGGCTGGAATTAGTCTGGAGAGCCATCACATAGAGAGAGATAATCGAACATTTGATCATACTGGAGGGATCACTCCCACATTGACTGTCCTCTTCAGCGCTGCAAAGGTTGCAGAGCCAGAGTCTAGGGTTGTCAGGCAGAGCCCCAACACCGATGGTGGCTTGGCCTGCCCTGAGCCCACTGACTCCGCTCTTAGCATGCCTCAACCCCTGCTCCTGGTCGCCCCGGGGCAATGGGCTGGGGCTTGTAGTGCCACCTTGCAGCCAGCGCTGCAGACGGACAACCCTGGGAGGCAGTTCGGAAGCCTAGCTTCCAGCTCTCCAGGAAAGAAAGTTGACCAAGCATTTGGGCCGAATCGGGAGGGCCTACGTCTAACCGCAGACTTCCTGAATCGTCCCAAAGCTGGGGCTGTGGCGAAGGGAGCAATCCCTGGATCCTGGGATCGGCCACGTGACGCAGATCCAGGGCAACCCCTACCAAAGCTGAGCGAGAGGCAAGAAGGATCAGGGGAGATGGGACAAACCACGCCTTGGTCTAACATGAGGGTCATTCCGGCCACATATGGGCCCCCTCATTTTACTCGCCAACATGTGGGAAACATGGCTGCTGGTGTCCCTATCACAGGAGTCCCTCTTCCAATGCCTGCGCCAGGCTCTGTTAAAGATGGATTCCCTGGGAACGTGGACAGCCTAATACCGGTGTTGCCCAATAATTCAATGGCAAACCAGAGTCATGCCCCTGGGCCCCTGTGCTTCTTCCCTGGTGATGGTGTGTACGTTCCTGCCTCGAGCACAGCCCCCCAGATGCCAACATTAGGCCTAGGAACCCCAGTGCTTGGAAAGACTCCCCCTGCAGGCTCCTGCCCGCCTGGACCCACTGCTGTGGATCCCGGTGGCACTATAAATGAGAGCAACTGGGAACCTCACCTTTCCTCTTAAGTGTGCGCATTGGGGAAAGTGACTGTGGGTCACTGTCCCCACCTCGCATCATAGGGGGGAAGGTGTCACAAAACATCTTAGGTTTATTTTAATTCTCTGTGTGTGTATGGTGGGGTAATACATATGTGTGTGGGTATACATATAAATATATATATATATATATATATATATATATATATATATATATATATATATATATACTTTAGTTGACCTGCCTGTAAACCCCTCATTTCTTTTCTCCCCCCTCCCACTTGGATTTTACTGTTATCTAACCCTCACATGCCAGGTCAATGCTGATAACCATCTCCTACTCACCTAGTAATAAAACCACTTGGAAAATAAATAAACAAATTGAAATAGATCCCTGCTAGGTCCCTCATGCTTGTCACCCCCCTCCCTTGGAATGTGGTCAGTTGGTATCCTATAGCACAAATGGGAGGGGTGGGGACACCCACTGTTCTGGGGCCTATAAGCATGCCTGGAAGAATGGCCAGAGACACTTGATCTGACCATCAAGAGTGACACGCTGCTTTTAACATCCAAGCAAAAGAAGACCAGAAAGCGTGTGAGGACAATTGATTTGATCAAACAGAACGCAGCCCAGACAGAATTTAAGTATATTTTCCACCTTCTTTTATTTTGCATTGCTATTTATCTTATTTACCGTGTTTTATAGTTAACTCTGCTGTTAGCACCTTGCATCGTGTTTCTTGTTGTTTTTGTGTTTTTCTGTTTGTTTAAATAAATTCTAAAAATACAGCAGATGCTCTCAATTGATCTGATATAAAAAGCCCACGCTATTTCTGAAGAGCCTGGCTACCTTACTTGCCTAGGACGCTCGATCGCCCCCACCTGGAAGTGGTTGTGGGTCGATCGATACGTTCGATCTGATTGTATTGTGTGTGGCCTGTATTATATTATAGAGTTGAGCACTGATTGTCCTCTGGTGGCAGCAGTTTATAACCACGTGTGTTGCCAATTGAAGAATTGCAGTGACATACGTGGGGTACGATTGGCCGGTCTGATCAGATGAACGATCAATAGGTCTGATCAACCCGTGCAATCGTCACACCCCAGTCTAGGGTCGGAAGGTTCCTCTGACACAACGCTGAGTTGGCATGCCCCGAGAGAAGCCCCTGTCCTCCCATTGCCTCTGTCCTACGCCATTCCCTCCCCCAGCGACGTATCCCATGCTATGGGTTCAGCTCCACTCTTTAGTGAGGAGGACGATCAGATAGAGGACAGTCAGCAGCTACTGCCCAGCCAAGAAATGGAGGTGGCTTCTTTAGCTAGGCAGACAAATAGTGATTTGGACAGTGTCGGTGGTGTTGCGAGCATTACAGCTCCTGCGCCAGACACTGTTGAGGAAACCGATAACATCAGTGACGTGCAGCCACATCTCGGTGATGATGATGATGATGAAGCCTATCGCACTTGGGAGCCGGGTGATGAAGGGGCTTCATCGTCATCATCAGGAGAAGAGGGGCGCAGGTTGCAGCATGGTTGGCAGTCAGCATGGGGGCACAATTGTAAAGCCTGGAGCCAAATTGGGCCGGGGCCGGGGTAGAGCACCTGCTGCGCTGCAGGCTACCTTATCGGGAGGTAGTGGAGCAGGAGTTCCTGGAGCTGGCAACAGTAGCAGTGAATTAGTGCGGCCTGTTGGTGGGAAAAGTAGCTACTCGATAGTGTGGCAGTTTTTCCTGAAGCATCCGCAGGAGGGTAACATGCCACATGCAAGATATGTAAGCAGAAGGTGAAGCGTGGCCAGGGCCCAAATGTTGGCAGCCAAACTTGGCTTGTGGTCGCAACTAGCAGAGTTTGCCCTGGAAAAGCTGTCCTGACAGGCAAGTAGCGTGCCATCTGAGCGGGTGTTTAGTGCGGCGGGGGCCATAGTTATGGCAAAGAGAACTTGTCTGTCAACTAAAAATGTGGAGGGAATCACCTTTGTCAAAATAAATCAGGGATGGATTAGCCAGGATTTCCACCCACCAATGCCTGATGCATGCGACTAGATTCAGCATGGTGCCACGTTTTACATTTTCCAAATGATGCAAAACATATTTATGTATTTAGGCCAGTTTTGGGGCTCCTGCTGATGCCAACTTCAGGGTGTGCCTTTCAGCCAATTTTTGGCCTCCTACTGATGCCAACTTCAGGGTGTGCCTTTCAGCCAATTTTTGGCTTCCTGCTGCTGCTGCTGCCAACTCCAGGGTGCCTTTCAAGCAATGTTTGGGCTCCTGCTTATGCTGCTGCCAACTCCATGGTGTGCCTTCCAGCTAATTTATGTGCTCCTGCTGCTGCCAACTTCAGGGTGCCTTCCAGCCAATTTCTAGGTTATTGCTGCTGCTGCCAACTCCAGGGTGTGTCAGTCAATTTTTGGGCTCCTGCTGAGGCTGCTGCCAACTCCAGTGTCTCTTAAAAGCAATGTTTGGGCTCCTGCTGCTGCTGCTGCTTGCAACTCCAGGGTGTGATTCATCCAATTTTGGGCTCCTGCTGCCAACTCAAGTGTCTCTTTCAGCCAATGTTTGGGCTCCTGCTGCTGCTGCTTGCATTTCCAGGGTGTGATTCATCCAATTTTTGGGCCCTTGCTGCCAACTACAGTGTCTCTTTAAAGTTATGTTTGGGCTCCTGCTGCTGCTTGCAACTCCAGGGTGTGATTCATCCAATTTTTGGGCTCCTGCTGCCAACTCCAGTGTCTCTTTCAGCAAATGTTTGGGCTGCTGCTGCTGCTGCTGCTTGCAACTCCAGGGTGTGATTCATCCAATTTTGGGGCTCCTGCTGCCAACTCCAGTGTCTCTTTCAGCCAATGTTTGGGCTCCTTCTGCTGCTTGCAACTCCAGGATGTAATTCATCCAATTTTTGGGCTCCTGCTGCCAACTCCAGTGTCTCTTTCAAGCTATGGTTGGGCTGCTGCTACTGCTTGCAACTCCAGGGTGTGACTCATCCAATATTTGGGCTCCTGCTGCCAACTCCAGTGTCTCTTTCAGCCAATGTTTGGGCTGCTGCTGCTTGCAACTGCAGGTTTTGATTCATCCAATTTTTGGGCTCCTGCTGCCAACTCCAGTGTCTCTTTAAAGCAATGTTCGGGCTGCTCCTGCTTGCAACTCCAGGGTGTGATTCATCCAATTTTTGGGATCCTGCTGCAAACTCCAGTGTCTCATTAAAGTAATGTTTGGGCTCCTGCTGCTGCTTGCAACACCAGTGTGTTATTCATCCAAATTTTTGCCTGCTTCTGCCAACTCCAGTGTCTCTTTCAGCCAATGTTTGGGCTCCTGCTGCTGCTTGCAACTCCAGAATGTGATTCACCCAATTTTTGGGCTCCTGCTGTCAACTCCAGTGTCTCTTTCAAGCTAAATTTGGGCTGCTGCTGCTTGCAACTCCAGGGTGTGATTCATCCAATTTATGGGCTCCTGCTGCCAACTCCAGTGTCTCTTTAAAGTAATGTTTGGGCTCCTGCTGCTGCTTGAAACTCCAGGGTGTGATTCATCCAATTTTTGGGCTCCTACTGCCAACTCCAGTGTCTCTTTCAAGCTATGTTTGGTCTGCTGCTGCTGCTGCTTGCAACTCCAGGGTGTGATCCATCCAATTTTTGGGCTCCTGCTGCCAACTCCAGTGTCTCATTCAGCCAATGCTTGGGCTCCTGCTGCTGCTGCTTGCAACTCCAGGGTGTGATTCATCCAATTTTTGGGCTCCTGCTGCAAACTCCAGTGTCTCTTTCAGCCAATGTTTGGGCTGCTGTTGCTGCTGCTTGCAACTGTAGGCTGTAATTCATCCAATTTTTGGGCTCCTGCTGCCAACTCCAGTGTCTCTTTAAAGTAATGTTTGGGCTCCTGCTGCTGCTTGCAACTCCAGGGTGTGATTCATCCAATTTTTGGGCTCCTGCTGCCAACTCCAGTGTCTCTTTCAAGCTAAGTTTGGGCTGCTGCTGCTGCTGCTGCTTGCAACTCCAGGGTGTGATTCATCCAATTTTTGGGCTCCTGCTGCCAACTCCAGTGTCTCTTTAAAGTAATGTTTGGGCTCCTACTGCTGCTTGCAACTCCAGGGTGTGATTCATCCAATTTTTGGGCTCCTGCTGCCAACTCCAGTGTCTTTTTCAAGCTATGTTTGGTCTGCTGCTGCTGCTGCTTGCAACACCAGGGTGTGATTCATCCAATTTCTGGGCTCCTGCTGCCAACTCCAGTGTCTCATTCAGCCAATGCTTGGGCTCCTGTTGCTGCTGCTTGCAACTCCAGGGTGTGATTCATCCAATTTTTGGGCTCCTGCTGCCAACTCCAGTGTCTCTTTCAGCCAATGTTTGGGCTCCTGCTGCTGCTTGCTACTCCAGGGTATGATTCATCCCATTTTTGGGCTCCTGCTGCCAACTCCAGTGTCTCTTTCAAGCTATGTTTGGGCTGCTGCTGCTGCTGCTTGCAACTCCAGGGTGTGATTCATCCAATTTTTGGGCTCCTGCTGCCAACTCCAGTGTCTCTTTCAGCCAATGTTTGGGCTGCTGTTGCTGCTGCTTGCAACTGTAGGGTGTGATTCATCCAATTTTCGGGCTCCTGCTGCCAACTCCAGTGTCTCTTTAAAGTAATGTTTGGGCTCCTGCTGCTGCTGCTTGCAACTCCAGGGTGTGATTCATCCAATTTTTGGGCTCCTGTTGCCAACTCCAGTGTCTTTTTCAAGCTAAGCTTGGGCTGCTGCTGCTGCTGCTTGCAACTCTAGGGTGTGATTCATCCAATTTTTGGGCTCCTGCTGCCAACTCCAGTGTCTCTTTAAAGTAATGTTTGGGCTCCTGCTGCTGCTTGCAACACCAGGGTGTGATTCATCCAATTTTTGGCTCCTGCTGCCAACTCTAGTGTCTCGTTCCAGCTATGTTTGGGGATCCTGCTGCTGCTGCTTGCAACTCCAGGGTGTGATTTATCCAATTTTTGGGCTCCTGCTGCCAACTCCAGTGTCTCTTTCAAGCCATGTTTGGGCTGCTGCTGCTTGCAACTCCAGGGTGTGATTCGTCCAATTTTTTGGCTCCTGCTGCCAACTCTAGTGTCTCGTTCAAGCTATATTTGGGCTCCTGCTGCTGCTGCTTGCAACTCCAGGGTGTGATTCATCCAATTTTTGGGCTTCTGAAGCCAACTCCAGTGTCTCTTTAAAGCAATGTTTGGGCTGCTGCTGCTTGCAACTGCAGGGTGTGATTCATCCAATTTTTGGGCTCCTGCTGCCAACTCCAGTGTCTCTTTAAAGTAATGTTTGGGCTCCTGCTGCTGCTTGCAACACCAGGGAGTGATTCATCCAATTTTTGGGCTCCTGCTGCCAACTCCAGTGTCTCTTTAAAGTAATGTTTGGGCTCCTGCTGCTGCTTGCAACTCCAGGGTGTGATTCGTCCAATTTTTTGGCTCCTGCTGCCAACTGTAGTGTCTTGTTCAAGCTATGTTTGGGCTCCTGCTGCTGCTGCTTGCAACTCCAGGGTGTGATTCATCCAATTTTTGGGCTTCTGAACCCAACTCCAGTGTCTCTTTCAAGCAATGTTTGGGCTGCTGCTGCTTGCAACTGCAGGGTGTGATTCATCCAATTTTTGGGCTCCTGCTGCCAACTCCAGTGTCTCTTTAAAGTAATATTTGGGCTCCTACTGCTGCTTGCAACTCCAGGGTGTGATTCATCCAATTTTTGGGCTCCTGCTGCCAACTCCAGTGTCTCTTTCAGCCAATGTTCGGGCTGCTGTTGCTGCTTGCAACTCCAGGGTGTGATTCATCCAATTTGTAGGCTCCTGCTACCAACTCCAGTGTCTCTTTAAAGTAATGTTTGGGCTCCTGCTGCTGCTTGCAACACCAGGGAGTGATTCATCCAATGTTTGGGCTCCTGCTGGCAACTCCAGTGTCACTTTCAGCCAATGTTTGGGCTCCTGCTGCTGCTGCTGCTTGCAACTCCAGGGTGTGATTCATCCAATATTTGGGCTCCTGCTGCCAACTCCAGTGTCTCTTTCAAGCGATGTTTGGACTGCTGCTGCTTGCAACACCAGGGTGTGATTCATCCAATTTTTAGGCTCTGCTGCCAACTCCAGTGTCTCTTTCAAGCTATGGTTGGGCTCCTGCTGCAGCTGCCTGCAACTCCAGGCTGTCATTCAGCTAATTTTTGGGCTCCTACTGCCAACTCCAGTGTCTCTTTCACCCAATGTTTGGGCTCCTGCTGCTGTTTGCAACTCCAGGTTTTGATTCATCCAATTTTTGGGCTCCTGCTGCCAACTCCAGTGTCTCTTTAAAGTAATGTTTGGGCTCCTGCTGCTGCTTGCAACTCCAGGGTATGATTCATCCAATTTTTGGGCTCCTGCTGCCAACTCCAGTGTCTCTTTCAAGCTATGGTTGGGCTGCTTCTGCTGCTTGCAACTGCAGGGTGTGATTCATCCAATGTTTGGCCTCCTGCAGCCAACTACAGTGTGTCTTTCAAGCTATGCTTGGGCTCCTGCTGCTGCTTGCAACTCCAAGGATGTGATTCATCCAATTGTTGGGCTCCTGAAGCCAACTCCAGTGTCTCTTTAAAGTAATGTTTGGGCTCCTGCTGCTGCTTGCAACTCCAGGGTGCGATTCATCCAATTTTTTGGCTCCTGCTTCCAACTCCAGTGTCTCTTTCAAGCTATGTTTGGGCTCCTGCTGCTGCTGCCTGCAACTCCAGGGTGTCATTCTGCCAATTTTTGGGCTCCTGCTGCCAACTCCAGTGTCTCTTTCAGCCAATGTTTGGGCTCCTGCTGCTGCTTGCAACTCCAGGGTGTGATTCATCCAATTTTTGGGCTCCTGCTGCCAACTCCAGTGTCTCTTTCAAGCTATGTTTGGGCTGCTGCTGCTGCTGCTTGCAACTCCAGGGTGTGATTCATCCAATTTTTGGGCTCCTGCTGCCAACTCCAGTGTCTTTTTCAATCTATGCTTGGGCTGCTGCTGCTGCTGCTTGCAACTCCAGGGTGTGATTCCTCCAATTTTTGGGCTCCTGCTTCCAACTCCAGTGTCTCTTTCAAGCTATGTTTGGGCTGCTGCTGCTTGCAACTCCAGGGTGTGATTCATCCAAGTTTAGGGCTCCTGAAGCCAACTCAACTATTTTGATTAGGCCACTCCTCCTCATTGAGGGATGGATAGGACATTTTGAATAGGAGAATGAATCATTTATTTGTGCAGATCTGCATGTTACACCTCAAAGAGGGACAAATGGGAGCAACGAGGAACAGGGGGACATGGACTCAAATGAGGGACAGTCCCTCCAAATCAGGGACACTTGGGAGGTATGATATAACATGGCCTGCTAAAGAATAGCGGGTATGCGGCTGCTGCTTGCGCATGCACCATTGGACCCAGAAAGAAGGTGAGTTTCTGGGCGACTTGGGAGGTTTCACAAAGCAGGGCATCCTGATGCCCCAAGGGGGGGATTTTGCGGCTCTGGAATCTTATAGATGGGTTTTGGTCCCCTTTAAGGGACCAGTCGGGGCCCTGGTGCAAACATTAAATGGGGCCCTTTTACAGCTCGTACAGTAAACTTTTTACTTTTACTCAGTTGGATGCAGCTAGACAACTTGCCTGGGTTGTGAGTGGTCATGTCTAGGTAGCTTTGCAGTTGTTCCATACTCCATTCCATTTACACATGGTGGATTGGACAGAGCTCCATGACATGTGAAGAGCTTGAGCAATTTTTTTGTAACCTGACCCTGCAACACACTTTATTTTATTTTTATGCACACCACAATTTTTAATTTTTTAAAAGCATGACTTTCTTGGAAATGTTCAAGGGGTATTAATATATAGGTGGACAACATATGTAGCAAATGTATAGATGTTTATGTTTATGGCTAAGTGAGCAGCACCCGAATGTTATGCCGCCACTGCCATTTTTTTGTGGACTAAGTTGGTGTCTCAGAAATCCTGCAGGATAACACTGTGCCCGTGGAGTCTAAAGTGGTGGGTAGTATATAAGCTTGGGGGCAGTAAAAGAGAGGTAAGGTGAGCCTTGGGAGCAAGAAGGAGGGGAGTGGATGCCACTGGCATTTAAGATTTCAAGATAGCACGATACACCAGTGCAATAAATGAATAGTTAAAGAAAGCTGCATCTGTAGCTTTGGCCCCTGTTTTCACCAAATCATATCGCTGGTGGTGCTGGGGGCGGTGTTGACACAGGAGCAGGAGGGTGGCGAGAAGGTAATTGGCTTTGCCAGCTTTAGCTTGAGGGGGGCTGAACAGGATCCAGCTGTGTATAGCTTCTTCAAGCTGGAACTAATTGCTTTAGTGTGTGCTATAGTGTGGGCCATCGCAGAACAGTGTAAAGAATACCTGTTGAGGGATCCCTTTGTAGTGATCATGGGCAACAATCTCTTTAACCATACTGCCAAGCAGGGGGCCCTGGAACAGAACAGGGTAGCCAGTGGGAATGAGTGTGCTTTGCTTTCTGGCTTATCAATCCTCTGAGCATACCAGATTCCGTCATATTCTCCAGGATGGTGTGGTCCCTTTTCTGACTGTGTTGGAGGCCTGGAAGCTCTGTAGGCATCTCTTTCTCTGCAAATAGAGTACATCACTGACACTTTGAGGAGATATGTAGGATTCTGGTGAAAGTGAACCACTCCTCTAATTTTTGTTACCTAAAAAAATGGGAGTCTGGCATAAGCCTCTCCCTTTCCGGGAGAAAACCTGGGTGACATGGATATTTCCTGAAGATGTGAAAGTGGAACTGGTACTCTTCCACACATTTAGTGGTCATGCCTCCCAAATCTTTCCACTTTCTTTTGGAAGCCATTTTGAAGTTCCACTCTGGGTTGATGGGTTCTCATGTATCTAATTATCCTTATATGATGCTTTTGTCCCTCTCCAACATAAAAAATGGACTCTTAAGATTATTCCCAACAGCAGCAAGGCTAGTGATCACCAGGCATTGGAGATCTCGTCAACACCTCACGATATTGGAAGAGGTCCTAGAAATTGACTCATCAAAAGAATGTAGGAACTGCTCTCTAATGCGAAGGGAACACACCAACAACTACTTGGGCCAGTTGAATGGCCTTCAGACATTAATCTACCCTTAGGGACATCCTCACAACCGCTTTTTCTCTGTTGCACCTGCAGACACAGAGCACAAAATTTGGTTCAGAACATTTTTTTTCTTATCTCCTCCTCCAAATCCTAGGTGCTTCCTATGGGCAGGTGCGTCTTATAGGGCAAATTTACAGTATCTATTTATGCTTACCTCTTAATATGAAACTTAGACATATATTATCTGCAGTACCTTTAGTGGGCCCTAGAATTGACTTTTGTGGTGCTTTTGCATCCTGAATTTGCTTATATATTTATTCATCCAGCATTGTGTTTGTGTGTGACATTCTGCTCCTTTTATTTTGCCTCTGTGTATTTTCAGTTTTTTTTATTTTTTACTTAAATACTTTAATAAAGGTTAATGGTATGTGTACATCACTTTGTAGTGCTCTCTGATCTTGTAGGGTTTTGTGCCAGCTGGTACCGCTTCCTGGCCATTTTCCTGTCTTAGTCCATAGGTGATAGCAAGCTAGTTTTATTTATAACTTGTATTTAGATGGTGTATTTAGAGGACAGCGTGGTCCTAGCCTGTCCATTGCAGCAAATGAAGTGAGAACATGGAAGAGAATTTAGCAACAATCAGATAAAATCCCAACTGCCAAACAGAGGCAGTTAGGCTGAGAATAATACAAGTTATCCTACTGCCTCACTGTAAAATGTAAGAAGCAGGTTCATACCATGTAAAAAACCAACCAGCTGTATGTTGCATTGTAAACAGCCAAGCTTGACGAGGTTGTGCCATGTAACCTGCTGTGATACATTGTATAACAAATGTGCTATTACTATGTAGCTGACAGTAATGTATGAGTCATCTCTCTATCACACACAAGGGTGCTGTATCTATATGGGCTAAATGATCCTAAATGACGTTTCCAATGCTTTGTATGTTCAAATCTACCCAGTTTTCTTCAGTTCAATTTTTTTTGCAAATCAGGATAAAAATATACTTATGTGCTGGCTTCTTTAGGAAGAAGGGTTTATTGATTAAAACATCTAAAATTGCAGTTGAGAATATGACGTTGTTCTATTAGAATTTTTTTTTTTTTTTTACATTTTCTTGATAAATGTTCTTACAGCGTTTTTCAAGTCTTCATTCCTCAGGCTGTATATGATCGGGTTCATCAGTGGGGTGACTACTGTGTACAGCAATGAAAGGAATTTATTAATTTTACGGAACTGACCTCTAGTAGGAACCAAATAAACACTAATGAGGGTTGCATAAAAAATGGAAACAGCAGTCATGTGGGAGCTGCATGTTGAGAAAACTTTCTCTCTGGAGCGAGATGAAAATGAAGTTAAAATAGTGACTATGATATAAATGTATGACACAATAATGACACAAAATGGAGTAATGAAAAAAATGATGGTCATCAATTTCTCTATCAGTTGAAAAATAGTGGTGTCAGTGGAGGAGATTTCTAGGATGGGATAAAAGTCACAGAAGAAATGGTCCATGATGGCAGAACCAGAAAACTCTAATTTTGATATTATTAATGTGTAAATAAAGCTTAAAGAAATAGGTAAAGCCCAACTTGTGATCACTATTATCCAGCATAACTTGTGGGTCATTATTAAAACATAATGCAAAGGCCTACAGATGGCCAAATATCTGTCATAACTCATCACTGTCAGAAGAAGACACTCCAAAGTTTCAGAGAAACCAAAGAAATACAACTGGGTGAGGCAACGAGACAATGGCATGATCAAATCTTTAACCAGAAGAGAATGGAGCATGTTAGGGAGAATGTTAGTCACTAGTAGGATATCTGATATAGATAGTTGGGAGAGGAAGAAGTACATGGGGGTATGGAGGGTCTTGCTGTAGGACACCACTGTGATGATCAGGAGATTTCCACATATTGTCATACAATACATAAAAAGAAAAAGAAGAAAAACCCATAATTTTATATTCTGAGGAGGCTGAAGTCCTAAGAGATGAATGACAATCTTCATTGTCATGTTATTCTGATTACCTACAAGAAATGTAAAAAAACATTCTAGATTTCCTAGATGAGCATTACATTTAATTAAAGTAATATTCCAAACAGATAAATCAATTAATACTCAAATGGCCCTAAAGCTCCCAACGTTCCATTTTTTTTATTTTGGAAAACAGAGCCCCAAAGATTAGAAAACTAACATTTACTTTGTGCTGTATATAAAAAAATCCTGGAAGGTGGTCATGGTCACATAATAAGGACTATAGTGCCTAAATAAGCCTAGAGGCAGTTCATTGTTTGTACTTCCCATCACACCAGCAATAGCACAGCTTGTACTTTGTGTAATCCCTTTAAGAGTCAGAAGGTATATTCAGCAAAGAGATACTTCTATCTCAACCTCACCTAAAAATTATACTCCAGCCATCTGTCACTCATGCCAGTCTATTTTCAGCTTGAGATAACATTTGCTGAAAACTACTGAAATAGTTTGAAGATGCTGCTGCTTTTAGACCAGCAGGGGAATATGCAAATGAAATGAAAATGAATGGTGGGTAGAAAGGGCTCAATGAGAGTCAAGCAACGTTTTGTTACATTGGTGGGCTTGAGGAAAGAGACAGCATTTTGCAGCTTAAAAACTGGGCAAGAACAAAGCCTGAAAACATAGAAACTGCTGCTTTACATCAACCCCCTGGTAAGAAACAGGCTGGGACAAAAAACTGGGTGGTCGTTATTAGAGATGAGCGAACTTTTGAAAAATTCGATTGATTCGCCGAAATTTCCGACAAAAATTTATTCGCGACGTATCACTATTAAAAACTGCTATTTCTGAGCCTCCTAGAGCCTCAATAGGGTTGTAAACCATTCTGCCTTGCTGTAACATGCATAGGATGCGTGCTGGGTTAGTGAAATAATACTTTAAATATTATCACATGCAGATCAGAGGCTTTGCTAATAGAATCGCAGAGCAGCACAATTGCAGAGAGTTGAAGTGGCATCACTATGAGGAGCCCCTATAGTGATTGAAAAAAACACCCTGGAGCTGGAAGCAGCAGGAGCCCAAAAAATAGCTGATTCACACCCTGGAGTTGCAAGCAGCAGCAGGAGCACAAACATTGCTTTAAAGAGACACTGGAGTTGGCTGCAGGAGGCCAACAATTGGATGAATCACACCCTGGAGTTGCAAGCAGCAGCAGCAGGAGCCCAAACATTGCTTAAGAGACACTGGAGTTGGCAGCAGGAGCAGCAGGAGCCCAAACATTACTTGAAAGAGACACTGGAGTTGGCAGCAGGAGCAGCAGGAGCCCAAACATTGCTTAAAAGACAAACTGGAGTTGACAGCAGTGGCAGCAGGAGCCCAAACATTGCTTGAAAGAGTCACTGGAGTTGGCAGCAACAGCAGCAGGAGGCCAAACATTTCTTGAAAGAGACACAGGAGTTGGCAGCAGGCGCTGCAGGAGCCCAAACATTGCTTGAAGGGCACACTGGAGTTGGCAGCAGGAGCAGCAGGAGCCCAAACATTGCTTGAAATAGACACTGGAGTTGGCAGTAGGAGCAGCAGGAGCCCAAACATTGCTTGAAAGACACACTGGAGTTGGAAGCAGGAGCAGCAGGAGCCCAAACATTGCTTGAAAGAGACACTGGAGTTGGCAGCAGGAGCAGCAGGAGCCCAAACATTGCTTTAAAGACACACTGGAGTTGGCAGCAGGAGCAGCAGGAGCCCAAAAATTGGCTGAATGACACCCTGGAGTTGCAAGCAGCAGCAGCAGCAGGAACCCAAACATAGCTTGAAAGAGACACTGTAGTTGGCAGCAGGAGCAGCAGGAGCCCAGGAGCCAGGAGTTAAAGACACACTGGAGTTGGCAGCAGGAGCAGCAGGAGGCCAAAATTGCTTGAAAGACACACTGGAGTTGGCAGCAGCGGCAGCATGAGCCCAAACATTGCTTGAAAGAGACACTGGAGTTGGCAGCAGGAGCCCAAACATTGCTTGAAAGACACACTGGAGTTGGCAGCAGCAGCAGCAGGAGCCCAAACATTGCTTGAAAGAGACACTGGAGCTGGCAGCAGGAGAAGCAGGAGGCCAAACATTGCTTGAAAGACACATTGGAGTTGGCAGCAGTAGCAGCAGGAGCCCAAACATTGCTTGAAAGAGACACTGGAGTTGGCAGCAGGAGCAGCAGGAGCCCAATCATTGCTTGAAAGACACACTGGAGTTGGCAGCAGGAGCCCACAAATTGGCCTAAAGACACACTGGAGTTGCAAGCAGCAGCAGCAGGAGCCCAAAATTGCCAGAAAGACACACCCTGGAGTTGGCAGCATCATTAAGAGAACATATACATATTTTCGGCACAGATATCTTATCCGAAGAATATTAATAAAAAGTAAGAGTAATGTAAAGCATTTTCTCAATAATTTCTTGTGGTCTGATGTGGAGGAATGTCTGTAACTGGATAGCAGCGCCTAAAATCTGTTTTGCACGATCCATATTTCTTTAGTGTTGGTCTGGCCCCATGATCAATCTACTCTGATGCATCAGGCATTGGTGGGTAGAAATCTTGGCTGATCCATGCCTGATTCATTTCCACGCAGGCCAGTCTCTGAAAAAAAAAAATTTTTGAAGCATACTGAAGCACATTTAATTGCTCTCATCAGAGCATCACTTACGCACATCTAAGAGTTTCATCACTTTGTTCATGTTAAAGTCTTCAGGGCCTAGTTACTACTTAGTGAAAGACCATAGATAGCTACACACCTGCTGCTCTTTTCAACAAATCCTGTTTTAAGTGTAGTGTAGCGTTTTGTCCTCCCCTCATATACGCACTAAGTATGTCAGGCAGAGAAGTGGCAGGATGGGCACAGAGAAGTTGCAGAGGCCTAAATTCATCAAGCAGAGGTTGCATCAGACTAGGGGTGAGTGGCAGCAGGAGTCTCAGTGAGAGGACTGATCTCCTGGGATCAGCTAGCGGTCGTGTCTTGACCAGCAACCCATCTGCCATCATCCATTGGTTAGCACGATCATCCACTGCATCACAAGTGACATCTGACACCCCCAGTCAACTGTCGGTTATGTCTTATGCTTAGGGTTCAGCTCCACTATTCAGTGAGGACGATCTGATAATCAGAAAAATCAGCAGCTACTGCCCAGCCAAGAAGTGGAGGAGACACTCGCCGCTTCCTCCACTAGGCGGGCAAGTAGTGATGAGGAGAGTGGCGTGGGAGGTGGTGTTGCAAGCGTTTTGGCTTCTTAAGCAGACACTGTTGACGAACCTGAGGAGGACATCAGTGAGTTTTGAGGGCACTTTTAAAGGCTTAGAGTGATGGAGAGTGACATATTTAGCGGCCAGCATGGTGGCAGAAGGGGAAAGTATGGAGGCAAATGTGCTTGGGGCAGACCACTTGCGCAGCAGACTATCTTCCCAGGAGGTAGTGGAAGAGGGTCCCTGGAGCTGGCGGCGGCGGCAGCAGCAGTGAATTAGTGTGGACTGTTGGTAGGAAAAATCAGATACAAGGCCATGTGGCAGTTTTTCATCAAGCATCTGCAGGAGGTTAACATGGCTATATGAAAGATGTGTAGGCAGAAGGTGAAGTGTGGCCAGGGTCCCAATGTTGGACCCACAGCCCTGCGTCACCATTTGCAGCGTCACCATCAAGCGGCCTGGGAGAGTTGGCTCCAAAGTGGTGGTCCAGCCTGCTGCATTATCCAGTGGCACGCCGCTCTCTGTTCCAGCCAGCCAAGGCTCCACCACCTCCTGTGTGTCATACCCATCCTCTGTCGCTCCAGATGCTCCTCCTTGGCCAAGCCATGTCCAAGAGACAACAGTATGTGCCCACTCATCCAACGTGCAGAAGCTAAATGTGCTCCTGTGTAAGTTGCAGGTGCTGCAGTCCCTCCCTTTTGAGTTGGTGGACCTTTCAGAGAACTGATGGCTTGTGCCGAGCCGAGGTGGAGAGTCCCATGCTGTAATTTCTTTGCGAAGAAGGCAGTACCAGCCCTGTACAATTTTGTTGAACAGCAGGTGGGCCAGTCCTTTAGCCTGTCAGTGTGTACCAAAGTGCGCAGCAGTGCTTATGTCTGGAGCTGTAACTACGGTCAGGGACAATACATATCCTTTAAGGCCCACTGGGTGATTGTGGTTCCTGCACAACCACAACAGCAACTTGGACAGGTCCCTCCGCTGTGGCCTCCACGCTCCTAGGCCTTTGTGCCTGTGACAGTGCACTTGCACTTAGCAATGGTGTCACAGAAAAAAGTGGCTAATTGTCAATTTCATATTAATAGTTAACATTTATCTTATTTGAACATATTTATAATAATAACATATAATAAAATATAACATAGCAACAATAACATCTAACATAATAACAGTAACATATAAAATGTATCAATTTTTTTTTTTTTGGGGGGGGGGATTTTTTTATTTTTTTTTTTTTCAGATTTTGTATTTTTGAAAAACATACATATTTTTAAACCATTTTTTTTTTTTTTTTTTTTTTTGTATTTTGTTTTTCTAAATATTTGTTTTTATTTATTTTTTTTCCCAGTGCCCTTCCAGCCTACCATGTGTGCAGGACACGGCAGTTTCACGCTGTTCTTCACATGGTTTGCCTTGAGCCACAGAGCCACACATGGGAGGAACAGCTAAAAATGAGAAATCAATCAATTAAATCATGGCTTACTCCACGAAAACTGCAAATGGGACCCATGGTGACTGACATTGGGAAGAACATCTTGTCTGCGCTGTGACAAGGAAGCCTGAGCCATGTGTCCTGCCATGGCACACGTGTTCAATCTAGTTGTCAAGCATTTTCTGAAGTCTTCCCCCCATCTGCAAGACATCCTAACAACGGGAAGGAAACTTTGCATGCACTTCAGCCACTCCTACACCGCCAAGCACACCCTTCTTGAGCTTCAGCGTCAGAACGGTATCCCCCAACATAGTCTGATTTGCGATGTTTCCACCCGTTGGAATTCCACCCTCCATATGCAGAATCGACTATAGGAACAGAGAAAAGCCATCATGGATTTCTTGATGATCCAAACGGATAGGGGGACTCCCCTGTGTAACTTCAATGTAAACCAGTAGCAGCTCATACGTGGCACCTGCCATTTGCTCAGGCCCTTTGAGGAAGCTACTTTATTAGTCAGTCGCCAGGACTATGAGATGAACGATGTGATTCCACTGCTTCATGTACTACAACACATGTTGGAAACCATGGCTGGTCAGGGCACTGGAGACATGGCGCATACATTTCACAGCCACATGAAGCCTGTGGGGGCTAAAGTGGAGGAGGAGGAGGGGCACAGCGAAGCACAGTTTAGGTTTGACAAAATGGCCATTTTATCTAGTCATCTGACAGGAGAGGAGGAGCAGGAGCAGCCACAGGAGCTAGAGGGTTGTGAGGAAGGTGAGACAGAGGACCCAGACACACCTTGGCAGTTTGCAGTGGAGATGGAGACAGGTAGTCCCTCCGAGTCACTTGCAGAAATGGCACGATGCATGCTCATGTGCTTGCGTAGTGACCGCAGAATTGTCTCCATTTGTCAGCGGGATGACTTCTGGCTCACCACCTTATTGGACCCTCGCTTCCGGCACAAAATGGGGGCATTTTTTACACCCACTGAGAGGGAGGACAAACTGACCTACTACAGAGACATCCTACGTAGTCAGTTGGGCGATGCCTATCTGCGCCATGGTCCATACTGTGATGCCCAGCGGGACACAAGCCTTCTGTAAGCAGGCAACCCCCAATCTCCACCGCCGCTTCTGCCTATAGTCAAGCCCCCGTTTGCCGGGACGCTAGGTACGCCTCACCAGACACGGTTGCCCCCAGGTCTTAATAGGCGCAAAGGATGGCTGCTTACGGTGAAGGTCGATGAACCACAAAGGTATCCCGAAGCCAAGCTCGTTCACAGGTAGTCAATCCGGAGGATGCGTCAGAGTACAGGGATTAAACAGGTGCGTAGTCAGAAGTAGCCAAAGGGTCAAGCCAGGAGGTCAGAGATCGCGGGGTATCCAGAGGGGCAGGCAGCTTCGTGGTCAGACAAAGCAGAGGTCAGGACAGGCAGCAGACAGGAATGGTCGATCAAGCCGTGTCGGAACTGAACCAGCACAAAATGGGGGCATTTTTTAAACCCGCCGAGAGGGAGGACAAACCTACTACAAAGACTTTCTACGTAGTCAGTTGGCCGATGCCTATCTGCGCCATGGTCCATACTCTCACAGGTCTGACTCGGTGGGACCTCTGCGATCACCTTCCACTGCCATGGCTGCTGGGGGAGTGGAAGGAGAAGCAGCAGCAGCTCCATCAGCAGCAGCCTCAATCTTCAGTCGCTAATGAGTAGCTTTATACACCCGCATAGTGAGTCTACTCATGAGCAGCATGAAGACCTGGAGCAGGACCTGAACCAGCAGGTCGTGTCATACCTTGAAATGACCATGCCAACACACCTTGAGGATCCGCTGGACTTCTGGGCAGCCAAACTTGACTTGTGGCCGCAACTAGCAGAGTTTGCCCTGGAAAAGCTGTCCTGCCCGGCCAGTAGTGTGCCATCTGAGTGGGTGTTTAGTGCGGTGGGGCCATAGTCATGCCAAGGAGAACTTGTCTGTCCACAAATAATGTGGAGAGACTGACCTTTGTGAAGATGAATCAGGCATGGTTCAACCAGGATTTCCAGCCAACAATGGCTGATCCATGGTAGTAGCTGATGCATGGTAGCTCCTTATGCTGCTGCCAACTCTAGGGTGTGTCTTTCAGGCAATATATGGGCTCCCTATGCTGCTGCCAACTCCTGGGTGTGTCTTTCAAGCAATATATGGGCTCCCTATGCTGCTGCCAACTCCCGGGTGTGTCTTTCAGGCAATATATAGGCTCCCTATGCTGCTGCTGCCAGCTAATATGTGTGTCTTTCAGGCAATATATGGGCACCTAATGCTGCTGCTGCCAACTCCAATGTGAGCACTCTTAAAAGACGCATGATAGCATATTTGGGAGGCCCCCCGGTTAAAGGCAATGGCTGCTGGCAATTTGACAAAGTGACTTTCTTTACAAAATGCAACCAGTTAATAGACAGGTACTCTTGAAATATTACTGCTAGTGTTTGGGATGCCCCCTTCTCACATACAAAGGAGGCCTCCCTTGATTGTGGAAAAGTGACGTTAATTATAAAATGCAAGCAGTTATTAGACAGGTAGTTGAGATATTTATGCTAGTGTTTAGGATGCCCATGTGGGCTGGGGTTTTTACAGCAGAAACAGAAACAATTCAAATTGCGATATATTTATGAGAAATAGCCTTTAAAAGCTGCTTTAGTGTAACAGATAGGGTCAAATGTGCTGGTTTGGGATACCCTGAGGCCTGGTGTTTTTACAGCACACACAAAAAAAATTCAAACTGCAATATATTTATGATAAATAGCCTTTAAAAGCTGCTTTTTTGTAACAGATAGGGTCAAATGTGCAGGTTTGGGATACCCTGCAGCCTGGTGTTTTTACAGCAGGACAAAAACCAATAAAAAATGCAATAGCTTAATAAAGCTGAGGCTGAACAAGCTTATTTAGTATAACAGATAGGGTGCAACGTGCAGGTTTGGGATACCCTGTGGCCTGGTGTTTTGACAGCAGGCAAAAACCAATTCAAAATGCAATAGCTTAATAAAGCTGAGGCTGGACACGCTTATTTAGTATAATAGATAGGGTGCAACGTGCAGGTTTGGGATACCCTGCGACCTAGTGTTTTGGCAGCAGGACAAAAACCAATTCAAAATACAATAGCTTGATTAAGCTGAGGATGAACAAGCGTATTTAGTATAACAGATAGGATGCTAGGTGCAGGTTTGGGATGCCCTGCGGCCTGGTGTTTTTTTTTGTTAAAGGCAGACCAAAAGCCAATTCAAAATACAATACTTTCATTAAGCTGAGGAGGATCAACAAGCATATTTAGTATAACAGATAGGCTGCTAAGTGCAGGTTTGGGATGCCCTGTGGCCTGGTGTTTTTTTTGTTAAAGGCAGACCAAAAACCAATTCAAAATACAATACTTTGATTAAGCTGAGGAGGATGAACAAGCCTATTTAGTATAACAGATAGGCTGCTAAGTGCAGGTTTGGGATGCCCTGCGGCCTGGTGTTTTTTTTGTTAAAGGCAGACCAAAAACCAATTCAAAATACAATACTTTGATTAAGCTGAGGAGGATGAACAAGCGCATTTAGTATAACAGACAGGCTGCTAAGTGCAGGTTTGGGATGCCCTGCGGCCTGGTGTTTTTTTGGTTAAAGGCAGACCAAAAACCAATTCAAAATGAAATACTTTGATTAATCTGAGGAAGGATGAACAAGCGTATTTAGTATAACAGATAGGCTGCTAAGTGCAGATTTGGGATGCCCTGCGGCCTGGTGTATTTTTTGTTAAAGGCAGACCAAAAACCAATTCAAAATGAATTACTTTGATTAAGCTGAGGAGGATGAACAAGCGTATTTAGTATAATAGATAGGCTGCTAAGTGCAGGTTTGGGATACCCAGGTGGGCTGGTGTTTTTTTGGTTAAAGGCAGACCAAAAAATATTTAAACTAATCCAGTTATATTATGATAAATGCTTGTGTGTAACAGATAGGGTTAAATTAGCCACAGCATAGATGGCATGCACAGTGGCAAGGCAGATTTACAGCACAAAGAACTGAAATTGAATTAAAAACTGATCTGGCTAATGAAAAAAAAAAATGTTCACTGTCACTTCTAAGCTGTCCCTGGCTGGATGGTTCCGGTTTTTCCCTATCTTTCCCTGGTTCTGTCTACCTCACTGTCTGCCTCTCTGACTCCCTGCCTGTCTCTAAGTCTCTCACTGTCTGCAGCAACCTCCGTTCTGTCTGCAATGCAAGGCTGAAATGCACAAGAGGAAAATGACCGCTGGTTTATATAGCACGGTGACGTCACCGCGCTTCCTGGCTGCTGATAGGCTGCATGTGACTTACCCATGATACCTTGCCCCAGGGGATATGTCTGGACATGTTCATCCACCATTTTAGAATGCCTGTAATTGAAATAAATGGAGTTTAAAGGAAAACTTCGATCGATCGAATCGCGGGGAAATTCGGATTCGTTTAGAATCGAATTTTCCATGAAATTCGGAACAAATCCGGGTTCGTTCATCTCTAGTCATTATCATTAACAGCAAAGTTAGAAGAAAAGAAGAAGAACAAAGAAAAGAAAAATACATGTTGAGAGGTCTATAAAAAAGGGACAAACAAAAGATTATTAGAACGAAAGAAAGCAAAAGGAAAAGAAGAAAAATAGCTCAGCTGAATGGAATAGAGTGGACTAGTGAGTGTAAAGAATAGTGAGGCAGAGAGGGGAATCATAACATTAAAGTCATTGTCCAGGCTTAAAAATAAAAATGTCCCCCTGCAGGTGATCAGTCCTAGTCGCAAATTCTAAATCTTACCTGATCGGCAGATCTTGTCGCACGCCATTTGTGCCAGATTATTGGCCATCATCACATAACTTGCTCCCTCCATTAACTGTAATGAAGAGGATGTGTCCGCCATGATTTGCCAAAACCTACATCACATCTGTCACAAGCATGTGGAAAAATGTTTAATGCCCCAATAAGACTGAGGTTGAACTTTGCGACATTAAATTAAACAGGCATGTTACTGCACATTACCAGAAGAACACCATACCCACAGCAACGTATGGTGAAGGATGAATTATCCTTTGGAGATGTTTTTCTACTGCTTGAATTGGGGTCGAAAAAAAAGAAACAGTTCCAAATTTAGCACAGAATCTTTAGGCAGGAATATAAAGAGGATTTTCAGCTTTCAGCACGACCATGACACAAAGCCATAGCTCCACATCGACAAAAGATTCACAGTTTTGGAATGCCGAGCCCAGATTTGATTTCAATTGAAAATCTGTAAACTGAAGAGGGACACACAGGAGAAGTCATTGGGATCTGAGAGTTAGAATAAAAAGTATGGAAAATATTTACAAGTCTAGATGTCCTGGATGATAGTGTTAGGCACTTACCTCGTCGCCGTCCCGGGTCCCGCGGCGCGCTGTCGGGCGGTCCCCGGCTGGTTGCTGCCCGGCGCTCCCCGGGTGTCCTGGCTCCCCAGCGTGGTGGCGGCGGTCAGGGGTCGGCGGCGCGGGGTGGTGTCGGCGGCCGCGCCGCAGCCCGCTCTGCGCGGCTGCGCGGGCCCGTCGGGCTCCCTCGCTGTTCGGCGCTTCCGCCTCCCGGCGGGGGCGCGCTCGATCATCAACGTGCTCGCGCGCGCGCGCGAGCACGTCACCTTTATGCCTCCCGGCGGCGCTTTCCCCAGCGCGCCCGCCGGGGGCGAGTTTGTTCCATCCAACCCTGGCCCTGCTCATAGAGGGAGCCCAGGGACTGGTCGGCCTGTCTGGCCTGGGCCGTCCAGTTCCTGGGACCACTCCCGTTTTACTGTTGCACCAAGCACCTTCCTTCCCTCCTTTTTCCCTGTTCCCCATTGGCCAGATATTCCTATAAATCTGCACTACTCCAGTTTCCCAGTGCCCGTTATAGCTTCTGGGTTCTGGATGTGCGTTGCTGTGTCTTAGTGAAGAATTTGGATTTGGATTTGGACTTCGACTATTCTAGCTGCCTGCCCTGACCTCCTGCTTTGCCTGACCACTCTCTTGCCTGACCCTCCTGTACCTCGCCTGTGACCTCCTGGACTTGACCTCGGCTACCCTTGACCATTCTTTGTTATCTCCCTTGGATACCTCGCCTGTGACCTCCTGGTTTGACCTCGGCCTGAATTACGGACTCTCGCACCCGGCATCCTCATTCGGGATTCCCTGCCAAACACCAATCTGCACCTTAAGCTGTTATCCTTTGCGCCTGTTAAGTCCTGGGGGCAACCGACTGGGAGAGGCATTACCCGTGTCTCCTACAAGCGGGGGCTTGTCTATAGGCGGAAGTGGCGGTGGAGATTGGGGGATATCGGCTTAAGACAGACGGGTGTTTGGTATAGTCCTGACAGATAGACTCTTACCTCAACACACGAATGCTGCCATCAATTCAAAAGCTCATTCAAAGGTCATATTTATGCAACCAAATTATTTTACCTAGTATTTATATTTATTTTGACACAAAAAAAGTTTTGCAATGGCATTGCACAAATTGTAGATGACATTAAATGTGGAAACAGTTTTGAATGGAATCATCATGGTCTGACTGGTGTGCTGTGGTGCATAGACTAGAGATGAGCGAATTTATGTAAAATTCAATTTGGATGATTCACAGAATTTCCCTAGAAAACAGGAGGTGTGGCGGTTTTCCGGGAGCACAGTCCTGATGATGACGATGGAGGAGAGCAGGGAGAGTGGTCCTGCTCCCCATTGCAGTAGAATCATGGTGCGGCTAGTTGCCTGCACTTTCCCCCATTCTATGGCTGTGAACCGGTCTGGGGCGGCAGGCTTCTATGGATGTTGACGTGGAATCAATAGCAGATAGTGGGACATCTCTCAGCTCTGCAGCTGGGCTCCCTGCATTGGGCTCCCAACAGCTCTCTCCCTCCGCAGAAAGGGTTTTAGTATAGAACAAGCAGAGACAGATAAGGAGCTATAAAAATACCCTCCCTGCGGTGAGGAACTGGCTGGTGAGAGCCCAGTGCAGTGCAGAGGAGCAGAGCGGGACACCCAAGGTAAGCGAAGGACGAGGTGAGCTTATTGGAGTTTTTTTTTGTGTTTTGGGGAAAAATACCAAGAAATTCTGGTTTGTACTGAATGCATTTTCTGGAAATTTAGAATAATCTTTATTGGTGCTCTCATCTTTTTGTGAGTGTGCAGAGACTTGTTTTTTTTTTCTGGCATTAAAAACATGAATTTTACCACATGAGGGGCTTGACTTATTAATGTTCAATGGTTAATTTTATATTTTAAATGTAGAACTTTATTGTATGTTACTAGACCCAAAATTAAAAAAAGCAGACACTTCCATGCAGCAGCTCCTGGCCAGTCTGCTACTAGGAAACCTTCTTGTTTTCGAGATCGAGGGCGTCCCTCTCCTTTTTTACAGCTGTCAGCGAAGGCAGAAAAAGCAGGGGGGTCTATTTCGGGTCCTCGGGTCTATTTTGAAGTCGGAAGAGCCCTGGGGGGTAACTGGATGCCCCCCGGGTGAAGAGAAGCCCGGATGGCTCAAGACATCAGGTGAGTTTTTACTTTTTTAACTTTTTTTTCTGTGCTGGTTAAAATTCATGTACATGAGACTCACATAGCTGGCACTAAATGGGTTAATTTGAAAAGTTTATAGCAAAAGAGCGCCAGCCACATGGTTTGGTTAGTAAAATCATCCATCCTTTATTGAAAACCGTGGTAAAAAGACCCTGCGGGGTCTGCTCTCCATATGCGTATTATGTTTTACCTGGTGTAATGGCTTTTTACCACGGTTTTCAATAAAGGATGGATGATTTTACTAACCAAACCATGTGGCTGGCGCTCTTTTGCTATGGACATCGTATCAGGAGGTGAGCTCTCTTTGCCTTGTGCCTATTGTTTGGATCCTGCTGCATAACTATGTGGTCTGAGGCTGGCAATCAAGATATTTTTCATGGTAATTTGAAAAGTTTGTCCAACTTTTTGTTGTTCGCTTCTCTAAAATATTCCCAAAATCTAACCTGATTCACATGCTAGTCGATTGGGAAAGCCAATACGAGAAATAGGAAAAAAGAAAAAGGGACTGGAAGGAAGAATGTAGACGATAATTGATATTCATTTATAAAGTGGCATCTTCTGTAGCGCTGTGCAAAGTTGTGATTACAAACAGGGTAGAACATACAGTATGTAAAGAATAGCAATAGAAATAATACTGTAGGTAAAGAAAAACATGATGAAGAAAGGGATGATAAATAAAACAGAAGGGGGGGGGGGAGGGAGAACAGATAAAAGGAAAAAAAGAGGATAAATGATGGCCACCAATAACCTTTACTACTAATCAGGGAAAAGACACAACAAGCACAACAAACAATGGCCAATCAAAAGTGACTTAACTGGAATATAAGCTCTAAACTGTTTTGTACAGAAGCAGCATTACTAGTAGCACTGAATATCAGCATGAGAGTTTTATACCTTGTGCCACACCTATCCCACTCTTGCAGTGACTGTAACAAGCAGATACGAGTCCTCCTCTTATACATCTAGAGGTTTACTACCAATCAGGGAAAAGACACAACAAACAATGGCCAATCACAAGTGACTTAACTGGAATGTAATTTCTGATCTGATTTGTACAGAGGCAGCATTACTAGTAGCACTAAATATCAGCATGAGAGTTTTATACCTCATACTACACCTATCCCACTCTTGCAGTGACTTTAACAAGCAGATACGAGTTATCCTCTTACACATCTAGGAGTTGGCTGACTTTTACAATGTAACAAACTGAAACAGCCAGGCTAAGGCAGACTTTCTGTGATGCCTGAATGATTTTCAGTTTTCAGTGAAGAATGATGCATCCATATAAATTACTGGTGATGTCTGAGACAACAGAAAGCTGTATGTTAGGATAAATAATTTATGGTGAAATACTTGAGAGGTAAGACATTTATTTAAAGGTTTTCTTAAAAATATCTTGAGGAGGATGATGAGCCACAGAAACGTTACTATACAATTTTTCTATCCCTGGATCAAATGGATTATATTAGAATAGGAAGCTGATTTAGGGCGAGGAAACATGTCAGGTAATAGGTCAGGTGGCAGGTAATATTCTATAGAAAAAGATTAGAAAAGAAAGTCCCTATATTGAGCTCATGGTAGGTTTGCATCTAGGGTCATTGAATGAAGAATTATCTGATTATTTATAGGGTTGCTGCTTATATGTCTATGCAGGATAAATTAATGGAACTACTGGGAGTATAAATTGGATAGATAGATAGTATACAGTAAATACATATCTCAATGGGATTCAGTAAAATAAATTATCACAGTGCTATAGTACAATATGCTACATAATACTAATATAGCTGGCACTTCAATTGTTGGGTTCTGGCTTCTTATTGAAGTCCAGCATCCATTTATTATTTTTACTTTTCAAATAGTGTAAAAGAAATGGGCTCCATCTAATATTTCACATCTCTTCAACCCTGTTGTGTGGCCATAGTGTAATGCCCTGCAAGTCTTCCACCTTCTGTGAGCTGGCAACCCCCAATCTCCACGGCTGCTTCCTTTCACCTATAGTCAAGCTCCTGTTTGCCGGGATGCTCGATGCGGCTCGCCAGACACGGATTCCCCCAGGTCTTAAAAGGCGCAAAGGATGCCAGCTTATAGTAATGATAGAAGGAACACGAGGGTATACTATGGCCGAGGTCGTACACAGTTGATCAGTCCGTCTATACACAGGGATGAGGCAGGAGAGTAGTCAAACACTAGCCAAAGGTAAGCCAAATATTTATAGGGAATGCTGTCTCCAAGAGGGTCAGGTGAAGTTCAAGGTCGGGCAGGCAAAAGGTCAGTTCGGGCAGCAAGTTGGGATTGCCTTTGAAAGCTGGGTCGATAACAAATATAGCACGGACAATGTAACACCCTGAGCAATACTAGCTATAACAGGCAATGAGGTCAGGGCTACACATAATTTAAAGGATGGCTGGCCAATGGGAACACTGAGGGGAAGAACTGTGTGATTGGTGAAACTAGGATATGGGATGTTATTGGAGAACAGATTCCGGGACTGGACTGCCCTGACCAGTAAGGCCGTTCAGCCCCTGAAACACTCAGCTGTGGATGAGGCTGCATCTGTCACTTAGACTAGTGGTGTCTCCTAAGAGCCGCTCTGTCCAAAAGCATGGCACATGCCTGCACTACTACAGGGGAGTGAGGGGGGCAGCCAGGGCTGCTCACCACGCTCTCCGATCTCTGGGAGTGGCGATCGAGCTGTTCTGTCTTCTTACTGTCTTCTTATTTGGAAGACAGGAATGGTTTATGCTGAATGTTGGATTGCACACTGAATGAACGTGTAAGAAGACAGAACAGTAAAACAGATGCTAGTTACCAGCAATAGTGGATCTGACTACACGGAGCCGCCACCATTCACGCGGTCATGCGCGAAAGATTGCAGCGGCTGCCATACAGTCACTAGAAGCAAGAGTGCAGCCCCCAGCAAGCGCAGCACGATCCAATCCACGCCAAAGCCTGTTCTCACCTAGACTGTGTGTGCACAGAGACATTAAGCAGCCAGCAACAGGTACACCATGTCTACTAGCAAGGCATCAACATTCGAGACAAGGTCACGAGCAAGCCGCTCTAGCAAGTCCTCCAAAAAAGAAACGGCAGCTCTTGCCCGCGCAGAAGCTGAGGCCGCAAAAGTAAAGGCTTCCTTCGCTGAACAGGAGATGCAGCTAAAACAAGAGACAGCGTGCCTGCAAGCTTCACTGGAAAAACTTGCAGCAGAGAAACAAGCAGCAGCCGCAATAGCCAAGGCAGCGTTCCTAGAAGCTACAGCGTTATCTGAATCTGAGAAACACAGCCAAGTACTCGGAGCAGACTTAGATCAACAGGATCCAGCACATCGCATCTTAGAATACGTTCACCAGCAGTCCAAGACAGATGACAACTACGATCCTGTATATCAGCCAGCTTATACAGAGCACCAAAGACCCTACCTTGCATCACAGCACCTCGAGCAAGACGGTATGCGACAAAGTGATCCTGATCACAACTACGAAAGCTGCAACCTTCACTCAGCCTAAAAGGGACACCCTTCGCATCTGAACAGTATTATGCAGACTTCTCTATGCCAGAAACTCCTAAAAGGTATGGTGATACACCACACACACAGCATAACAACAGCATACCAGGTATCACTGGCACTAACCAGGCCATGGACTTTGCTAAGTTCTTTGCTAAACGGGTACTGGTTACCAAAGGACTTATAAAGTTCACCGATCGCCCTGAGAACTACAGGTCATGCCTCCTTCCAGAACGCTATAAGGGACTTAGATCTTTCCTGCAGTGAGGAGTTAGATCTCTTGGTAAAATGGCTCGTAAGTGAGTCTGCTGAACACGCCAGAAGAATCAGAGATATTAACATAAACTATCCTAGGCCTAAAGATGGTGTGGGAAAGACTTGATGAATGTTGTGGGTCAATAGAAGCTATAGAAAATGCTTTATATAAGAGAATTGAAAGTTTTCCCAAAATAATGGGTAGGAGTTACCAAAAGCTCAGGGAACTCAGTGACTTGTTAACAGAGGTACAGGTTGCTCAGGCAGAAGGTGATCTCCCAGGGCTAGAATTCCTGAACACTGCCAGAGGTGTTAATCCCATCGTTCAAAAACTTTATAACCTTATAACCTACAGGAGAAGTGGATCACACATGGTTCTTGTTATAAACAGGTTCATAATGTACCTTTTCCCCCTTTAGAGTGTTTGTAAACTTTGTTGCTCAACAGGCAAATATCAGAAATGATCCCAGGTTTGACTTTACATTGTCATGTCCCACTACCCCTGGTGTTAAGCCCCATAAAACACCAGTGGCAGTGCATAAGACTAACGTTGCCTCAACAGGTTCTCCTTATAGGTCATTTAGGTCTTCTCAAGAAGGAAACAAACCAGAAGACCTTACTAAACAATGCCCCCTGCACAAGAAACCACACTCTCTACTGAAATGCAGAGCCTTCAGGGAGAAGTCTTTAGAGGACCGCAAGGAATTCCTCAAAGAGAACAACATCTGCTTCAAGTGCTGCACTACAACATCGCACTTCGCCAGGAACTGTAAGGTCAGTGTGACATGCAAAGAATGTGGTAGCACAGGACACAACACGGCTTTACACCCCGGACCACCCTCTCAGTTATCATCTCAAGCAGAGGAGCATGACAGAAAGCAGATAGACACTGACACAGACACCGCAGTAGTCATCTCTCAGTGTACAGAAATCTGTAAAGGACTCGCAGGAGGGAAGTCCAGCTCAAAAATCTGCTTTGTCAGAGTTTATCCAGCGAGATAAGGCGCTCAAGATGTATGCAATCTTAGATGATCAAAGCAATAGGTCTTTAGCTAAAGCCGCCTTCTTCGGCACCTTCAACATCGTAGGGCCTGGTTCTCCCTACTCCTTACCGACATGTGCAGGTACCGTTGAGACGGCGGGGAGGAAGGCAACTGGGTACAAGGTAGAGTCCATAGATGGTAAGACCTGCTTGTCCTTACCAACCATACTGAAGTGCAACCACATTCCTGACAACCGGTCTGAGATACCAACACCAGAGGTAGCAGCATACCACCCCCATCTGAGGCGTATAGCTCACCTGATACCAGAACTGGATTCGGAAGCCCCAGTACTCCTACTCCTTGGAAGAGACATATTACAAGTTCACAAGGCTAGAGGACAGATTAACGGCCCTCAAAATGCTCGATACGCCCAGAGACTAGACCTAGGATGGGTCATCATAGTAGATGTCTGTCTAGGAGGAGCACACAAGCCGACCTCAGTCAACAGTATGCTCACCAACACACTTGAAAATGGGCGTCCTTCCCTATTTCAGCCATGTCAGAGTAGTTTCCCGATAAAAGAATTGCCACATAGCTCTCCCATTCTTTGTCCTTACGTAGATCCTTCCTGTGAAGATCACGCCTGCGATGGTGAGCAAGGTCACTTAGGGTGCACAGTCTTCCACAGGACAAGAGAAGATAACAAGGTCACAATGTCCATAGAGGACAGGCTGTTCTTGGATATCATGGACCACGGAATAGAAAAAGACAAGTCAAAAATCTGGATTGCACCTTTGCCATTTAAACCTCAGAGACGACGCTTACCTAACAGCAAAGAAGTCTACAATCGATTTATCTCCCTCATACACAAACTTCAGAGGAACCCAGAGATGAAAGAACATTTCTTTACCTTCATGGAAAGAATATTGCAGAACAACCACGCGGAAATGGCACCCACGCTCCAAGATTCAGAAGAGTGTTGGTATTTACCCATATTTGGTGTGTATCATCCTAAAAAACCAGGACAGCTAAGAGTGGTATTCGACTCAAGCGCTAAGTGCGAAGGTGTCTCGCTAAATGAAGTCTTGCTGTCTGGTCCAGACCTCAACAACAGACTTCTTGAGGTACTTCTACGCTTTCGCAGAGATTCCGTAGCATTCATGGCTGACAGACAACAGATGTTCCACTGCTTCCTTGTCAAAGAAGAACACAGAAACTACTTGAGGTTCTTCTGGTACCGCAACAACGACCCCAATGAGGACATTGTAGAATACCGAATGAGAGTGCACATCTTCGGGAACAGTCCTTCCCCTGCAGTTGCTATATACGGCCTCAGACATTCAGCCCGAGAAGGTGAAGCAAAGTATGGGTCGGATGTCAGGTCTTTTGTGGAAAAGGATTTATATGTGGATGACTGCTTGAAATCTACACCTACAAACGAGACAGCCATCAGTTTCCTCAAGAGAGCTCAAGAAATGCTCGCTCTATCGAATTTAAGGTTGCACAAAATCGCATCCAACAGTCGGGAGCTAATGGAGGCCTTCTAACCCCAAGACCACTAAAGTGGTCTAAAGGACTTGGATCTAAGTACAGACTCCCTTCCCATGCAGAGAAGCCTTGGTTTGCTCTGAGATTTAAAGGCAGACACATTCACCTTCCAAATCAGCAAGGAAGAAAAGCCATTCACACATAGAGGGGTCCTGTCTACCATAAACAATTTATATGATCCTCTGGGATTCGTAGCACCTGTTACTATACAAGGTAAAATGATGTTAAGAAACTTCACCACAGAAATGGCTGATTGGGATGATCCGCTTCCCATGGAGAAAAAAGACCAGTGGATAGGATGGAGGAAGTTTCTCAAAGCTTTGTCCAGCCTTCAGGTGGCACGACCGTATGCTTCTGTGCCATCTACTGAGGTCAAGATGCAAAGATTTATCTTCTGTGATGCTTCAGTCAAGGCGATTGCAGTCGTAGCGTACCTAAAGACCATAGATGTCAAAGAGCAATGTCCTGTGGGTTTCGTTATGAGCCAGACCAAACTGTTGCCACTCCGTGAGCACACAATACCCAGACTAGAACTCTGCGCTGCCATACTTGCAGTGGAGTTAGCTGAACTTATAACAACAGGACTATATCTGGAAATCGAGGAAGTTGAGTTCTACACGGACAGCAAGGTAGTCCTAGGATACAATTGCTATGAAATGAGATGCTTCTACAACTATGTCAGCAATCGGGTGCTACGGATCAGGAGATCCACTAGTCCTAAACAGGGGCACTATATGTCCACACATCATAATCCTGCAGACCACGCAACTAGATCTGTTGCAGCGAGCCACCTCAAGGACACTACGTGGTTTAAAGGTCCTGCATTCCTGTACCGTTCAACGTCTTGCAACATTGAATCTGACTCGTTTGAATTGGTCGACCCAGATGTGGATGAAGAAATCCGACCTGAAGTATCTGTTCTAAAGACAACCACTTCGGACCACCAACTCAAATCTCACCATTTCATCAAGTTCTCAACCTGGATGTCGCTTGTTCGTGCTATAGCCTGTCTAGTTCATATAGCTCAGTCTTACCAGTCATCTTTACCCGTGGGTAAGAAGCCATGCAAAGGTTGGCATCACTGCAAACATGCATTTGCCATTTCCAATATGGAAAAGTCCAAAGACATAATAGTTCGCACTATACAACATGAATGTTATGCTAAAGAAATTGACAAACTCAGCAAAGGTCAAACAGTCTCTAAGGACAGCACTTTGAAGAAGCTTGATCCCTTCATTGATCAAAATGGATTGCTTAGAATAGGGGGTCATCTTCAAGAAGCCAAACTTGAATTTGGAGAGAAACATCCTGTAATAATTCAGGGACGTCATCATGTCACAAATCGACACCAAGGCCGATTGTTTACTGAAGGCAATCTACGAGCTGCTGGATTATGGATAGTTGGAGCTAAGAGGTGTGTGAGCAAGCTCATCTTCAACTGTGTCACCTGACGCAAACTTCGTGGTGAAGATGGCCAGTCTTCCAACTGAGAGGCTCAGTACAGATCCTCCTTTCACCATCGTAGGTCTGGATGTATTTGGTCCTTGGTCAGTGGCTACGCGGCACACAAGAGGAAGTCACGCCACCGCAAAACGCTGGGCGGTCATGTTTACTTGTATGACCAGCAGACCTGTCCATATAGAAGTGGTTGAATCTATGGACACTACAAGTTTCATAAACGCACTTCGACGCTTTATTGCAATCAGAGGGCCCGTCAAGCATATTCGTTCAGACAGAGGCACAAATTTTGTCGGGCAGTGAAAGAACTCCAGATTCCTTCCATTTATCAGGAGAGGCTTTAAGAACTTAATTTGTACAGTCTGGAGGAAAGAAGGGAGAGGGGGGACATGATTGAGACCTTTAAATATGTGAAAGGATTGAATAAGGTTCAGGAGGGAAGTGTTTTTAAGAAGAAACTTAACAATAGAACAAGGGGGCACAACCTGAAGCTAGTCGGGGGAAGATCAGGAGCAATGTTAGAAAATATAATTTTACAGTAGAGTAGTAGATGCTTGGAACAAACTTCCAGCAGAGGTAGTTGAAAAATCAACAGTCACTGAATTTAAACATGCCTGGGATAAGCACACATCTATCCTAAGATAAAGAGTACATACAGTATACACATAAGGGCAGACTAGATGGACCGTATGGTCTCCTTCTGCCGTCAACCTTCTATGTTTCTATGTTTCTATGTATTCTTATAGTTTTACCACATATATTTCTACAACCTGTTTCGCCATCACATAATAAACCTGTTAAACTGCAAACAACAGGCCTCTAATTTGGAAGACAGGAATGGTTTATGCTGAATGTTGGATTGCACACTGAATGAACGTGTAAGAAGACAGAACACGAGCCCTGCTGCAGTCAGCCAGGGAACATTGTGCTGATCGGGGAACCTCGTGCCAGCAAACACTCCCCGCAAGTCACCTGAAGCTGGTAAGTTCTTTACATTACCCTTTCCCTGAGGAGGGACCCCAGGACCCTCCCCCTTGGTTTAAGGGGATTATCTTAATGGAACATCTCTGCATGAACATCTCTGGCTGGAACTCGACTCCTCTCTTCAGGACCATACCCCTTCCCTTCTACCAGATATTGCAGGGAATTCTGGAGAAAACAAAAGTCTAGGATTCGGGGCAATATCGAAGAACTTCGGCCTTAAGGTTTTTTGTTCCTGGTTCATAAGTGATAAGCAATTTGGGTGCTCAGGAGAAAAGCAAAGTCTGACGTCAAGCCAAGGGTCACACCAGGAGGTCAGAGAGCTGCGCGGTACAAAGGGACGGAGACGTGGTCAGGATTCAAGCAAATGGTCAATAATGATATCACAGGAGAATAACAAAGCCAGGTAAACGCTATCACAGGCACTGACACACTGAAGTGGTAATCCCTTTGTAGGACTGAACCCGGCCAGATTGGGCAGGGAGGCAGTGACTGTGATTGGTGCACCTCGGATCTGTGGGTTGATTGGTGTACTTCAGATCTGTAGGTTGGTTGGTGCACTTTGGATCTGTGGGTTGATTGGTGCACTTGAAGACCTCTGGGCTGATTGCTCCATCTGAACTTTAAAAGTGTACCACCCAGAACTGGACCTCCTAGGATTAGCTCCTTTAAACAGCCTCCAGCGGCCACGCTGTGTGCAGCACCGCCGGAGGACATAAGCCGAATGACAGTGGACGAGGGTGCACTCAGCGACGCAAGAGCCGTCGGAACGGGCGCCTGAGGCGGAGGCGGCTGAGGCGGAAGTGGCTGGCAGGCAAGAGAAGCCCCAGCCAGCCGCCTAAGGACACCACCGGCACGGACTGAAGTTAAGTCATTCATGATAATCGCTCCCTTAGCCGAGGGTGCTACAATAGGAAGAGCCGAACATAGAAGAGGAAGAGAAATCGGCGGAGAGGAACAACATGAACTGACCCCAGGTGGCACCAAGCAATGGTGAATAAACAAGTTCAGGATCCTTTTAGTGTTTTATTGGATTTTCCTGTTTTTCATGTAGGAGCAACAGAATTAGCACGGATATAAATTATAACTGGGTATCTACAGATGCAGCTTCGTTTAAAACTCAACTTGGTGCACTGGTGCTGTCTTAAATCTTAAATGCTTTTCAATGGCTGCTTTGTGATATGTGATTGTGATATGTCAGTTAACGATTGCTACATCTGTACTTATGAGGATATAAACAAGCCTATTTTTCCTTTCAGTCTTTCCATACAATCGGGTGGCATTTATCCACTTTTGGAGTCCGAAAAACACATATTTTGCCCCATAAGGGTTGTTTCAGCAGATTCAGATTTTCTGTGCGAGATCAATCTCACAGAGACATATGTGAGACAAGCCCCCATGTGTGTTAAATATAGAGATGAGCAAACTTTCTAAAAATTTGATTTGGCGATTCGCCGAATTTCTAGAAATTCTGGTTCGTCCGAATCGAACCTTTGAGAATCGCTCACCCTTTAAATGGAAAACACACAGCACGGTGGGAGCGGGGGAGGCCGGCTGCATAGCTGACAGTGCAGCCGGCCTTCCCCGCTCCCACCGTGCTGTGTGTAGCACACACTTACCGACACGCCTGCTTCCCTTTCATTCTGGCCCAGCGGCTAGCTGCGGGCGCAAGTTGCCTTGCAAGCCAACTTGCACCCGCAGCCAGCCGCTTGGCCAGAACAATGTCACACTGCACAGTGTCACACTCCACAACGGGAGCGGAGGAGGCCGGCCGCACTGTGGCGTAAGCAAGCTTTCAAAGCTGACAGCGCAGCCGGCCTCCCCTGTTCCCACTGTGCTGTGTGTAGCTTACCTACATGCTGACACAATAGGAGTGCCGCACTGTCAGTGGGTGGCCGAAGCCGGCTTGCACAGCTGACAGTGCAGCCAGCTCCCCTCCTCCCCCATCTAGAGGAGCTGTGCAAGCCGGCTTCTGATGTGCACACTGGATCAAAGCGTGGTTCTGGAATGAGGATGGTGTTTTTTTTTTTTTTTTTTCTACTCTCCCAGTGAATTTCAGGAAAAATTCGGCCAGCACGAATCCCCAAAAATTCTGTTTCGTGCTAAATCGAACGTGTTCGCTCAGCTCTAGTTAAGCCTATGGGAAATCCAATGTCCCCCTCATGATCCAAATGACATGGGGGCATCATCTTTTGACATTGTCGCTGCCTAGAGCAAACTGCTGGGCCCTAAAGATTGATCGGCAGCCTAGCAAGGGACACTGAAGAGAATGCCGTTGACTATTGGGGTAAAGAAGATGCGGACTGGTAAGTAGTGAACATTTATTAATATAGCACAGAGCAAAAAGGATAGCTGTATCACTGAGAATGTCCAAACAAATGAGAAAATCCAACGTTCTCCCAAAGTCGCATGCAAAGTTCCAGAGTGATAGCTAAGGTCAATCCACTTCAATCAAACAACCATGTGCCCGTCATTGTGAATTACATGCTTACCAGAGGGAATTTTAGATATCAGCCTTAATTAAATCCTGGTTCCTAAATCCTTCCAAGCATAAATAGCATAAAGAGGTGCTGGGCGCCGCCATGTTGTTTTAGTCCGGAGCTGCGCACAGGACAGCATAGTACGTTGAATACACATTTGAGCTGCTCATAAGGCACAGGCTCTTTAAGCTATTTATGCTTGGAAGAAGAACTGAAACCTCAATCGAAGAGAAGTCCAACCAGGATTTCATTAAGGCTGATATCTAAAATTCCCTCTGATAAGCGTGTAATTCACAAGGTGACGGGCACATGGTCGTTTGCTTGAAGTGGATTGACCGTAGCCATCACTCTGGAATTTTGCATGCGACTTTGGGACAACGTTGGGTTTTCTCATTTGTTTGAACATTCTCAGTGATATAGCTATCTTTTTGCTCTGTGCTATATTATTATATGTCACTATTGAACCTGTTGGATATTCAGGCTACAGCACATTGAGCTGTAAACTGTAGTAACTATTTTTGGGAAATTTTAAAAATATAAATTTAGCACGGTAATCTTACCTTATTTTTAAGTAGTGAACATTACTACCTTTTATTTCTGTGTTGTATTCCAATGGACCTCTATAGCAATTCATCAGGTTGTAGGAGCTGGAGCTATTGTATATGGCCTTTTGGCGTGCCGAATGCCAAATATTGTGGTCTATCCATCCATGGTTCGAGAACCAGATAGACCACACTCCAGCTCATCACTAGTAATGAGATCTACCCATTGTAAAACATAAAATTTACTTTATAAAAGCATATGAAAATATCTGTCACAACACTCAATGTGATGTATATGCTTTAGGCGCAAAGCATTGACACTGGTGCATGTTACTGCATTGCGGGAAACACATTTGCTAAAACATTAGCTGTGCAGCCACATGCTTAAGAAAGTATATGTTATATTTTGCAGTACTCTAATTTGCACCAATGTGGCGTAGTCTGGCAGTTAGTGCTAAATGCTAGTAATAAATGAGGCCCCATATTTTATTGTATGGCTGAATTTGAAATAAAAACAGAAACAGTCCTTATTTTCATGAGACTTGCATTTTAAAGCAAGTTTACTGAATTGAAGTGGACCTCCAGTCATAAAAATGAAAGTTTAGTCAATCGCTTCCCTTCTTATGATAAGAGGCATAAGCAGTATTAGAGGGCTTAATCCCATGCAGATTTTGTGGAATGGCATAAAGATTAATCACTCTTGAATTATATGGAGGCCGCCACCTTGCCACACACCTGATTCCTGCTTACACATGAGAATCAGAGGGGAGCTGTGCCAGCAGCAATTCACACCAAATTTAGAGATTTATATTCCCCAAAAACAAGGAGAAGCTTGCCTGTCATGTTTACATACACAGCCACTGAATAAACAGCTAATGTAGCAAAAGACAGCAGGGTGAGGGAAGCTGTTACAATGCATCTCTATGGTCGCGGCCACCGCAAAAGCACTTAGTCAGGGAATACAATGCATGCAATGTACTTTATTTAAAGATGAGTCATTACAGCTGAATGTGGCTTACTACTTCTGGCTAGAAATAAGAGATGAATGCACAGAGCTGTGAGGCAATTTTTACTGAGAGACTCGGTTTTTCAGAATCAGCTTCTTCATGTGCGTGACAAGATGGCCGCTACCATGCATGTTTAAAAGTGTAGAATCTGCCTGATATTCCAATAATCTGCATGGTTTTAATCCCTCTCAATAAGCTTATGTCAGTGATTGCCAGAGAGGGCCTTTAGGGGAGCAATTTACTAAGCTTTGATCTTTTGACTGGAGGTCAACTTTAAGGCCAAAGACTCCAATCAGGAAATGAGGGCACAGTTTTCTAAAAGCAGATGACAAAGATCTTTCTAATAATGTCCCATTAAATAGAAAACAAAGCAGTAGATGGGTGTTGGCCTTGTCCGAATCCGCCTCGGACCTGGATGTATGATACATAACCGAAATAAATTATTCGAAGTTTGGCCACATACTTTTATTGGGTAGTCTATAATCATTTACCATTGTTATCTTTTATTTGTACTGAATCCCATTGGGATATCTCTCTATAATATCTATAAACTAATTTACACACCCAGTGGTTCCATTAATTCATCTTGCTCAGACATAAAAGCAGCAACAGAAGGATTTATTAGACAACATTTGCCGAAATGTAGGAGCTGACATACTGCTGAACATTAGCTGCCTAGGTGATAATTCTCCCCCTCCAAACCAGCCATACAACTGAACTAAAGAAGGTTTGCCAGAGCTTTGACTCTTTTCCGTCCTTCTCGCCATTGTTTTAGAGCTGTGGCTCATTTGGTGATGATGTTGGTGGAGCCAAAAGTCAGCCAGGTAAAAAGCTTTTTCTGATAAAATGTCAGACATGTCAGCCTTCATCTATCTCCAGTTTGGTGTTTGCTTTAAATCTTTGTAATATTGAAAATGACTTAAACAGAGACTAAAATGTATGTCACCGATAATATACATTTTTTTTTAAATAGCCTCAATGATCAATGAAAGATTCTCTAATCCTTATTTATAGGATCCAGGTACAGATATACAGATACAGATATTTGGACATGAAGGGTAGAGGGTCCGCACTCCATGTTTTATCAAATAAACCTTAAAATCATCTCCATATCAACAGCCAATAAAGGCAAGTAGTCACTGTAAGAGCCCCGGGTTTGGCTGCTGCCCGGCTGGTGGCTGGCATTATTTATAATCCCTTCTGCAGTTCCAATAGCCACCAGCGGGTGTCAGCAGAGCCCTAGCTGCTCTCTCCCTATCTCCTGCTGCACCTGGTATGAGGGCTTTTTAAGTGGATCCGCCCTCCATGTGGTGCAGCAGGATTTTGTTTTGTTTGTGTGCTTTGTTTGGAATCTGTTGTGGCTGTTCATGCTGGCGCTCTGAATTTGAACCTGAACCTGAGTCTGTACCTGTACCTACCGCAGTCTGGAAACTGCTGGCCTCTGTCCCGGGCCCTTGGGTGAGTGCACCAGCACCTCAGGTTTTCTGTTGTTTTCGTTATTAGTTATTTTGTTAGTTAGCCTTGTTTTTTGTCCCTTGTTTTTGTATCTGAATCAAAGTTCTTTTTGTTTCCTTTTCCTTTAATAATAAAACCTTTGTTAGAACATTTTCTTTTTGTGTCTTTGCTCTGGCCAAACAATCTGCTCTCCTGGCGGAGAGTTCATATTGGAGAACTCTCCGGTCTGAGGGCGGATCCACTTAAATAGCCCTCACACCAGGTGCAGCAGAAGATGGGGAGAGAGAGCAGCCAGGGCTCTGCTGACACCCGCTGGTGGCTGATGGAATTGCAAACGGGATGATAAATAATGCCAGCCACCAGTCAGGCATCAGCTGAACCCAGGGCTCTTATAGTTACCAGACCCAAGCAAAAAACAGGTGATAACAGGTTATAACAGGATCCTCTGATGCATTTCAGACACTATAGCCTCGATTCAGAGACACATTCGTCCGGACTTCCGTAGCTGTCTGTGAAAGTTTGGGTGGGTGTTAGTCTTTTTTTTTGCTTTTTTTCGTCCATTTTTCATTCGTACGAACGTTCGGGAATGTGCTTTCGATGAACTGAAGCAAATCGGAACATTTCCATTAGTTCGGATCATTTTCCAAACAAAATCGGAAATTTTCAGTTCGTTCAGATAACTTCCGTTGTTGGGATGGGTATCTGTCTGATTCAGAGAGCTGATTTCCGACGGATCACCACCCTATAAATCCGTTTCATTTCCGATCCACTTACGAGACCTCTGAGGGCTCGGATTGCTATTGTTGAACATGTTTTGCGGCTACGTGGAGGAGTCTTTAGCACCAAGGCATTGCATGTATCAGCATGACCGAGGCCATAAATTGTATGGCAATGCATACCTGAATCAATACATTTCATGTATGCCTTATAGAAGCATTTTAATGTTGACCTTATTTAGTCCTTAGCATGTAAACATTTATTTTTCCACACATCCATATAATTGCTATATTTTTTTAGACTTATATCCTTTGTGAATTATATTTGGATTGTTGAACTTGAATCTTAATGTGTTGTAGGAGTTATTGTTTTAGTTGGTTACCTTTGCTTTGTGTAATTATTTTATATTTGGTTGCAGGAATTACAAGATGTGCCACTCGCCCTTGCTCCTGACGCCCGTTCTTTGCCTGCAGAATGCGGGCCAGGGGTTCTCTAATCGGGCACTATGCAAAACCCGGCCCATGGTGGTGAGGGCCCTCTGGCTTTTGAAGTCCAGATTTAGGTGTTTGGACCATACGGGGGGGGGGGCACTGCAGTATGACCCCAACAAGGTTATACCAATATTTTAATTTACGTTTTTTAACAGGGACCACACGTGCCAGAGTGACACAACTGAGTGTCAGGGTCCTTCAGTTGGTGGGCGAGATGCAGGAGCTGCGCAACTCGTTGGGGACCACAGATGAAGAATAATGTTCTGTGGCCTGCCATTGCTATGTATTTTGTTTTTTATAGTTGTTAAAATTTGAAATTTTCAAAATGTTTTAAAATTTTATATTTTATGATGGAATAAAAAAAAATGTTACATTGTCATTTCATTTTTCATTTATATAAGGTTTTTTACTTGAACACACTAAAAATTATATTAAAAAAATGTTTGCTTTAATTTTTCTCATACAATCATCTATCCCTATGATTTTTACCGGTGAGGTACATCATTTTTGCAATGGTGTAAAGACATTTTTTTTCAAATTGTTTGGAAATAACAGCACCCTACGGGCTATGCAGAACAATTTGGCAATGTCTTTATCATAGCCCATGGGCTATCCTCCTTACCACATTGGAAAAATGATGGACCTCACCTGTAAAAATGCCCCATCACAGGGATTGAGAGATAATAGAACAGAAATGTTTTCTAGAATGTTTGTGTGTTCAAGTAATTCAGATAAACTTAAGTTCACACCCGAAAGCACACCCAAACGTAAACTTGTTTCATCAGATCTTTAGCATGACCCTGAACTGGTTGCTTTCGTATCCTTACACTCTTTGAATTGATGACAGCATTCAGTCTTTTTGGGTAGGAATTAGCTTAGTGCATCTAGAATTAACAGTGTTGACCATTCTTCATTTCAAAAGCACTTTTGTGCGAAGGCAGCTTCTGTGTACAGCCCTCTTCAGATTTTACATTGGATTTAGGTCTGGGTTATACCAAAACCTAAATCTTCTTTTGTTCATGTGGACGTATGCAATCGGAGGTCATGCTGAATATTTGTTGAAGCCAGTGTGACTTGCGATGTGGATTGCAGCCTGCATCTCTGAGAATTTTAGCGATAAAACAAAAAAATCTTTGTCCTACATTTTCCCCAAAAAAAATCACATGTACATGTCAGGGCATATTTTTAGTTTAAATACATTATGTTTTCAGTGATGTAAGGATATATTTTTAAAGTTTGGAAATGACAGAACGCTAAGGGCTATGCTAAAGATTTCATTTTTTTTTTTTTGCATAGCCCATAGGATTCTGTGCTTCCCAAACTTTCAAAAAATATCTTTTCTCTTTGGAAAAATGATGACCCTCACCTGTACAAATGCCCCATTACGGGTATAGGTCATTTTGGGGAATAAAATGTAGAAAAACCTTTTTTGTGTCTAAATGCTAGTATACTCATCGGGATGCAGCGGGATTGCAATCCACATCGCAATGCATACTGCAAGTCTCACTGGCATCACCAAATATTTAGCATGACCCCCACTGGGCTGAAAGGTGAAATCTATCTCTATCTTTGGTGATTTAGCAGTGCCCTTAAGGTTTCTTGCCAAAATTGACTGATACAGTACATCATATTCTCCTATAATATTCCAACCATATTTCTTTACCAGGGGCAGACTGACAGGTAGGTCCAATCGGATGTCGTCCTAAGGCCCGGGCCTGGAAAAGGGCCCGCAGTCCGCCGCGCAGCACCTGCGCCTGCCCCTCCGCTCAGCCTCGGCTGCCGTCCGCGCATGGTCACTGTCGGCAGGGCCGGCATGGCACCCGGCGGCGAGGTCCATCACATGCCCCGGGGCGGGCCTCGAGTCTACTGGCAGGCAGCACAACCAATTAATCAATGATTCATTCAGGCTGCCTGCGCTGCACAGACTCTGATTGGCTGGATGTGGGCGGGACCATCTCTCCCTCCCGAGAGCAAAGCACTGATACAGCAATGACAGAGAACACATGCTGGCTGACCCTGAACTGCTGCCTGGAGAAGAGGAGCTCGGTGTCTCTCTCCTCATCACCTTCGCTTCAGGACAGGCAATTGTTCAATGTGAACTTTGCCAAGGGTGCTAGGGACAGGGGCTGGTTGTGGATGCATTCCATCCCTGGAATCTAAGAGATTCTATGGCTGCCCGCTGACTCTCCCCCTGGCCATTCCAAATTGGGTTGCCCCACTGTATGAAACTCCCAGAAAACTGCTATTCACTCATCTCTTCTTCTTTCCAGTGGCGCATGTGACATAGTTGCGGCAGATGAGAACCCGCACATGGGCCGTTGGAACGAGGAAGAGGTTAGTAAATGGCGGCGTTCTGGGGGCATTCATGCAGTAGGGCATCCCAATTCACGATGCCCTGGGGGAATTGATCAAAACCCAGGAAAGTTGAAACCCAGCCATTTGCCCACAGTTCTTAGCTGTCTGAGCCCACGGCACATGTGCAGCCAGCAGCGGCATCACTTGCATTTGTGTGATGCCACCTGCTGGCGATGTGTGTGGCTGGGATTCCATTAAAGTTGATCAAAACCCACCGATACACTTATTTTGTGTATTTATCATTTTTATTGCACTTGTTTTGTGTATTTATGATGTCTATTGCACTTATTTTGTGTATTTATAATTTCTATTGCACTTGTTTTGTGTATTTATGATGTTTATTGCACTTGTTTTGTGTAATTATAATTTCTATTGCACTTGTATTGTGTATTTATAATTTCTATTGCACTTGTTTTGTGTATTTATAATTTCTATTGCACGTGTATTGTGTGTTTATAATTTATAGTACATTTATTTTTGTGTATTTATAATGTATATTGCACTGGTTCTTTTTCGTTCTTTTGTGTGTAAAAATGCTGTTATTAAACAGTTTTCAGAAAATGGAATTTGTACTCTGATATGTAGGGGTGGGGCATATGGAGTGGTTTGGGCGGGAACAGGGCCGGGACAGAGGTGGGACCAGGGGTGGGGTCTTGCTGGGGGCCCTTGCTTTTTTTGGTCCGGGGGCCCTGAGTGGTGTCAGTCCGCTACTGTTCTTTACATTACCATTCTCTATTATTTTTTTTTCCAATTACTTTTTCGTAGGAAATATATTTTTTTGTTTTTGTTAGCTTTGACCAAGGTTTTGAAGTTGGAGTCGTGGGGGGGGGGGGGGGTCATGCTAATCATCTGGTGAAGCCAGTGTGACTTGCAGTGTGCCTTGCGGTTTGGATTATAGCTGTATCCCGGTGAGCTTTCCAGCGTTGAGACACAAAAAATGCAAAAAATGTTTTTTTCTACCTCTTTTTCCCAAAAATGACCTGTACCTGTGATGAGGTATTTTTACAGGTTAGGTACTTTATTTTTCCTATGCGATAAGGATATGTTAAAGTTTGGAAGTAACACCAGCCTATGGTCAGCTTAGCTCATAGGGTGCTTCTGTTTCCAAACTTAAAATGAAACATCCTTACCACATAGAAAAATGATGCACCTCACCTGTAAAAATGTCCCATCAAAGGTACTGGTTATTTTTTGGAAAAAAGGTAGAAAGAGCATTATTTTTGCACTTTTTCGTGTCTAAATTCTAAAAAGCTCCCTGGGATGCAGGCTGCAATCCACACCGCAATGCACACCGGCTTCACCAAATAATTAGCATTACCCCCAGAGACAGTGTTGGAGTTGGCAGAAATGTTCTGACTTCAGCATAAAAAAAGAAAATCTGTAACTGCTATTATATAATCAAAGACCAGAAAGAGGGGCCCACAAACCCCAAAAGCCCAACCCCAACAAACTGAGTGGCACCACTTAAATTATTTATCGAAAATATATAAACCACTTTATTATATCATATACATACACAGTACAAAGACATCTTAAAACCCATTTTTTTTTAAAACATGAACACAAAAGATAAATCAAGGAGGGGGACAAATACAGAGGAGGAAAATGGGGGGGGGGCAGTATATACAGAGATGGAAATCACACGCTGCTAAGTCTAGTATATATATATATATATATATATATATATATATATATATATATACAAAATCATTACATCATGTTAACTGTCGTCTGTAAGAGGCTGGCCCTGCAGACCACAATTAGAGATGAGCGAACTTCTTGAAAGTTCGATTCGGGTGGTTTGCCGAATTTCCCCAAAAAATTTGGGTTCGCCCGAATCGAACTTTCACGAATCGCTCATCTGAAAAAAAAATGCCGGCATGGTGGGAGCGGGCAGGCCGGCTACGCTGTCAGCGGGCCGCCGCCGGCCCGCTGACAGCACAGGCGGCCTGCCCGCTCCCACCATGCCGGCATTTTTTTAAAAAGCAAACACTTACCTGCATGGTCGGAGCGTGGAGGCCGGCGCCGCTCTCAGGCGCCCTCTGATGACGCGTCCTCTGATGATGCGTCCTCTGATGACAGCTGAGAGCCTGAGAGTCATCAGAGGGTGCCTGAGAGCGGCGCCGGACTCCACGCTCCGACCATGCAGGTAAGTGTTTGCTTTTTAAAAAAATGCCGGCATGGTGGGAGCGGGCAGGTCGGCTGCGCTGTCAGCAGGCCGGCTTCCGCCGCCCGCTGACAGCGTAGCCGGCCTGCCCGCTCCCACCATGCCGGCATTTTTTTTTTATGTCAGGGAAAATTCGATCGGCACAAACCAAAAAAAAATTGGGTTCGTGCCGAATCGAATTTTCCCTGAAATTTGGAGCGAATTCCGGTTCCTCCGAACCGGTTCGCTCATCCCTAACCACAATCAATCCACCAAAATCCAAATTTATATATAAACTAACTTATAAACAAGTGCCAACCATATTAATCACTCTTCATCTAGAAAAACAGTAATACCCAAATCCCTAAAGGTTTAATTATTTTAAAACTTCAAATAAAGTGCTGAATACTCCTATAAACCTAATTAACAAAATGTAACTAATCTTTTATATCAGAAAAGGACCAGCCAGATGGAGAACAAACAAACATACAACACATAACATATATCTTGCAAGTCCCAGCAGTGACGGCCCCGACCAACACACACCTCACCCCCGCCTCACCGCCAGAGGTTTTGGCCTCCTGGCTTTTTTCCAACCCCCAGTGTTGCACACTATTATAATTAGTGGTGAGTGCGGTCTCCCTTTTTGCTATTATATAATGAATGTAACTTTAATAGGAATTATAGAAGTGTAATGATGAAACACCAACCAGTGCCCGAAAAACACAGCGACAAACTTTTCAGCATGGCAAAAATGTATAAATAAGTTGTGCAGCACTGAAAAGAAGCAGGTACAAAATGGCGCTCACTGGTGGTGTTATATTCGGCAGCTGTGTCAAACAGGTGCTGACACAGGCTGCCAATACCTAGTGCAACAATCAAAGCTAACAAGTTAACATCGAGTGTTGCAACTTCCAGCGCCATTATGTCCAAAAAGCAGCGCCAAAAAAAGAAAGAGATGCCAGTGCTCAAAAAATAGTGCTGTACCCACCAGATAGATGCTAAATGGTGCACTTCATAAATAAGAGTTCTCCAAACTTTCCTGTCTCTTATACTTGGGGTCCTCATACTGCCCCAAAGCCCTTAGTTACAATGGCTGAAAAATAACAGGAATGTAACGGGATTGTCCAAGCAGAAACAACAAAAAGTCTATACTCACCTTTTTTTGCATCGCAGTACTTACAAATGGCAGGGAGCCAGCAATTCCCTCTTCCAGTGCCAGTGTTAGGTCATGGTGGCATCCATTAAACCTTTTCAAAGCTCCCACTTGACTGAATTTATTGCAATGAGGGAAGGCAAAATGGGTTCAGCACCCCTCACCTCAGCACATCTCCTCCAATGCAATGAATGAAGTAGTCGTGTTGGGATGACGTATAGCCATACTGATGGAAACCACCATGTCTGGCCAGCATTTGGAATCTCTCACTCTCCATCATTGGTAAGTAAAAGGAAGCCAGCACTGCACGGGGGAGCTACAAGGGACAACAGGTGAGTATATATCTTTTTCCAAGTCACCCTTCAGCTTGGCCACACAGAGGGATTATGCTCTACCCCCTGGAAAGAAACACCAACATGAACAGAGGTTAAAAGTCACACCCCTTCCTCTCTATCTCAGTTCTTTGTGTTTCCTCTCTGGGGGAACCACTTTACAGAGTGTTCTGAAGACAGTTAGGCCCTTATTTAACAAGGGATAGCGCCAGGTAGCAAATGGTGAGCGAACGGTAATGACGCTCACCGCCACGAGTACGCCGGCTCTCCTCCGCAATCACACATTTATCAAGCCGATCCTGCTTAGCGACTGACAGAGCGCCAGATAGCCACTCATTCATCATTATTCCAGCCTCAGCCCACAGCCCCACCGAGCGACCTTGAACAGCGACAGGTATGACCTCTCGCTACCTAGCGCTCTCCAATGCATTTCAATGGACTAATCTTTAAATATTCTTAATTAATTGTTATTAATGTTTTTTTTTTTTTTTAAATGTCAAAAATTCTGTGACCACTTCTGCAATGTTAGATATTTTTTTTAAGGTGAAAAAAAAAATATTGTGCAGAATTGATATTACAGGTCTGATATTAATGTATTCATATTACAAAATGTTTTGAAAAACATGTTTTTTTTTTTTTTCTCAAAAAATATGGTTGTTTGGGGGTTAAAAAACTACTTTTAACCCATCGCCGCCAGCGCTCTGGGGTTTAAACAAGCATTTCACAGCGTGAGAATTTTTTGAGCGTGATTTGTTAATGAATATGGTGGGAGCCGTTCGCTATGGCCATTCGCTGTCATGCGCTCCCATACAGCGCGGAACCTGTCAAACAGCGACTCCTAACCCCGTATTCAACATTACCGCACACCGGCGGGGTCGCTGTCAACAGCCGAACAACGGCCAAGCACAGGGAATACTAGCGTGCGCTGTGAAAATAACGCTACTGTCGCTCATCTGTCGCTACCTGGCGCTATTAATGAATCGGCCTCTTAGTCTACGGCCAATTTTTTATTTTAGTTTTTTATTTTAAAAAAACTAAAATAAAATCCTGAGCAGTTGCTCTTTGTTGCGAGTATGCCAGCCTTCTAAATTGGACCTCACACTGGATTCAGGTTTGGGTGAAGGCAGTCACCTTTTTCCTCTTTGTGGCTGATTTCACTCCAAATTTTTGAATTTGGAGGCGGAGCCTAACGCTGGGACTCGGCACGTGATCTCACTGGTCAAAAGAGCCTCATTGTTCAATACTCCCGGATAAAGTTATATTGAGACCTGATCCTCTTTTGTCAAAGATTGTGACTACAACTAAAAGGACGCAGGAGATAGTTCTTCCGACACTACCAGTTGCAGCTGGCAAGGGGGAGGATCTCTCACTATTAGATGTTAGAAGAGCTTTAATTATTTATTTGGAAAGATACAGAGAATAGAAGCAGGCGGCACAATAACGACGGCTCTAAATAACTTTCAGTGGGAAAAAAAAAGGGTTTAGCAGCCTCAAAGTCCACTATAGCTAGGTGGATTAAACAGACTATTGTACAGACATATGTGACTAAGGAGGCATCTGCCCCAGAAGTGTCTTCCCATTCTACAAGAGTGGTGTCAAGAAGCAAAGTGGTCATCACCCCACAACTTCCTCAGACATTATAGACTTGATTTACTATCTGCAAAGCTTCAGGCCTTCGGTAGAAGGGTACTACTTGCAGCTTCCCACCCCTAAGGTATATTTACTTGCCTAATCCTCTCCGTGTGGTCAAGCTGAAGAGTGACTTGGAAAAACCACCCTTAGACTTACCGGTAACAGATTTTTCAGGAAGCCTTCAGCTTGACCACTTATTACCCACCCAGAGTCAAGGGTTCTATAAAATTTCTTTACAAAGACTAAGGTAAAGAGGAAATAGTGGGACTTTTAACCGCTGTTCATGTTTGTGTTTCCTACCTGGCGGCGGAGCATAATCTCTCCTTGTGGTCAAGCTGAAGGCTTCTTGAAAAATCCTTTACCAGGAAGTCTACTGGTGGTTTTTATGTTATTGTCTGGACAGGTATTTGTTCAGAAATTGTATCCTAATAAAAATTATTAGAGTTATTCACTTTTTATTCTCCCCTTTTATTAGCCAACATCTTATATTCTACTCTATCTCTAAATTTACCCCCCCCCCCCAGTCTCTACTTTTTTTCACGAACTCCATTTTTTGTTTCTCTTTCCTAGTCTTCCACTTTTGCTCTTAATCAAATGTAAATTTTCACCATCCAGCGAAATCTGCTTTACAGCTGTTTATATTTGCCTCCGCAGGTAAGCAATGGAAATAATGTGACCGGGATTTTCATCCATCTCTTAGGATTGCAGCCTCCTCAGAATGTAGCAGTTTGGGTTTTTCTTCTTTTCCTAGTGATGTATTGTATGACAATGAGTGGGAACCTTCTGATCATCACATTGGTGACCTACAGCAAGACCCTCCACAGCCCCATGTACTTCTTCCTCTCCCATCTATCTTTATTAGATATGGTGCTTGCGAGTAATATGCTTCCAAACATGCTCCATTCTCTTCTGGTGAAGGAACTGATAATGCCCTTGTCTCACTGCCTCACCCAGTTTTATTTCTTCAGTGTCACTGAAATTTCAGAGTGTTTTCTCCTGACAGTGATGAGTTATGACAGATATTTGGCCATCTGTAGGCCTTTGCATTATGTATTAATAATGAGCCCCCAGTTACGCTGGATAATGGTCATAGCATGTTGGACTTTACCAATTTTTGTTATCTTTATTTACACATTAAAAATATCAAAATTAAAATTTTCAGATCTCTCTATTATCGATCATTTCTTCTGTGAGTTTTTTCCCATCCTAGAAATCTCCTGCAATGATACCACCGTTTTGCTCCTATCAGAGAAATTGTTGAGCACAATTTTTGTCATCATTCCATTTTGTGTCATCATTGTATCGTACTTTTATATCATAGTCACCATTTTCAACATTTCATCTATTTCTGGAAGGCAGAAAGTTTTCTCAACATGCAGCTCCCACATGACTGTTGTTTCTATCTTTTATGGCACCCTGATTAGTATTTATCTGGTTCCTAACACTGGTCAATCTCATGAAATTACCAAACTCCTGTCCCTTCTCTACACTGTGGTCACCCCACTGATGAACCCGATCATATACAGCCTGAGGAATGAGGAACTAAAAATTGCTTTAACTGCATTCATCAAAAATATTTCAATAACACCATATTTGAATTTCCATAAATTAGCATTTTTATAAAGATTTCAATAAATATACATTTAAATGTCTGTATGTAATAGGCAGTGTAGCCTTAACTGCTCAAAAGTCTATAAATAGGATGACGGGAATTGCAGTGGATCAACATATTGGAAACACTGGAACCTAACGATTTAAACTTTTGGTGTCCAGTAATGTGAGTTTACCTTTGGGTGAGTTTACAGCTGAGTAAGCTTTTTACTTGAACACAAAAAATAAATCTATAAAATATTTCTGTTCTAATATTACCCACATACCACTGCAATGGGGCACCTTTACAGTTGCATAATTTTGACAATGGGGTACGGAGATTTTTTATTTTGGAAGCAACAGCACCCTATGGGCTATGCAAAATAATTTGGCAAATTCTTTAGCATAACTCATACAGTTTTTCCAAACTTGAAAAAAAATATCCTTGGAAAGGTAATGGACCTCAAAAAGGAAGGTAGGATGTGCTCATCCAGTCAATCTATGGTAGCCAAGGATGTGCTAGAGGGGTGTGACCACACTCCATAGACGAAATGTAACCCTCTGCACACTTACACTATTGAAAAAGCTAACACACTTCCCCAAACTGAAAAAGCGCTTTAGGAGATTTTTTAGATAAAATCCAACCGCGCACCTTGCAGTTTTTTAAGAAAAACAACCCTTTACGTTTGAAATACCAGCCTACAAGCTTTTTATATTTTCTGGAAGTACACACCTCAAGCTTTCTAGTCATACCAGGCTTGTTGATATGAGCGCAGTTTTCTGGAAGTAATCCCTCGATAGATTATTTGGTTGCCCAGGGTTTCCCTAAAAAAGAATAAAAAGCGAAAACAAAGCCACATTTTCCTAAAAAAACAATATGCAAACAAGTAAATCTGAAAAAGCAACATCCGCCGAATGTAAGAATACCCAACATGCATAGGTACTGTCAAGGGGAGAGTTGGCAAACACCTCAAAGTAAAGCATGCACTTTTATGTAATTTTACTTGAAAATTTAAGATTTGCAGACAAAGTGTGCACATTCAAGCAAAACAAACCTTTGGAATACCCCCCACAAACCATATATTCCCCTAAAAGTAAACACATTAAACTTTCTAGGTGTACTCAGCTTGTTGTAGTTGGCGCATTTTACTAGAAATAATCCCTCAAATAATTCTTTTTTGGGAGAATTTTGAAAACCCTTCAAAATCCCCAAAGAAATGACATGGGGTACCCCCTACCCAGCATAACCAGCCTGGGAACCAGCTATGCAGGGCTTGTAAAACAGGGCACAGGGGCCATCTTTGGTGGCTCTTCGCACCCCCCCCCCCCGACGAGCTTTGGGAAGGCAGGTAATGGGGCTAGTGACTTACCAGCCCCTAAGCCTTGTAAACTGGTAGAGGGGTCTCATGGATCCCTTACCAGTTCACAACGGGTTACATGTAAAACTAAACACACACACACCAGAGAAAAAAAATGACATTATTAATTTTTTTTTATCTACTCGCCTCCGATCCTGTGTCCTGCGCTGCCGTCTCTCGCCAATAACAGATGGCAGTGACAGGCGCCGGTTGTGATTGGAGCAGGGTTGGTGAGGTCAGGGGATCAGAGTCTCCTGCCCTCCCATTTGCTCTACACGGTACTACCAGCATGTGTCATAGCCAAAACCATGCTGGAAACTGCAAGGAGTGGGATGATGTCATCCCACTTCTTTCATAAAAAGGCGTAGAGGAGGCAGCCTGCACCATCAGCCATCTCAACATCTGCCCTTCAATCCTAGTCTGGATTTTGACCCTGCTTGCCTCCTATCTACCTACAGCTGTGACCAGTACCTGGGGCCCAGTACGGCAAGGTGGATGACCCGTAGTGTCCTGTAGCTCAGTCTATCCTTCCTTGCGGAGGGCTCCAGTGAAGACCAAAGCATTGCATAGACACCGGCACCTGCTACATCTGAGCATTCAGCGGCTTCACCAATGGGCTGTAAAATGGCCCTCTGTCCTCTATATTTTCAGAGTAGCTTACTCTCTTGTTCTGTGGGGGGCAATTTTGCCTAAACACCTCTATTTAGACCTCTATACCTCCAATGGTGATTAGTCACTTTGGAGAGCCAAGAGGCATAAAGTTAATCCACAATTGCCCTACCTAAAAGAGGCCAGCGGCCAGCTTTCCATCCCTCAGCCCGACATACACTATCACCCTTTTATCCCTTTCAACTCACCACCTTTACCCTCTTTCCTCCGCCCCCATCTCAACAAAAAATATCTAAACCTAAAAATGTGTGTAAAAAAGGTTCAAGGTGGAGGGGGTAATAAAACACAACAGTGTTCCCTATATACCTTTAACAAAATTGTTCCCTAACCCAATGTTCTATCCTGGGTGTCATTCCCCTACTTCATTCAGGAGCTGGAGGGAAGCTGCTTCACTCATTGATTCGGTACTGATGGCTTACCTCCCTTCCAACACTTTTTTGTTATCCCCCGCTTAAACATTTTGTGGAGACCTACACAATTTCCTGGACAACACTTCAGCATTTGAGCAATCATGTTTGTAAGATCTGAGTTCTAGGGGAATGATATCTTTGATATACTATGAACTTTCCCTCACTCCAGCTCTGGTAGGCCATCTTATACACATAAAAGGGAGGCGGAACTGGGGGAAGGCCTAGGGGATGAGGAGTGAGAGAAAGTTTGGGAAAGCTCAGCTAGGCTGTCCATTGCAGTGCAGGGCTCGTTGAGACTAATCTGAAGGTTTTTCTTAGGTGGTATATGGTCACCACTAAACTAGCAAAATTCTCCTGGTAGTAAAAAATTCACTTTACGAGAAAAAACGTATGTTTCAGTGTTGCTAAATCACCAGCTTGAAAATGAAAGCCAATGGCACTTTTTTTCCTAAGAAAAGTAGTAAATCTTTTACTTCTTGGTAGTAAAAAGTGTCACGCTAGGGAGTAACTCCAGACCTCTTATGAGCTCGCAACCCCCAATCTCCACAGCCAGCTTCACCTATAGGAGCCCCCCCTTGCCGGGACGCAAGTACGCCTACCCGGGATCGGTTGCCCCCAGGACTTATTGGCTCAAAGGATGCTAGCTTATATGGAGAGATCTGGAGAACCAATAACTGGAGCGTGAGTGGCGGAAGTCCAGAGACAGGCAATAGGTCGATAACAGGAAGGCAGAGATCGTAGCGGCACCAAGGATCAGGCAAGACGTAGTCAGGGTACAGGCTGAGGTCGGCAACAGGGGTTCAGGATCTAGAGGCGTCAATACAGGCAGAGGTCGGCAAAAACAAGGATTCAGGATCAAGAGGCGTCAATACAGGCAGAGGTTGGCAACAAGGATTCAGGATCAAGAGGCGTCAATACAGGCAGAGGTCAGCAACAAGGATTCAGGATCGAGAATGGTCGGTACAATCAAGTCGGCAACAGGCTAAACTTCACAGGAATAGGTAACACAGGGTTCTGAGCACTATCACAGGCAATTCACAACTGAGAGGGAATTGCCTTTATAGGGACAGGTCAGAGGGAAGCAGTGTACTGATTGGTGCATGTAGGATTCCTAAGGGTAATTGGCTGGCAACAAGGGAGGAGGTAAAGGCCAAGATATCAATGGGGCTGATTGGCCCGCAGAGCAGAAGAAGGCGAAGCCCTCAATCCCCTAGGGCTCATTGGCCCTTTAATTGATCTGTGCTGTGCGAGCCCGCCGGAGGGCATAACAGACACGTGCTCGTGGCCGCGCGCAAGCACGTCTACTGGAGGAGGAAGCGAGGGGCGTGGCTGAGCTGGGCGCCTCTCGAGCCGACGCTGCTCGAGCCGCCGCCGCCCGGCGTGGCCGCCGCACAGTGACAGCTGCAGCTGGCCGCCTGGAGACGTCGCTGGAACGGGGATCAGGTAAGCGGTTCCTGACAAAAAGTGTCATTGACTTTCATTGCCTTCTAGCAGAAAAAAAGTCCAATAAATAATTTAGTTCTACTTTTTCTCAAAATAAACCTTGCTTATGCAATGGGGAATTTATCCAGGTGAGGTACATCATTCTTTTTGATTGCTTGGAAACAACAGCATCCTATAGGGATGCAGAAAAAGGGCAAATTATTTAGCATAACCCAGTCGAGGTCATGCTTAAGATCTGGTGAAGCAAGTTTAGCCTTTGGCCCCTATTTAAGAAAGGATAGCGTCAGGTAGCGCCTGGTTAATGTGAGGGAGCGACAGGTAGCGCCTGGTTAATGTGAGGTAGCGACAGATAGCGACTGGTGAATGCCGGACACGGCACGCAATTCCACATTTATCAAGCAGAATCTGTTTAGCGACTGGGATAGCGCCATGTAGCGTCTGATTCATCATTTTCACAGCCTCAGCGAACAGCGCCAGCGTTCAGCCTTGCACAGCACCAGGTATGACCTCTCGCTACCTGTCGCTCTCCCATACATTTGAATGGGCGAACCTTTTCTTCTCTTTAAACCGGGTTTATTTTCCCAAAAAAATCACAAATAATTCTGTGACCTCTTCTGACATTGAAAAAGCAGTTTTTTCACATGTTTATGATTTTTTAAAAATTTCTTCAGAAATGACATTACAGGTCTGCCATTAAAGTGTTCATGTTACAATGTTGTTACAATGTAATTACATATGTTTTCGCTTTGTTACTGGTGGATAGATGCTGGAAAACAGACTTTAAACACACCGCCTCCTGCGCTCTGGGCTTCAAACAAGCATTTTTCAGCGCCAGAGATTTGTGAGGCTGTTTTTTTGCTGAATATGGTGTGAGTCAGTCGCTATGAGCAGTCGCTAACATGCGCTCCCATACAGCGCTGTACTGGTCAAATAGCGACTGCTCACAATGTATTCAACATTACTGAACAACGACTGAGTCGCTATAAACTAGTGACCCACGGCTGAGCACAGCGACTACTAGCGGGCGCTCTGAAAATGCTGCTACAGACGCTCATCTGTCGCTACCTGCCGCTAATGATGAATCAGCCTCTTTGCTTTTATACATGCTTCAGTAGATCTTTAGGATGACCCCACTAGTTTGATGTTGTGTTTAAACATTCAAGAATTATATTTACCTCATTGGGAAAATTATGGACCTTACTTATGAAAAAGACCCCATCGCAGGTCCAGTTTATTTTTTAAAGAAAAGTTAGAAATATTTTTATTTTATTGTACTTTTTGTTTGTTATAGTAAGGGAAGCTCAGTCACAAAATAAATAGGATGAACCCTATAACCCATGTAGGACCATTTTGAACCAAACCATTTTTTTATTCACTTTTTTACTTTTTCTGTAAACAATGTTGTTCATTTTCATTAACTTTCATTATTAAGGCACACGTTAAATACATATACGGCCTTATTTATCAAGGGCTAGCGCCAGGTAGTGTCTGACGAGCGCCAGGTACCGCCAGCTAACGGCGGCTACCGAATCAAGTACGCCCGGCGGCGGTCACAATGACGCATTTATCACGCTAAATGAGGCTAGCGCCGGCGAGAGCGTCAGCTAGCGCGGGATTTATCATGTAGCCGACTGCAACGAACAGCGCCGCTGCAAATCCCATCACAGCGCCAGGTATGACCTGTCGCTCCCTTGCGCTCTCCAATGCATTTCAATGGAGCAATCTTTAAATCTTCATAATTAATTGAGTTTATGTTTTTTTTTTTTTTTTTTTTTAACTGTCAAAAATTCTGTGACCACTTCTGCCATGTTAGATATTTTTTTTAAGAAAAAAAAAAATATGTGCAGAATTGATATTACAGGTCTGATATTAATGTATTCATATTACAAAATGTTTAGAAAAACTTGTATAATTTTTACATTATAAAAAAATGGTTGTTTGGGGGTTAAAAACTACTTTACACACATCGCCGCCAGCGCTCTGGGGTTTAAACAAGGAATTCACAGCGCAAGAAATTTTTGAGCGTGATTTGTTAATGAATCTGCACCAAGCCGTTCGCTCTGGCCATTCGCTGTCAGGCGCTCCCATACAGCGCGGAACCTGTGAAACAGCAACTCCTAACCCCGTATTCAACATTACCGCACACCGACTGAGTCGCTGTCAACAAGCAAACCCCGGCCAAGCACAGCGAATACTAGCTGGTGCTGTGAAAATCACGCTACTGGCGCTCATCTGTCGCTACCTGGCGCTATTAATGAATCGGCCTCTTTTAATTTTGGTTTTATAACTATCAATCCATAATCTTATGTATTTGGATACACTGTGTACTTGAATTGCACATACAGTGTTTATGTAATCTGCTAAATTATTTCAATAAAATAAATATTTTAAGAAAAAATAAAGTATTTTGAAAGGGGTTGAAATCAATTTTATTTTTGTTAGAATGGCAGTTCATGTGAATTCTTCCATCTGGCCCTAATATGTTGAGCGTAAAGTTCAGATAGATAACTGGTATTGGAATAAAAACTATAGTTGTTATTCATCAAGGGATAGCGCCAGGTAGTGCCTAGTAGCGGCAGGCAGCGACTGGTGAACTCCGGGCACTGTACGCAAAACCACATTTATGAAGGCGATTCTGGTGAGCAACTCTAACAGAGCCATGTAGCGTACGATTCATCATTACAGGTGGCTCGGCGTATAGCTACCTGTCGCTTCCTGTCGCTCTCCCATACATTTCAATAGACGTTCCTTTTCTTGGTTTTTAACAGGGTTTTTTGTTTTTAATTTTTTTTTTCTCTTAAATAATTGTGTGACCTCTCCTGGGCTAGAAAGAGTCATTTTTGAAAACTTTTTAGATTTTTTTATATTTTTATGCAGAATTGTCATTACAGGTCTGGCACTAAAGTGTTAATATCCCAGTGTTAAAACATTGTCATTCCATGTGTTTTTTGCTTTGTTACTGGTGGATATGTGTTCAAAAACAGACAGCGCCGTCTGCTGCCCTATGCTACAGCGACCAGATCCAGAGTTGTGATGCTTGCCTTGATGCAGAGCCTCCCCGTTCAGCTATCCCGTGCGTTTTCCCGTTGGTTTTGGGCTGTGATCGGGTCAGGAAAGGGTGCTACGTTGATTTTAGTGTGCGTTTATGCGCTCAGGTGTGCGCTCAGCCGCCTTTCCGATTGTCGGCTCGCAAGAGGCTGTTTCCCGGGAAAACGGACGGGTCGTTCATTGGTCTGTTTTTTTCAGTGATGCAGAGCCTTGATTTCCGATTGAAATCACCCTAATAAAACGTGGCCGCCGAGCCTTCACTTACGGGCAGTCTGAGCAGCCGTATTTGAGCTCCGTGCTTTTTGGAAATGCATTCCTCTGTGAGCGCACATCAAAGGCGCCAGCTACGCTGTCTGGTACTTCTGAGCATGGCAGAAACCAGGCTGCACCAAACGCCATTGGACATCGATTGCATGCATGACGTTGACCTATTCGAGCTCACCCGCCTTAACCGCGTTTCTCTCCATGCCTTGTATAGCGAGCTGCGGCCATGGTTAGCCCTCACCACAAGAAAGGGGCATGCAATTGCAGGTGTGACCAAATTGGTTGGCTGCCTGCAGTTTTTGGCGAACGGCTCGTTCCAGAGACTGGGTGCCTTCTCCCTGGGGATGTCCCAGTCTACGCTGAGCCGCAGCCTAACAAAGTTTTTGGATGGCATGGCTACCCAGGCACAAAATTATATTTTTTTCCCTCAAACAGGGGAAGCCTGGAATGCGGTTAAGCTGGGCTTTTATAACATAGCCGACATGCCCAACGTCATTGGTGCAATCGATTGCACACATGTCTCATTGATCCCCCCTGCCAGGAATATCTGTTCAGGTATGTGATTTGGGTCTGCTTTTTTTTTTTCCATAAAAAGTTTAAAAAAACATTTAAAAAAGTTAACAAATTTTTTTTACAAAGTTTAAATAAATTTTAAAGTAAAAAAAAAAAAAAAGTTGGTGTGTTGTCTTTCCTGGCACTGTACATTCTCACATCATCACACATTTACATGTCACAAAAGGTTAATATATGGGACAATAAAGAGAAAGAACAATAACAAAAAGAGATTAAGGTAGGCATTAAAGGCAAGGAATAATAAACAAACAATAATTTAATAGTAAATTTAGGTAGTTTGTGGCATATGTACATTTACATGGAGGTTTAGAGATGTGCGCTTGCGTGGACCCAGATTGACAACAGGAAATCCATGGAGATGTAAGTATACTTGTCAAAAACAACAAAACTGGTGTAAAAAATGACACGGAAGGCAAGCAGGTACGTTAAAAAACAAAGCAAAAAGGAGGAAAAAACGGAACGCCCGTGTGAACGTGAACGGAAGCCACAAGGAAATTACATGCTCCCGAGAGGGGCAAAAAATGTTTCCCGATTGAAGACAAATTAACGGATCAGTTAGGGACCCATTCCGAAGGAGGCTCTGCATCACATTGGAGCCACGATTTAAACGGGACCCCCGGACAATCGGAAGGTTTTAAGGTCAGTTCAGGGGAGGCTCTGCATCAGGCCTGCTGAGTCTGTTTTTTTGTTGAATATGGTGTGAGTCGCTGAGAGTCGGTCACAATGAGCTGGCGCTACCTTTCACTCGCAGCAACGCTGTACTGGTGTTAGAACACCCAACATACATCTCATTCATCAATGGCAGCCAGGTTACTACAGCGACTGAGGCGCTCTGTTACAGCGCCCGATATCCGATCACAGCGTTGCTTTAAACGCTTCTATACAGACGCTCATCTGCTCATCTGCCGATACATGGCGCTAGTAATGAATCGGCCTCTAATAAAACTGTTTCACTCTAGAGAAACCCACATACACCCTCAGACGAATTCCATGCTGCCCTAAGCTGTTAATTGGGTATCTAGCATGATTTATTGTTTGCAAGCTGCGCTGCTTCAGTTTGCCCGCCGTCAAGAGCATCCTATTCACTAGTAAATACCACACATCTTGCCCGGCGAAAATGCAGCAAAGACACAGCAAAATGCCACCAGGAAGTTAATTGTTCCCTGAATTCACCCGAGCAAAGTAGATTAGATTGCCATGTAAAAAAAAAACAAATATGGGGGCCCTAGACTGGCTCCCAATCCCCTAATATCACCACCGCACACCAAAACTAGTACTAGAAACTACATGAAATTAGCTATATGTTTATTGGATCATATTTTATAAAAAAATATCTTACAACATACAAAAAACATACAGACAAAACGCACAGTGAGGAGAAGCTCCCTTAAAATGGCTCTAATCTAATCATAATTTCACATATCAATATAAAAAATATAAAAAAATATAAAAGCTGGTGGCGGGCTGCTGTGAGGAGACCCCGGGACTCTCTTTACCGGCGATGTAATTTATTGTTTCATTCATTAATTGTATGTATAATGGCGGTGTCATGTAAGCTATTTATTTGCACATTTTTCTGTCTTTGAATGTCATTTTGACATCCAATCATTGTGATACATAGGCCCTTATTTAACAAGGGATAGCGCCAGGTAGCGACTGGTGAGCGAACGGTAATGAAGGTCACCGCCACGAGAACGCCGGCTCCCCACCACAATCACACATTTATCAAGCCAATCCTGCTTAGCGACTGACAGAGCGCCAGATAGCGAATCATTCATCATTATTCCAGCCTCACCCCACAGCGCCAGCGAGCGACCTTGAACAGCGACAGGTATGACCTCTCGCTACCTGGCGCTCTCCAATGCATTTCAATGGGACAATCTTTAAATATTCATAATTAATTGTTATTAATGTTTTTTTTTTTTTTTTTTTTAAATGTCAAAAATTCTGTGACCACTTCTGCAATGTTAGATTTTTTTTTTTTATGGTAAAAAAAAAATTGTGCAGAATTGATATTACAGGTCTGATATTAATGTATTCATATTACTAAATGTAAAATTTTTTTTTTTTTTTTGTTTCCACAAATATGGTTGTTTGGGGGTTAAAAAACTACTTTTAACCCATCGCCGCCAGCGCTCTGGGGTTTAAACGTGCATTTCACAGCGCGAGAATTTTTTGAGCATGATTGGTTAATGAATATGGTGGGAGCCGTTCGCTATGGCCATTCGGTAACATGCGCTCCCATACAGCGCGGAACCTGTCAAATAGCGACTCCTCACCCAATATTCAACATTACCGCACACCGACTGAGTCGCTGTCAACAACAGAACAACGGCCAAGCACAGCGACTACTAGCGGGCGCTGTGAAAATACTGCTACAGTCGCTCATCTGTCGCTACCTGGCGCTATTAATGAATCGGCCTCCCAGTATTGTTTGCACCTTAAATATCAATTGATACACTTGGACAGTTTATAGCATTTATAGCACTTTAATATATTAATTTTTGATTTATCAATTTTGCACATAGCACTTTATTAATACGTTTATTTGCACGCCATTCATACTAGATGGTTCGTTTTTATATTGATATGTGAAATCATGATTAGATTAGAGCCATTTTAAGGGAGCTTCTCCTCACTGTGCGTTTTGTCTGTATGTTTTTTAAAGAGTCTTTTGTATGTTGTAAGATATTTTTTAAGAAATATGATCCAATAAACATATTTCATGTAGTTTCTAGAACTAGTTTTGGTGTGCGGTGGTGATATTAGGGGATTGGGAGCCAGTCTAGGGCCCCCATATTTGTTTTTTTCAGTTGAGTATCTCCCCTTTCACTACCAGCACCCTCTTTGATTGTGATCTACTTACAAGAGCTGTGCATATCTAAATTCCTTTATCTTGAGAAGATTGCCATGTTATTCCAAACGTGCAGCACCCATGGTGCAACAGACCAACTCTAAACTGGCAAACAGATGCAAGTGCAGTAAATCATCCTCTAATGTCTACACACCCCTATTAAATGGCAGGCTTTTGTCAAAAAGAAGAAACAAGAAACATTTTAAAAATCTTTCTATCTTTCTACGTATCTTGACCCTTTGAATTTATGGCAGCATTTAGTTTATTCACATGGCACATCTATACTTGGGAATCTGTGCCCACTCTTCCTCAAAAAAATTCTAAATCAAGATTGACAGGGCATCCCACATATACAACCCTCTTCAGGGCAACTCACACATTTCAAGCATTATATTTTATTGTTTCCCTAATATTTCTGTACCTGCCTATTTCTTTACATTGCCATTGTAAGAGACTAACTGTTCGTAGAGGCCCACAGCAAGTGAGCAGACTGGCTTCCTCCTGCTGAGCATGCTCGCCGCTCCTGGATGATGGGAAGCACGGCGCTGTGCTCTGGCAGCCTTCCCCACTCCTCTCTAGCTCTCTCCTCTCTGCGCGCCCCGCAGTCTGTAATTTTCGTTGCCAGGAGGCGCTGCGCTGCGAGCGGTAGGCGGTGCAGCGTCCTCCACACTTGATAGAATCAGGGGCTGGTCAGTCTTGTTGTCAAGATTGACCAGCCCCAGGAAAGTTGCACCAATCACTCACAAGTGTTTTAGTTGCAACACACAGCACACACACTCCTTCCCAGTTTGTCATTGGTCAGCCACCCCATAAATACGGAGTCAGCCCAGTGCCCAGTGCCCATTATAGTCTCTTGTGCTTTGGGTGTGATTCTACAAGCGATTTTTCAGTTTCCAACCAGGCTTGATCAACCATCCTTGTCTGCTGCAGAACCGACCGTTGCTTGTCTGACCTCGAACCTGCCTGCCCTTTTGGATACCTTGCTACCTCTGACCTCCCGGCTTGAACCTTTGGCTATTCCTGACTACGCACCTGTCTTATCCCTGTGTTCTGATGCACCTTACGGACTGACTACCCGTGAACGACCTCGGCTTTGGGATACCCTCATGGTTCATTTGCCTTCAACGTAAGCAGACATCCTTTGCGCCTATTAAGAACTAGGGGCAACCGTGTCTGGCGAGGACAGCATCCCAGCATCCCGGCAAATGGGGGCTTGGCTAAAGGCAGAAGCAGCGGTGGAAATCGGGGGGGTTGTCTGCTTACAGAAGGCAGGTGTCCCACTGAGCATCACAACCATTCTCTATTTTACTTATTACATTTTATTCTCTTCTTATTCTCCCTTTTCCTTTTTTGTCCTTCTTTTCTTCTAGTCCTCTTAGTCAAAACTTGACATTTGCCTCTTTTTTCTTCTATTCACATCAATATTCCTAGTATGTCCTTTTTTTGTTTTCCCTTCGATGACTTGTTTCTCCTTCCTGGTCTTCCTTTTTTACGCCAAATCAAATGTAAATGTTCCCCAGTCATGTGGCTGGAAGACAAAATGCTCCCACCAAAATTAATATTTGCAATCATGATTAGTTTTGCACAAAGTAACTATTTATGACTGCATTCAAAATATGTATTCAAGAAATACTTTTACTTATATTAGAGAGTATATATATATTAAACAGAAAGCGTATATGTATTGTCATGTTACATACGTAACAGTGAGGTCATGTACAGTGCAACAGTAAACGGTGCACTTGTTCTCCTTTAACCTTAGGACAAAGTGATTATCCTATGCCATAATGCATTTTACTGACCGTGCGGCTTCATCAGGGTATTATGCACTTCCAAACTTCTTTTCTGGGGGGCCTTAGATTCTGCCTTCAGGAAGCAGAGTAAGGCTGAGGTCCAGCCTGAAAATTATTGGATGATTTCAGAGATTTCACCTTCAGTTTGGGTAGGTGTTAGAGGTGTGTGTATGTTGTCACCATCTCAGCAGATAATTGTTGCATGTGTGTTCAAACCTGCCCCATAAGAGGATACATGTGCATGGTGCAGTACAGACAGTGTTTGGACCTGGTGGTGGAGCTGTAACCCTTGCTATCCCCCATTTTACAGCCATTTTTGGTCCCCCAAATTTAGATCCCCATTGACTTCAGTGGGGTTCGGGTCGAGTACAGGGATCCGAAACGAGCTTTAGCAGTAAGTACGGTTGACCTTGTCGAACACGAATTTCATTGGGTTTGCTCATCCCTAGTCACCAAATATTTTTTTGTATAGGATTTTAGCCTACTGACTTACAGGTCTTTGATTACTGGGAACGGGTGACTGATAATTCTCTCTGATGTATTATAAGTTCTTTGTAGTCTTTCCCTATTGTTGCAAGAGGTGTCAGATGAACGTCATATGAATGTCAGGTCCCATTGCAAAAGTTGTATTTATCAAGTCAAAAATCCAGGTAGTGTCCCATCTATCATCAGCAGCGATGATGGTATAAGTGCCGGCGCTGAGTTCTCTACAGTGCTAGATAGGACCAGGCACTCACCTTGCACCGTGTGGCCTTATCCCATACATTTCGATGGGCTTGGATGGTTATAAATATTTAAGCTTTTTTTTTGTTTGTTTTTTTTGGACTGCTGCATGTGCCATGGGATCCCTGGGCTGTTTGTTATTGTTTTTTATGCATTTTAGGCACTTTTGGCTAGGCACTAGCTGCAAAACTAGTGTTTTGGGCCGTGAAAAATCTGTGTCATGTCTTTCAAGTGTCCCTATTGCAATTTCCATTTATTTTCTTTTACAAATTGATGCCTTGACCGTAAAAAATAAAAAATGGGGATTACAACAGGTGCTATCAGCCTGTAATCCCCATGCGGGCTCTGTGTTTTTTGATAGTAAAACTGCTGGCTTTCTAGTGCTCCCAGGTGGCACTAGGGGTCGCTAACTCATTACCTTATACAAGGCCAGCGCTGTACCCAGCCACCGGCTGGAAGCAAGTGCAAGTTGAGCGCTGGCTGCCTCCAACCACCTCAGCAGTGCGGGCATTGATAGTGTCTCAGAAGAGATGCTCATCTAGCGCTCACAAGAAATTATAATAAATTAGCCTCCCTGAAAGAAAATCATTTTTTGGGCCTTCCTTAGTACCAGTTTGGTGTTTGTTCCCCATTTAAAGCTCCTTGATATTGTGCATCCAAGGAATTTAGTCTTCTCAACTATCTTCACCTCTTCCTCATCTATTGGTCATTGTCAGAGGACCAACAGAAAGTCCCCGAAGGTCAGAGCTTAACCATGGCATTGAGGCCAGCATCTGACAGCATTTCATACAATAAGCCCTGACGGGAGGTTTTGGGGTGGACAGCTTTGTACTAAACACTGATCTGGAAGACTGGTAGACTGACTCGTCGACTGGTACTTCCCAGGGTGAAAGATGAAACTCTTATTTCTCTACTCGTCATACGTTCACAAAAAAGGGTTGATTCAGAGCCTCAACATTTTTGTTGCATGAAAATTTCTGTTCTCTTCCATTTTTCCTCATCTGATTCAGCAGAGCCTTTTCTTTCTTTGAGATTTTGTGTGAAATGTTTTAACTTTTGTGTTGGGAGCAAAACCTTAGCTCTGATTCAACCCTATTGAGTGGAACATTTTATGTTCTCAAAACTATTGTTAAGTGCCAAGGACCTTAAACAACATATCGGTCACACAATAATTCCAATTGCTGCAGACTGGTGAGTGATGGGACTGATGAATCCTTCCAAGTCTTAGCTCTATGGCAGTCATAGAAAAGATTGTGGTGATCAGGTACTTTTAGTAATTTTTTACAATTTATTGGCCAAATAAAGTTTAGTTGGAGGGAGGAAAGGCCCTGAGAAATGTCTTTGGGTTCTCTTTTTTATTTTCACTTTTATGCTATGCACCTTAGTATAAACCCCTCACTAGAAATATTTTCTAAGAAGACTGCATCACTTCTTCCAATTATAAAAAAACGCAACACAAGATTGGTGTATTTTTGATAGATACGTGTTAGATTCTATTTCATGTTTACTTTCCTGTATATTTTTCATTTTTGGCCTCATACCCATCCAATGGTCACTGTACAAAAACTTAAAGGAGGTTTTATTATGCAATATTAAAAATCTATATAAATAAGTTGGCTGATAGAAGGAGGAGACATTTAAACACCTGAACAGAAAAAAAACTCCCACAAGCTTCTGGTTTTCTTCTCCTGGTAGGAATACAATCCAGGGGTACCAGGTTTGAGTGTATTAAGGGAGAGAGACCCTGTACCCCAGATTTCCTCTTCCTTCCATTAAAAAAAAACAAGCCTGGCTGGATATTTCTTGTGTATATATAAGGGGGTCACTAATGTATAAGTGACCCCTATCATGGAACCAATGGATGTAAGATAAACCTTGTTAAACAGGACACAATGCTAGATCCACCAACAGGGTCATTGATTGGAGGCTAATAAACAGGACACAATGCTGGATCCACCAACAGGGTCATTGCTTGGAGGCTAATAAACAGGACACAATGCTAGATCCACCAACATGGTCATTGATTGGAGGCTAATAAACAGGACACAATGCTGGATCCACAAACAGGGTCATTGATTGGAGGCTAATAAACAGGACACAATGCTGGATCCACCAACAGGGTCATTGATTGGAGGCTAATAAACAGGACACAATGCTGGATCCACCAACAGGGTCATTGATTGGAGGCTAATAAACAGGACACAATGCTGGATCCACAAACAGGGTCATTGGTTGGAGGCTAATAAACAGGACACAATGCTGGATCCACCAACAGGGTCATTGATTGGAGGCTAATAAACAGGACACAATGCTGGATCCACAAACAGGGTCATTGGTTGGAGGCTAATAAACAGGAAACAATGCTGGATCCACAAACAGGGTCATTGATTGGAGGCTAATAAACAGGAAACAATGCTAGATCCACCAACAGGGTCATTGGTTGGAGGCTAGTAAACAGGACACAATGCTGGATCCACCAACAGGGTCATTGGTTGGAGGCTAATAAACAGGACACAATGCTGGATCCACCAACAGGGTCATTGATTGGAGGCTAATAAACAGGACACAATGCTGGATCCACAAACAGGGTCATTGGTTGGAGGCTAATAAACAGGAAACAATGCTGGATCCACAAACAGGGTCATTGATTGGAGGCTAATAAACAGGAAACAATGCTAGATCTACCAACAGGGTCATTGGTTGGAGGCTAGTAAACAGGACACAATGCCAGATCCACCAACAGGGTCATTGGTTGGAGGCTAATAAACAGGACACAATGCTGGATCCACAAACAGGGTCATTGATTGGAGGCTAATAAACAGGACACAATGCTGGATCCACAAACAGGGTCATTGGCTGGAGGCTAATAAACAGGAAACAATGCTGGATCCACAAACAGGGTCATTGATTGGAGGCTAATAAACAGGAAACAATGCTAGATCCACCAACAGGGTCATTGGTTGGAGGCTAGTAAACAGGACACAATGCTGGATCCACCAACAGGGTAATTGATTGGAGGCTAATAAACAGGACACAATGCTGGATCCACCAACAGGGTCATTGGTTGGAGGCTAATAAACAGGACACAATGCTGGATCCACCAACAGGGTCATTGGTTGGAGGCTAATAAACAGGACACAATGCTGGATCCACCAACATGGTCATGGTTGGAGGCTAATAAACAGGACACAATGCTGGATCCACAAACAGGGTCATTGATTGGATGCTAATAAACAGGACACAATGCTGGATCCACAAACAGGGTCATTGGTTGGAGGCTAATAAACAGGAAACAATGCTGGATCCACCAACAGGGTCATTGATTGGAGGCTAATAAACAGGACACAATGCTGGATCCACCAACAGGGTCATTGATTGGAGGCTAATAAACAGGACACAATGCTGGATCCACCAACATGGTCATGGTTGGAGGCTAATAAACAGGACACAATGCTGGATCCACAAACAGGGTCATTGATTGGAGGCTAATAAACAGGACACAATGCTGGATCCACAAACAGGGTCATTGATTGGAGGCTAATAAACAGGACACAATGCTGGATCCACCAACATGGTAATTGGTTGGAGGCTAATAAACAGGACACAATGCCAGATTCACCAACAGGGTCATTGGTTGGAGGCTAATAAACAGGACACAATGCTGGATCCACAAACAGGGTCATTGATTGGAGGCTAATAAACAGGACACAATGCTGGATCCACCAACATGGTCATGGTTGGAGGCTAATAAACAGGACACAATGCTGGATCCACAAACAGGGTCATTGATTGGAGGCTAATAAACAGGACACAATGCTGGATCCACAAACAGGGTCATTGGTTGGAGGCTAATAAACAGGAAACAATGCTGGATCCACCAACAGGGTCATTGATTGGAGGCTAATAAACAAGACACAATGCTGGATCCACCAACAGGGTCATTGATTGGAGGCTAATAAACAGGACACAATGCTGGATCCACCAACAGGGTCATTGGTTGGAGGCTAATAAACAGGACACAATGCTGGATCCACAAACAGGGTCATTGGTTGGAGGCTAATAAACAGGAAACAATGCTGGATCCACCAACAGGGTCATTGATTGGAGGCTAATAAACAGGACACAATGCCAGATCCACCAACAGGGTCATTGTTTGGCCAAAGGAACAATGAACTTTGATCAATAAAAGTAGACTAAAATAGCAAGCCCCTTTTTTTTGTTTGTGTACTGTTTAATTTAAATGTAGTATATTATTTACAAAAATCCCAGAGAAATTCATTATCTATAATATCTCTAAAACGTATTTACTCCCAATGGTTTCATTATTTCGGCCTGTTTAGACATAAAAGCAACAGCACTGTGAATAATCAGACAATTCAGCTTTTACTGTTCAAAAATGTAAAACTGCCATAAGCTAACTATGCTCTTCCTAACCTTCTATATAATGTTAGCTGCCTGGCTGTCATCCATATCAATAACCAGCCAGGCACTCACCTGATCTAGGCTGGCAGGAGCTCTGTCTCTTGTTGGGAGAGCAACTTGTCAGCCAAGTAAAAAGCACCATCTTCATTATTCGCAAAAGGATCTACTTTTTTTGTTATACAGTTTTTTTTATTTGTTTTTTTTCAGACAGTAAGTATGGCCCTTATTTATGATGTGCACCATTTATCATTTTTTTTTTTTGGCTATAGCACCATTTCCAGAGCACCAGGATTTGGTCTTATCTGGTGCTGTGGACAACATTGACCCCAGCAGTCGCTAACTTGGCTTTGGCTTTGACTTAGGTATTGGCCGGCCAATGTCAGCACCAGTTGGACTTGGCTGCAGATTATCCCAGTGCCAATGTGCGCCAATTTGGACCGCTGTTTTTCCGGGCGCTCAACGGCATATTTATGATTTTTTTTTCCACCTTGAAATCTTTAGCTCTGTATTGTCCCGGCACTGGTCTGCGTTTCTGCATTACAGTAACAAGAAATCAATGCTGGGGACAAAGGGGGAAAACAGAGCCTTAAAGCTGTGTTTTAGTTGTTGGTGTTCAAATTACACATTGTTAAGCAAAAGAATCCATTAAAGACAATTTTAATAAGCCCTATAAAAAAATATTTTGAAACATCTAGGTCTTGTGTTTCAATTATTGACAAGTCACAATACAAGTTCTGTACCAATAAATGTGTGTAATAGTAATTATAATCATTAAACACTTCAATCCAGTTCTGCCCATTGTGCTCTTTAAGATCTTGAGCTGCAGCCCCATGCTTATCAGCACTAATCAGGCTCTAATTGTTTTTTTTGTAAGAATGTAAGAATCATGACACCATCAACAACACAGTGTAGTAAAGATGCAACATTTCTTCATTGTCAACTCACAATCACAGAAAACACTCTCACAGTAAGATGTGAGTCAGCTGAGAGCTGTTTACATGTTAATAACAAACTTGTGGCTGCTTTAAAATGTATCACAGCAGATGCAGCTCTTGTTACAATCATACACAGCAGGGACTCTGGCTGTTACAATATGTTACACAGCGTAAAACTGGTTGGCGTTTACAATGTAAGAGCATGAATCATCCCAGCTTGATACATTGTGCAGTACAAGGGAGAGATGTTGTAGTGCAGAGTACAAACCTTTCAGCCCGATATACAGTGCATTCAGTAATGCTGCCTATTTAACTCATACTATCGCAATCACTTCATCCTTATCCTGATAGATAGTAGACTTGAGACACCTTATCAAGTTTATTCTCTTCTTTTCTTCTCATACCTGTACTAGCCTCCTATTATTACCTTTCTAATTTCTTTTTATTATTATTTACATTATTATTCCTGCCTGTTTTCTCTTTCTGTGTATTTCATTTTCTTTACTTTTACCCTCTCAATCCGCTGGCATTGCATCTTTTTTTCTTCTGTTCCATAACTCATCCTTCCCTTTCTCCATGCTCTCTTTTTCTTTTGGTATTCATGCCTGGTTGTTTATGAAGGTTATCTAGATTTTAAGAGCATCTCCCAGCTTTAATTTTCTATCTGTGTAATGAGTTTAGGAAGAGATTTCAATTCAACACATAATAAACTGCAGGGGAAAAAACACAACTTTAAAGATACAGTCCAGACAAAAGGTTACATTTGTCCTATTTCTGCTGGATCGCAGGGGCTGCATCTTTAAAATACCAGCACTTTGCATTTTCTGATAAGGCCTATTCTCCCAAAAAAACCCTTAATATATGATATGTATAAAGGGATGAATCATCTCTGCTTATTACATTCATAACACGAGGTAGAGATGGTGCAGCACAAGGTATAAACCTCTCAGTGTGATATTTAGTTCAAGTAATAATGCAATTTCAGTACAGTTTTTTTTCTGGCATTTGCCTGAAATGCCCCTTTATCTAATCGTGCCCATGACTATATTATGTGTTATCTTGGATAGGCTCTCCACCCACAGGAGTGCAAGGCATTCAATTGAAATGGGAGAACTTTTTCAAATGCAATTAATGTAACCCCTCAAAGTTCTTCCCACATACTATTTATATTTTTATCCTTCGTCTTAACCATTTTCTTGTATATTGTTTCCTGACAGAGTTCTACTCTTTTATTAATTCACTGTAACTTTAATTTAATTAAATTTAATAATTCTCTATATTCTCCTGCTTATCCCTTTCATTTCTTTTCTTTTTTGTTGTTGTTAGTTCTAGCTGACTTTGTTTGACTTTTCTGTGCTCTTCTGTTTTGTCTATTATATTACTTGCTTCATTCTTTCTATTTTAGCTTTTAGACAAATTCTAAATTCTTTTATTTTTTTAGACAATTCTAAATTCTTAAAATCCAAAATCTGCTTTACATTGTTAATTGTTTCTCTGTAGGTAATGAATGAGAATAATGTGACCAAGGTTTTCATCCATCTCTTAGGACTTCAACCCCCTCGTAATGTAGCAGTTTATGTTTTTCTTCTTTTTCTTATCATGTATTGTATGACAATATGTGGGAACCTTCTAATCATCACAGCGGTGTACTACAGCAAGACCTTGCATTCCCCCATGTACTTCTTCCTCTCCCATCTCTCTGTATTAGATATCTTTCTGGCAACCACTATTCTTCCTAACATGCTCCATTCTCTTTTGGTGAAGGAACTCATCATGCCATTGTCCCATTGCTTCACCCAGTTTTATTTCTTTGGTGTTTCAGAAATTTCAGAGTGTCTTCTTCTGACAGTGATGAGTTACGACAGGTACTTGGCCATCTGTAGGCCTTTGCATTATGTCTTGGTGATGAGCCGCCAGCTATCCTGGGTAATGGTGACCACAAGCTGGAGTTTATCTATTTTTGTTCTCTCGATTTTTACTTTAATAATCTCTAAATTAGAGTTTTCTGGTCCAGCCGTTATTGACCACTTTTTTTGTGATTTTCTACCCATCTTAGAAAGCTCCTCCACCGATACCACCCTTTTTCAAGCAATACAGAAATTTGTCAGTATTATTTTTGCCATAACTCCATTTTCTGTCATCATTGTATCGTACATTTACATCATATTAACCATTCTCAAAATGTCCTCCATTTCTGGAAGGCAGAAGGTTTTCTCAACATGCAGCTCCCACATGACGGTTGTTTGCATCTATTATGGAACCCTGATTTGTATTTATTTGGTACCTAAAAGAGGACAGTTACATAAGGTTTCTAAATTCTTGTCACTGCTGTACACTGTGGTCACCCCACTAATGAACCCGATTATATACAGCCTAAGGAACGAAGAATTGAAAAATGCTGTAAGAACATTTACAGGAGTTTCCACCCTAACCCTTACATGAACCCGGTTAAAGATTTCCCTTCAGAGCTATTTAAGACAATATCACTGAATTTTGAGGCTTAATTTACAGATGCAGCATTCCTTACTGTAAAATGAAAATCACAGAAATGCACTCACCTCTGTTTTCCATCTGCCACTAGCCACTCTTCTTCCCTTCCCTGGACCCTCTCCATGTGGCACCTTGGTAATTGCTGCCTTGGCAGTGACCACTAGGTTGTCCCTCAATCCTCAAGCCTATTTTTTTACATCTTTCTTTGACATCTTCTTCCTACCTCTTTTTTTTTTTTATTTTTGCACTTGTTTTAAGCACATAGGTATCAAAAAACCTAATATTTAATACACACAAATGGTGTTAACAGTCCCTTTTACTGAGTTGAGTCTTGAAACTTCAATGCTTTTCATTATTGTTCTGAGCCAGGGATATCACTGGACCCTTTATGCTTAACCCTTCTATTGCCAGCTACTGCCTCTCCTACCCTTAACCGTCAGCTATGCAAATTTTACGCACCTGGCTTTCCCCCCAGCTAGCAACCAACAAAAAGCCACTCACCTGACCCCTTGATTGATGACCCTGAAATTAGTTTAACTCTGTGCGTACTAGAGGGATCTGTGATCCCCTGCCTCCCCAGCCCCCCTCCAGTGAACACCCCTATCAGCTGTCATCGGATCGCCGTAGGACAGGGTGGCTGCGGGAGACAAGATTGGAGAAATGGAGAATGGAAAAAAAAAGTTTTTTTTCTGTGTGTTTTTTTTTTTTTTTTACAGTAAACCCTTTGAAAAGTGTCCTGCAGCTAGTGATTTACCCCAGCTGCCATTAGCTGAAATTTTCAAATAAAATTACCGTTAGGCACATATTTAACTTTGGAGTGTTCAGCAACTCCTCTCTTGACAGTACCTGCATGTTGGGTATTGTTCTGTTCGGGGGACAGCAAGGGGGACATTGAGAAAGCAAGGTCCCCCGAAGAGAACAATACCCAACATGCATAGGTACTGTCAATTTAAGAGTTGCTGAACACTCCAAAGTTAAATATGTGCCTAACGGTAATTTAATTTGAACATTTTCAAACCATTCATTGAGGGATTACTTCCAGAAATCTGCACACATGTTAACAAGCCTGGTACACCGAGAAAGCTTGAGGTTTGAACTTACAGAGAATATATAGTTTGGGGCAGCATTTCAAATGTAAAGGGTCCTTTTTTTATTACAAAAACACTACAAATTGTAAAAACTGTTTTTATTTATTTTGTTGCACATATTTCACCCATAACATTTTGAGAATGCAATTTAAAAAATGACAAACAAGCTCAGACTCCGCTCAAAAAAACTATATCCTCTATTCCTGGGAAATTCCTGGAAATCCCTTCAAAAATCACAGTTGAACATTTGTAGGGCAAAATAGTGAAAAATGGTCTGGGAACATAGGGTGACAAAATCTTTAGGCAGTCTGTCAGGTAAAAGGTTAAAAGCACTGAAAGACTGTTTTGCACACACTACATCTTTTTCATCTGCATCTACAACTCCACTTTATGGAACGTACCTGCACCGGGTGACGGGTGACACTTCTTGGCGGCGCTGTGCTCCCCGGCTGACTGGAGCAGGACGCACACGGCGCTTCCGGAAGTTGGGACGTGTGGCGAACCGCGTGCCCCGCTGTCTGGAGAAATAACTCCAAGGAGGCGCTGCACTGCCAGTGCCAAGCTGTGCAGCTACCTCTACACCTGAAAGTGATAAGTGGCTGGTCAGCCTTAGCCAATCCGGCTAGGGATCATAGTGGCACCAATCACCTTCTCTTCAGCCAGTCCATCTGCTGCCTCTCTTTTGACAGTCATCCCTTAAATAGGGATCTATTGATTCTTTATTCTATATCAATTGCCGACTCTGCCGGCTCTGATTGACCATCCCAGTCTGTTGTCTGAACCAATCTCTGCCTGTCTGACCACGAATCTGCCTGCTACTTTGAATACTTCACTACCAATGACCCCTCAGCTTGACTTCTTGGCACTTCTCGACCACTCTCCTGCTCTATCCCAGTGTTTTGATGCATCTTTGGACTGATAACTTGTGTATGACCTTGGATCTCGGACTAGCCTCCTGGTTCATCTGTCTTCACCGTAAGCTGACATTCCTTGCACCATATAAGAACTGGGGGCAACCGTGTCCAGTCAGGCGTTTCAAGCATCCCAGGAAACAGGGGCTTGGCTATAGGCTGAAGAAGAGATTGGGGGTTGTAAGCTCACAGAAGACAGGTGTCCCACAGTTCTTTGCATTATAATGGGCCCCTAAAATGGACCAAATGGAACAGGTGCAGTACCTGACAGCAGCCGTGGAGCACCTGTCATATTGTGTGGCTGCTCAGGAGAACTGTCCAGCTCCTGCATCCCCCTTGCCTCAGGTGGCCGCAGTTGCCTATCCTGTAGATCCAAAAATCCCTCTCCAGGAGATATTTTTGGGGGACCGAAGCAAGTTTGCTAACTCCTGAGACTCATGCAAGCTCTACTTCCAGCTCCCTCCCCATGCTTCCTGCTCACAGGATCAGCGTGTGGGCCTCATCATCTCCCTCCTTCATGAGGATCCCCAGACTTGAGCCTCTGGTTTATCACCTCAGGAACCCGCTCGACAGTCTGTGGATGATTTTTTTAAAGCTCCTCCACCGATACCACCCTTTTTCAAGCAATACAGAAATTTGTCAGTATTATTTTTGCCATAACTCCATTTTCTGTCATCATTGTATCGTACATTTACATCATATTAACCATTCTCAAAATGTCCTCCATTTCTGGAAGGCAGAAGGTTTTCTCAACATGCAGCTCCCACATGACGGTTGTTTGCATCTATTATGGAACCCTGATTTGTATTTATTTGGTACCTAAAAGAGGACAGTTACATAAGGTTTCTAAATTCTTGTCACTGCTGTACACTGTGGTCACCCCACTAATGAACCCGATTATATACAGCCTAAGGAACGAAGAATTGAAAAATGCTGTAAGAACATTTACAGGAGTTTCCACCCTAACCCTTACATGAACCCGGTTAAAGATTTCCCTTCAGAGCTATTTAAGACAATATCACTGAATTTTGAGGCTTAATTTACAGATGCAGCATTCCTTACTGTAAAATGAAAATCACAGAAATGCACTCACCTCTGTTTTCCATCTGCCACTAGCCACTCTTCTTCCCTTCCCTGGACCCTCTCCATGTGGCACCTTGGTAATTGCTGCCTTGGCAGTGACCACTAGGTTGTCCCTCAATCCTCAAGCCTATTTTTTTACATCTTTCTTTGACATCTTCTTCCTACCTCTTTTTTTTTTTATTTTTGCACTTGTTTTAAGCACATAGGTATCAAAAAACCTAATATTTAATACACACAAATGGTGTTAACAGTCCCTTTTACTGAGTTGAGTCTTGAAACTTCAATGCTTTTCATTATTGTTCTGAGCCAGGGATATCACTGGACCCTTTATGCTTAACCCTTCTATTGCCAGCTACTGCCTCTCCTACCCTTAACCGTCAGCTATGCAAATTTTACGCACCTGGCTTTCCCCCCAGCTAGCAACCAACAAAAAGCCACTCACCTGACCCCTTGATTGATGACCCTGAAATTAGTTTAACTCTGTGCGTACTAGAGGGATCTGTGATCCCCTGCCTCCCCAGCCCCCCTCCAGTGAACACCCCTATCAGCTGTCATCGGATCGCCGTAGGACAGGGTGGCTGCGGGAGACAAGATTGGAGAAATGGAGAATGGAAAAAAAAAGTTTTTTTTCTGTGTGTTTTTTTTTTTTTTTTACAGTAAACCCTTTGAAAAGTGTCCTGCAGCTAGTGATTTACCCCAGCTGCCATTAGCTGAAATTTTCAAATAAAATTACCGTTAGGCACATATTTAACTTTGGAGTGTTCAGCAACTCCTCTCTTGACAGTACCTGCATGTTGGGTATTGTTCTGTTCGGGGGACAGCAAGGGGGACATTGAGAAAGCAAGGTCCCCCGAAGAGAACAATACCCAACATGCATAGGTACTGTCAATTTAAGAGTTGCTGAACACTCCAAAGTTAAATATGTGCCTAACGGTAATTTAATTTGAAAATTTTCAAACCATTCATTGAGGGATTACTTCCAGAAATCTGCACACATGTTAACAAGCCTGGTACACCGAGAAAGCTTGAGGTTTGAACTTACAGAGAATATATAGTTTGGGGCAGCATTTCAAATGTAAAGGGTCCTTTTTTTATTACAAAAACACTACAAATTGTAAAAACTGTTTTTATTTATTTTGTTGCACATATTTCACCCATAACATTTTGAGAATGCAATTTAAAAAATGACAAACAAGCTCAGACTCCGCTCAAAAAAACTATATCCTCTATTCCTGGGAAATTCCTGGAAATCCCTTCAAAAATCACAGTTGAACATTTGTAGGGCAAAATAGTGAAAAATGGTCTGGGAACATAGGGTGACAAAATCTTTAGGCAGTCTGTCAGGTAAAAGGTTAAAAGCACTGAAAGACTGTTTTGCACACACTACATCTTTTTCATCTGCATCTACAACTCCACTTTATGGAACGTACCTGCACCGGGTGACGGGTGACACTTCTTGGCGGCGCTGTGCTCCCCGGCTGACTGGAGCAGGACGCACTCGGCGCTTCCGGAAGTTGGGACGTGTGGCGAACCGCGTGCCCCGCTGTCTGGAGAAATAACTCCAAGGAGGCGCTGCACTGCCAGTGCCAAGCTGTGCAGCTACCTCTACACCTGAAAGTGATAAGTGGCTGGTCAGCCTTAGCCAATCCGGCTAGGGATCATAGTGGCACCAATCACCTTCTCTTCAGCCAGTCCATCTGCTGCCTCTCTTTTGACAGTCATCCCTTAAATAGGGATCTATTGATTCTTTATTCTATATCAATTGCCGACTCTGCCGGCTCTGATTGACCATCCCAGTCTGTTGTCTGAACCAATCTCTGCCTGTCTGACCACGAATCTGCCTGCTACTTTGAATACTTCACTACCAATGACCCCTCAGCTTGACTTCTTGGCACTTCTCGACCACTCTCCTGCTCTATCCCAGTGTTTTGATGCATCTTTGGACTGATAACTTGTGTATGACCTTGGATCTCGGACTAGCCTCCTGGTTCATCTGTCTTCACCGTAAGCTGACATTCCTTGCACCATATAAGAACTGGGGGCAACCGTGTCCAGTCAGGCGTTTCAAGCATCCCAGGAAACAGGGGCTTGGCTATAGGCTGAAGAAGAGATTGGGGGTTGTAAGCTCACAGAAGACAGGTGTCCCACAGTTCTTTGCATTATAATGGGCCCCTAAAATGGACCAAATGGAACAGGTGCAGTACCTGACAGCAGCCGTGGAGCACCTGTCATATTGTGTGGCTGCTCAGGAGAACTGTCCAGCTCCTGCATCCCCCTTGCCTCAGGTGGCCGCAGTTGCCTATCCTGTAGATCCAAAAATCCCTCTCCAGGAGATATTTTTGGGGGACCGAAGCAAGTTTGCTAACTCCTGAGACTCATGCAAGCTCTACTTCCAGCTCCCTCCCCATGCTTCCTGCTCACAGGATCAGCGTGTGGGCCTCATCATCTCCCTCCTTCATGAGGATCCCCAGACTTGAGCCTCTGGTTTATCACCTCAGGAACCCGCTCGACAGTCTGTGGATGATTTTTTTAAAGGCTATGGAGATTATTAATGACAACCCCGATAGGGATGCCACTGCCAATGCCAAGTTAAGCTCCTTGAGATGGGGCTATTGGTCACGGGGAAATATTGTGCTGAGTTCCGCCGGTCAGTGGACTCCCGCTGGAATGATCCAGCTTTGTGTGGGCAGTTTCGGTTGGGTCTGTCAGAAGCTTAAAGGACACCATGATCAATCACCCCCTACCCAGCACCTTGGATGAAACCATGCAGCTGGGAGAGACATGTGGAGAAAGGGGCCCATCCCGAGATCTCTATAAAGACTTAAGCCTCAGCTCATTTTCCCCCCGATGCCCATGCAGCGTGGAGCCACCAAGCTTACTGAAGCCGAGAGGCAGAGGCTTGGTCACCTAGTCAGATCTTGTCTCAAGAAGCAGTCTTCGGGAAGCTCCAGAGCCTAGGTGGGATCAAAGAGACACAACTAGGCTGCAAGATACCGCCTCTTAGCTCTTCCCAGGTTACAAGATTAAGTCTAACCTGGGGTCTAGGTCTATGAGTGCCCTCCTTGATTGTAAAGCCACAGGGAACTTTATGGATTAGGCGCTAGCACAATCTCTGAAAATTCCACCGCATTCCATGCCCAACCCCAACAAAGTCATGGCCATCAATAGCATTCCCCTTGTTGAGGGTTTGGTTCTGTATACAACTCCACCTTTATTTGCACGAGTAGGAGCCAGCCACACTGAGCTGATAAGATTTTTGTTATTTAAGATGGGATTTGGTTTGGGACCTGGTTATCTAAACATAACCCCCAAATCGACAGAGTGCCTGGGCAAGTTGTCAGGTGGGAGTCACATTGTTTTTAGACCTGCTTAGAATTACCTGTATGCACATTAGGGTTGATTCAGAGCCTCCTTAAAACCGTGTTGTATTTGTCTCGTAATGTGTATTTTTCACTTTTTTTCCATATGCATAAGTGCGTACGCATGATTCAGAGCCTCCATCGGGAGCCTTCCGCTTACTGTTCGTATCTGCGTACGCCATTTTCCGGCACTCGTTCCGTTACTTAGTAAACCTCGTATACTACCGTTTTTCAGCGTTTTCCAATGTAGCATCCAATGAAGATTTTCAGTGTCCCGTGATATTCAGCATGCATCTTTCTCAAAATGTACGTCCAAACGGAAATTTGTTGGACAAGCTGTTGTGTTTGCACACATGTACGCATGCGCGCAGCTATTAAACTCATTCATGTCCCCCCGTGTCAACTATTCTCTCACTCACTTCTGCTCCCATGCTTACCTGAACTCACTAGCTGTTGTTGTTTTTGTCTTCGTCCCACGCGGTTCATGCTTACCTGAACTCACTAGCGGTTGTTGTTTTTGTCTTCGTCCCCCGCGATTCATGCTTACCTGATCTCACTAGCCATTGTTGGTTTTTTCTAAGTCCCACGCGATTCATGCTTACCTGAACTCCCATTGCACTCTTTGGTGTTTTCTATCCACATATTTTCATGCTTACCTTAATGTTCTGGATTCTGTAGATATTTTTCAGTTCCTTCTAGATGTCTTCGGATTTGTGTTATTTAGTGGATGTGTGCAAGCATTACATTTTTAGTTGTGAGAAATGAAAGACGAAACCTGGTTAAGTTTAGAAAATTTTATTTTAAAATATGCCTCCTCTCTGGGGCCTGCCACTCCTCCTGGTCTGAGTCTGTTGAGAAAGCAAAAATATGGTTACTTATAATGTCATATTTGTTAATGAAGAGATTTTAATTAGAATGTGTGTGTGACATGACCCACCTTCTCCATGCACCTCAGGTGCTTGGCCTTGTGGCATCTCCAAGCCCAGCTCTTTACCCGCTACATCATCATCTAAAAGTATATAAGCAGGAAATGAGTGTGTGTTTACAGTGCATATACCTGTGTGTGCTTCTGTGTGCTAATCATACCGGAGTGGTGCTGCTCCTCCATTTGTCCTGGTACTCTGGCGAGCAGCTGATGCCCCTCCTCTGTGGACAGGTCCAGTGGCTGGTCCTCGGCACCTGCAGAGGAGGGGGAAGACCTTGGCACTGGACTGCCACCACCTTCACTTGGCCCAGATCTCTCCAGCACTGGCCAGACTGTTCGCCTCAAGGTGGGTCCGATTCTGTATTCCCATTCCCTCACTAGAAGAGTTTAGCATTCATAAACACAAGCCTATCTAAGGACAGTGTATTTCTAACATGTAATAGTAATGTACTTACTTGGGAAATGTTTACAGAAGAATCGCCTCACCCGGGGCCTCTTCCTGCGTTTCAGGTCCGACCAGTGTTGAATTATCTGGGTATAAGTGAAGGTGGTGTCAGTATGCTCGGCTATTTTGGCCACTATCTCCAGTGCCATGATCTTCTTTTCAAAGCCGCTTGCCAGATAGTCATATCTGTTAGACATCATCATCTAAAAGGTGAAATAAAGACAGATTTCATTAATTCAAACATCATACAAATCACAATGTTAATGATAGCAGTTTCATAATTATCATTTCCCCTAACATTTCAAGGCTTTTGTCCTTCTAGACACCACTTTAGAGTTGTGCACATGTGCGCACTAACTTTCGCTTGCCGCTGCGTTTCAAATCAAATTTGGTCCCCACTTTTTGCCTGCGCTGTCTAATCACATATGCATGCATTTTGCATGCAAATAAATGCCAGCACAAACACTTACTAGCATGATTGTCTCCTGTTGCTCACGGGTAAAGAGCATGGGGGCCATCTTTGATCGGTGTTATAACAGATATGTCGCACCCCAACGGTTTCCGGGATGCGCACATCTGTGCGCACAACATCAAAGTCATACACACACATGAAAATGATTAATTAAGGTCTACATGAAAATGATTAATTAAGGTCTACATGAAAATTATTAATTCAGGTCTACATGAAAATGATTGATTTATATATACATTAAAAATACACTGCTACAATGATTTCAGATAAGTCAGGATGTTCAGATAAACCACATACCGATAGAGATATTCCTCAGCAGCTGGAGGCACCAACGCAACATGCGTACAGTCGATTGCACCCATTGCGTTAGGCATATCGGCTATATAAAAAAAAACCCAACTTAACAGCATTCTAGGCTACCATGTTGTCAGGGAAATATATGTATTTTTGACACAGGGTAGCCATGCCATCCAAAAACTTGTTGAGCGTGCGGCTCAGCGTAGGCTGGGACATCCCCACGGAGAGGGCACCCAGCCTCTGGAAAGAGCCATTCGCTAAAAATTGCAGGCAGCCAACCATTTTGGTCATACCTGCAATTGCATGCCCCTTCCTTGTGGTGCGGGCCAACCATGGCCGCAGCTCACTATACAAGTTGTGGAGGGAAACGTGGTTAAGTCAGGTGAGCTCGAATAGCTCAACATCATGCATGTGATCGATGTCCATACGGGCACGGTGCAACCTGGATTCGGCCATGTAGAGCATGCCCCATAGCTGCAAACGTTCGTATTCCTATACTCAGCAAACATCATCTCCAATCTCAACAGCTAACTTACTCCTACAAAACGAACCCCGTAAGTTAGACGAATACAAACTCATTTTATTGGCTGGGTTGTAATCAACAATTAAGGCTCTGAATCATGCGCAAGCCCATAACAATAACGTAAGTTGCCCGACATAACGGAAATTATATGATAAATATACGACCATTGAAAGTGCGTATTCGCGTTAACGTAAAAGCATATATGCATGAAAACAGTAACGAAAATTCTGAAAGAGCATGAAAAAACTCACAAAACTTACACAAACACATGAGAAAGTGCATGTAAAAGAGGCTTTGAATCAGCCCTTATGTACCTTACCCCAGAAGGGGCACCTTTCCCCATTCCAATTTCATTGATGTCATATCTGGAAATGCCACCGATGCTCTCCCTCCTCACAGGGCCTTTGATTGCCCCATTGATCTTCTCCCTGGGACTATGCCTCCCAGGGGAAAGATCTCTGATCTAACTCAAGAGAGCTAGGCCATGAAGGAATAAATCTTTGAGAACCTCCAGAAAGGGTTTATCTGGATGTTTTTGTTAAAAAAAAAAAAAAGATGGTGGCCTGCACCCCTGCATAGACTATAGGGGCCTAAACAAGATTACGGTCAAGAATAAATACCCTCTTCCCTTGATAGAGGGATTCTTTTATCAGGTTCTTGGGGCCCAGGTCTTTACTAAATTAGACCTGATGGGGGCCTACAATTTAATAAGAATCCGGCAGGGGTATGAATGGAAGACTGCATTCAACACCCAGGGCGGGCATTACGAATACTTTCTCATGCCATTCGGTCTCTGTAATGCCCCAGCAATCATCCAGGATTTTTTTAACAAAGTCTTTTTAGGTCACTTTGTTGTCATCTACTTTGATGACATACGAATTTTATCCCTGACCTTGGCCGGACATACGGAACATGTCCGTCTCGTTTTACAGATAATTGTAAACAAAAAAGAGTCTTGCATGGCCTGAACCAGCTGACACTACACAATTGTTTTTATTTTTTTGACACCAGGAACGGGTTCATGGGCTGGAATACCTGGACAGTTCTTCTACTGGAGGAAACCATGGTCTCTTTTTGGCTCCCTTCTGTTCCACTTTCTTGTTCTCTGTCCCATTTCTTCGAGCTCATAAATCCCAGTGTAAAAGTGGACCAAATTCCTTATTTTTACCATTCCTAGGGACATCACCATTTGGGTGCCACACAGTGAGAAACCCTTTGGTCTTGCCATATTCTCAATTTGATCATGAACTTAGGTTTATGTCATTTAATATGAAAGGGCGGGGTGCAGGTCTGACTGCATATTAGTCTTTGACTGTGTTTGGCCTTTTACAATTTGTCTGGCCTCCCCCTCATGTGCCTGCACTGTTATTATTTGTGACCCCTGGCACCTCTACCTTTGTCTACCTAACCCTGCTCACTTCACATCTGCCTGCCTCACCTCTGCTTACCTCTGCCCACCTCTGTCTGCATCAGCTCAACTTATCTCTCCTCTTCCAGACTCACATTTTCTCACCTGACCTCTGCTCACATCTTCCCACCTCAACTTAGTGCTTCTGACCTCAGCCCATCTCATCTCTACTCACCTCACTTTTAAATATTATTATTTAGATTTTTTTCTTATTTACATTAATTATATATTTATTACATTTTTGGTTTTCTGTTATTATTTTGAGAACTTTACCTAGCCCAGTTTGTGCAATCGCCCTGTTGTTCCCCTTGTTTTGCAGCCGAACTCGGGTCCGCTCATACCTAGTTCAGGTTCCCATTGACTTCTGTGAGGTTTGGGTGGAGTTTGGGGACCCAAACTGAACTTTTGCAACAAGTTCAGCCGAGCTTTCAGAACCCAAATGTATATGGGTTTGCTCATCACTATCAAGGACTGATTTAGCACCATGAGAATTTTTCTCGTGTTTTTTGTGAGGAAAAAAAAAAAAATTGTGTAATACAGCAACATTTTTTAACTGCACAATGTTCTTTTAAATAACCCACACACTTAAAAATGGTGCTTAACTGCACTAAGGAATAAAAGCATTGTAACATTTTTCTCTCAAAAAAGTGAGAAAAAAATTCTCACTGCAATGAATTAGCCCTTAAATGTTAAAAATTCCAACTATTATCGACTGATAAGCATAAATATAAGGTGTGGGTAGAAATTTTATTGAAAAATCATGAGATTTACTACCAGGAGATCCCACATCAAAGTATGAACAGGAACTGGTAGACCTAATAGTCTGGGTAAAAACACTTATTTGATGGTTTATTGAGCAAAAATTAGAATTTTGTATCCACAAACCCCGAAAATCCCTACTATATACTGACTCCCAAAAGTAAAAAGACTCTCAAAAGTACATAAGGATGAACAGAACCCTCCATTGTACCCTATTATCAGTAGGATAGGATCTGTAACCTTCAAGATTGAACACTATTTAGATATTTTCCTTCAACCATCTGTGGTCTTTCTTCCATCCTACAGTATATTAAGTATAGTTAAGATGTGATTAGGCTGCTGGATGGGTCACTAGCAGGCTGATTCATCAATAACGCCAAGTAGCGACAGATGAGCGTCTGTAGCAGGCATTTTCAGAGTGCCCGCTAGTAGTCACTGTGCCCGGCCGTGGGTCGCTACTTCATAGCAACTCAGTTGTTGTTCAGTAATGTTGAATACATTGTGATGAGTCACTATTTGACCAGTACAGCGCTGTATGGGAGTGTATGTTAGCGACTGCTCATAGCGACCGACTCACACCATATTCAGCAAAAAAACAGCCTCACAAATCTCTGGTGCTGAAAAATGCTTCTCTGAAGCCCAGAGCGCAGGAGGCTGTGTGTTTAAAGTGTGTTTCACAGCATCTATCCACCAGTAACAAAGCGAAAACATATGGAATTACATTGAGCAACATTGTAACATGAACACATTAATGGCAGACCTGTAATGTCATTTCTGAAGAAATATATAAAAAATGAAAAAAATTAAAAAAAAACTGCTTTTTCATTGCCAGAAGAGGTCACAGAATTATTTGTGATTTTTGAAAAAAAAAAATAAACAAAAACTCTGTTTAAAGAGAAGAAAAGGATCGTCCATTGAAATGTATGGGAGAGCGACAGGTAACGAGAGGTCATACCTTGCGCTGTGCAAAGCTGTTCGCTGAGGCTGAGAAAATGATGAATCAGACGCTACATGGCGCTATCACAGTCGCTATACAGATTCTGCTTGATAAATGTGTAATTGCGTGCCGTGTCCGGCGTTCACCAGTCGCTACCTATCGCTACCTCTCATTAACCAGCCACTACCTGACGCTATTCCTTCTTAAATAAGGGCCTAGAATTAGTTATCTAGCGGCAGTTGATGTCTCTGCATTATATACAAGTATTCCTCATCAAAAAGGACTAGCTGCTATACTGCATTTTTTGAATGAATTGGAATGTATTCATATTTACCACTTAATCAAATATTTTATTTTTTACTGACTCACAATTACTTTTGGTATGATGGCAATTTGTTTTTACAGGTAACGTTTGTGGCTATGGGTGCAACGTATGCACCCAGTCTTTCCAATCCATTTATGGGATTATGGAAATTTAAATTTATGTATACATACACATAGGGTTAACAATTTTGAAAATATTTAAAATAACATTATGGTTATTTGGGAAGGTGCTTTGTGTCTTAGGTTAAGAATGTTTTTATTTTTTTGTAAAAGAAAAATAGTGTGAAAGAAAAGCATTTAAGAATAATTCTATATCTGTAAATTTATGTATAACTATTGAAGATGAGCGAACTTCTCAAAAATTCGATTCGGGCGATTCGCCGAATTTCTCAAAGAAATTCGGGTTCGTCCAAATCGAACTTTAGTGAATCGTCTTCCGCCTCCAACTGACAGCGCAGCCGGCCTCCCCGCTCCCACCAAGCCCTGAAATGGAAAAAAAAAATACCGGCATGGTGGGAGCGGGGAGGCCGGCTGCGCTGTCAGCTGTCATCAGAGGACGCGTCATCAGAGGAAGCCGGCTTCCTCTGATGACGCGTCCTCTGATGACAGCTGACAGCGCAGCCGGCCTCCCCGCTCCCACCATGCCGGTAAGTGTTTGCTGAAAAAAAAAATGCCGGCATGGTGGGAACGAGGAGACCGGCTACGCTGTCAGTGGGTGGCGGAAGCAGCCGGTCTCCCCCCCCCCCCCGCTCCCACCATGCCGCCATTTTTTTTTTTTATTTCAGGGAAAATTCGGTCAGCACAAACCACTAAAAATTCGAGTTCGTGCTGAATCGAATTTTCCCTGAAATTCGGAGCAAATTCAGGTTCGTTAGAACCGATTCGCTCATCCCTAATAACTATATAATAATTCTAATAATCTTTATTTATATTGCACGTTTTCCACTGTGCTAAGATTGTTTTTATTTTTTTGTGAACAACAATAAATATATTCAAGAACACAAGATGCACAAGAACGCCAGTAGCATGTAAAAGAATTTCGTATCTGTAAACTTAGGTGTTACTATATAATAATAATCTTTATTTATTTTGCGATAACTTGTTCCGCATTGCTATATATAACCTATTTATACAGTGGGTGGAAAACAGTAAAGATTTTGCAAGTATTTCCACCTACAAAGAATAGAGAGGTCTGTCTTTTGTATTGTATGTCCTTTTCAACTTTTAGAGACTGGAATCTCCTAAATTCCAGGGAATCATATAGTATGATTTTTAAATATTTGTTTTTGCATTTTATTGCATAGAATGAGTATTTGATCACCTACCAATTAGCAAGAATTCTGGCTCTCACAGACCGGATAGTTTTTAATTAAGAAGCCCTCCTACTCTGCACCCAATACCTGTACTAAAGTGGAACTATAGGCAAGTGCCCACATATTTATTCATGGTGTAGGGCAATACATGGTTAAACCAGACCTTCCCCCTGAATAAGAGCCTATCCTATATGTTTCCCCTACCCTGTACATACACGATGCCCACATTATAAATCCCCCTACCTGCATCTACTACATTATCTGAGCGTTTAAACATCCAATTTGGCATCATATGGGGTCTCATGCTGCCTGAAAACAGGAAGTGCCTTCCAACTGTGCTGCTCTGCATTCTTCGATTGCTGTCCTTTTCCTGACCCCGGCTTGGCTCTGTCTGTCTAATACACAGCTATAACCCCACCCCCTGCACTTTTGTCCCCTCCTACTCAGTATGTGATGCTTCTGAAGCAAGATGGAGGCATCTGTATCCTTGGCTCCTGAACAGATTTGCAGTACAGCAGGGAAGGGAATAAAAAGTGACTAAAAATGTAGATTAAAAATAACTATAAATGTATTAAAATCCTGCAGGAAACGCAAGGCCCCCTGCTCATGCCAGCATATGTCCACACCCATTTGAAGTCACCAACGACCATCTGGATGATCCAGAGTAGGTATGGGAGAAGGTTGTGTGGTCAGATGAGACCAAAATAGAACTCCACTTGCCAACTATGACTCATGGGATTGGAAACAGCATCCTTTGAGGGTTGTTTTTCTGCAAAGGGGATAGGATGACTGCATCGTCTTGAAGGGAGGAAGGATGGGGCCATGTATCGCAAGATTTTGGTCGACATCCTCTTGCCTTCACTAAGAGAGGCTAAGATTGGTCGTGGCTGAGTCTTCCAGCATGACCATGACCAAGAACAAACAGCAAGGGCAACTAAGTAGTGACTGTGTAAGAAGCATTTCAATGTCCTGGAGTGACCTAGCCAGTCTCCAGACCTAAACCCGAAAGAAAATATATGAAGGGAGCTGAAAGTGGTGACTAGTCATAGACTATAAAGTATAAAAACCTGGGAGATCCAGATAAGCTCAGAAAGTTGGGAGCTGGGAGATCCAGATAAGCTTAGTCTTCAGGACTAAGACGGGCAGGACAGTGTGAGGCAGCACGAGGACCTATGTGGCAGCACATAGGTACAATAGGCGGTGGAGTCATGACAAAGGGACAGTCACTGGATCCGGGCTTCATTGCAGCGCCTGTGGATCCTGGCTCCCACCTCCTTTTACTTACTTGACATAAGCCTATGGCGAGTCCACCCCAAAAAAGTAACTTCTTGGACAGAGTGGCCTGTTGGCCCAAGAACTGATATTGGATGCCCCTAGAATTTAGATCCAGCATTAGGCAGATTCCGCTATTAACTCTGATCCCTGTTAGAGGACTTATCATTTTAGAATATGGCCGGCCAACACAGTGCAATGTGTGAGTGGTGTTGAGTGTATGGGAGTGTGGTATGCAAAGGTGCATATTTTATATTCATGTGTTTTTTTACATATTATATTTTTCCTCATGGAGAGTGTACTTGCCAGTGTTCTGTGCACTATGTTTACCGTGTTCTGGCATTTGCAGTTAATTTGTTTCTACTAGTGCCAGTCCCACACTGAACTGCCTGTCTTTAAGTGTTTGCTCTGCAGTAGAGATGAGCGAACTTTTGAAAAATTTGATTCGGCTGAATTTTCAGGGAAAAATAATTTTGGTCCGAATGTATTCGCGACGGATTGCTATTAAAAACGGCTATTTCTGGGCATCTGAGAGCCTCCATAGGGTTGCAGAACGTTTTGCTTGGCTGTAACATGCATAGGATGTATGCTGGGTTAGTGAAATAATATTGTAAAGAAGTATGACATGCAGATCAGAGGCGTCGCTATTAGATTCGCTGATGCAGAGGGGCACAATTACAGAGCCTTGAGGTGTTATCAGCATGATGAGCACATATATTGTCTGAAAGACACACAGTGGAGTTGGCAGCAGCATATGGAGCCCATATATTACCTGAAAGACACACTCTGGACTTTGCAGCAGCAGCAACAGCATAGGGAGCTCATATATGGCCTGAAAGGCACACCCAGGAGTTGGCAGCAGCATAGGGAGCTCATATATTGCCTGAAAGACACACTCTGGACTTGGCAGCAGCATAAGGAGCTCATATATATTGCCTGAAAAACACATTGGAGTTGGCAGCAGCATTTGGAGCCCATATATTGCCTGAAAGACACACCCAGGAGTTGGCAGCAGCAGCATTAGAAGCCCATATATTGCCTGAAAAACACATTGGAGTTGGCAGCAGCATAGGGAGCCCATATATTGCCTGAAAAACACACCCAGGAGTTGGCAGCAGCATAGGGAGCTCAAATATTGCCTGAAAGACACACTCTGGACTTGGCAGCAGCATAGGAAGCTCATATATTGCCTGAAAAACACACCCAGGAGTTGGCAGCAGCATAGGGAACTCATATATTGCCTGAAAGACACACCCAGGAGTTGGCAGCAGCATAGGGAGCTCATATATTGCCTGAAAGACAGACCCAGGAGTTGGCAGCAGCATAGGGAGTACATATGTTGCCTAAAAAACACATTGGAGTTGGCAGCAGCATAGGGAGCTCATATATTGCCTGAAAGACACACCCAGGAGTTGGCAGCACCAGCATTAGGAGCCCAGATATTGCCTGAAAAACACACTGGACTTGGCAGCAGCATAGGGAGCTCATATATTGCCTGAAAGACACACTCTGGACTTGGCAGCAGCATAGGAAGCACATATATTGCCTGAAAAACACACCCAGGAGTTGGCAGCAGCATAGGGAGCTCATATAATGCCTGAAAGACACACTCTGGACTTAGCAGCAGCAGCAGCAACAGCACAGGGAGCTCATATATTGCCTGAAAGACACACCCAGGAGTTGGCAGCAGCATTAGGAGCCCATATATTGCCTGAAAAACACACCCAGGAGTTGGCAGCAGCATATGGACCTCATATATTGCCTGAAAGACACACTTTGGACTTGGCAGCAGCATAGGGAGCCCATATATTGCCTGAAAAACACACCCAGGAGTTGGCAGCAGCATATGGACCTCATATATTGCTTGAAAGACACACTCTGGACTTGGCAGCAGCATAGGGAGCTCATATATTGCCTGAAAACACACTCCCAGGAGTTGGCAGCAGCATTAGGAGCCCATATATTGCCTAAAAAACACATTGAAGTTGGCAGCAGCATTAGGAGCCCATATATTGCCTGAAAGACACACCCAGGAGTTGGCAGCAGCATAGGGAGTACATATGTTGCCTAAAAAACACATTGGAGTTGGCAGCAGCATAAGGAGCTCATATATTGCCTGAAAGACACACCCAGAAGTTGGCAGCAGCAGCAGCATTAGGAGCCCATATATTGCCTGAAAAACACATTGGAGTGGGCAGCAGCATTATTAGCCGATTTATTGCCTGAAAGACACACCCAGGAGTTGGCAGCAGCAGCATTAGGAGCCCATATATTGCCTGAAAAACACACTATGAACTTGGCAGCAGCATAGGGAGCACATGTATTGCCTGACAAACACACCCATGAGTTGGCAGCAGCATAGGGAGCTCATATATTGCCTCAAAGACACACCCTGGAATTGGCAGAAGCAGCAGCAGGAGCCCGAACATTGGCTGAAAGAGACACTGGAGTTGGCAGTAGCAGCAGCCCAAAAATTGGCCTAAAGACACACCCTGGAGTTGGCAGCAGCAGCAGCAGGAGCCCAAACATTGCTTGAAAGAGACACTGGAGTTGGCAGCAGTAGCACAAAAATTGTCCTTAAGACACATCCTGGAGTTGGCAGAAGCAGCAGGAGCCCAAACATTGGCTGAAAGAGACAATGTACTTGGCAGCAGCAGCCCAAAAATTGGCCTAAAGACACACCCTGGAGTTGGCAGCAGCAGCAGCAGCAGGAGCCCAAACATTGCTTGAAAGAGACACTGGAGTTGGCAGCAGCAGCCCAAAAATGGCCTAAAGACACACCCAGGAGTTGGCAGCAGCAGCAGGAGCCCAAATCATTGGTTGCAAGTGACACTGGAGTTGGCAGCAGCAGCCCAAAAATTGGCCTAAAGACACACCCTGGAGTTGGCAGTGGCAGCAGCAGGAGCCTAAACATTGCCTGAAAGAGACACTGGAGTTGGCAGCAGCAGCCCAAAAATTGGCCTAAAGACACACCCTGGAGTTGGCAGCAGCAGGAGCCCAAACATTGTTTGAAAGAGACACTGGAGTTGGCAGCAGCAGCCCAAAAATTGGCCTAAAGACACACCCTGGAGTTGGCAGCAGCAGCAGCAGGAGCCCGAACATTGCTTGAAAGAGACACTGGAGTTGTCAGCAGCAGCCCAAAAATTGGCTTAAAGACAAACCCTGGAGTTGGCAGCAGCAGGAGCCTAAACATTGGCTGAAAGAGACACTGGAGTTGGCAGCAGCAGCCCAAAAATTGGCCTAAAGACACAGCCTGGAGTTAGCAGCAGCAGCAGCAGGAGCCCAAACATTGCTTGAAAGAGACATTGGAGTTGGCAGCAGCATAGGGAGCCCATGTTTTGCCTGAAAGACACACCCAGGAGTTGGCAGCAGCATTAGGAGCCCATATATTGCCTTAAAAACACGTTGAAGTTGGAAGCAGCATTTGGAGCCCATCTATTGCCTGAAAGACACACCCAGGAGTTGGCAGCAGCAGCAGCATTAGGAGCCCATGTATTGCCTGAAAAACACATTGGACTTGGCAGCAGCATACGGAGCACATGTATTGCCTGAAAGACACACCCAGGAGTTGGCAGCAGCATAGGGAGCTCATATATTGCCTGAAAGACACACTCTGGACTTGGCAGCAGCATAAGGAGCTCATATATATTGCCTGAAAAACACATTGGAGTTGGCAGCAGCATTAGGAGCTCATATATTGCCTGAAAGACACACCCAGGAGTTGGCAGCAGCAGCAGCAGCATTAGGAGCCCATATATTGCCTGAAAAATTGGAGTTGGCAGCAGCATTAGGAGCTCATATATTGCCTGAAAGACACACCCAGGAGTTGGCAGCAGCAGCATTGGGAGCCCATATATTGCCTGAAAAACACACTCTGGACATGGCAGCAGCATAGGGAGCACATATATTGCCTGAAAAACACACCCAGGAGTTGGCAGCAGCATAGGGAGCTCATATATTGCCTGAAAGACACACCCTGGAGTTTGCAGCAGCAGCAGGAGCCCAAGTCATTGGCTGAAAGAGACACTGGAGTTGGCAGCAGCAGCCCAAAATTAGCCTAAAGACACACCCTGGAGTTGGCAGCAGCAGCAGCAGCAGGAGCCCAAACATTGGCTGAAAGAGACACTGGAGTTGGCAGCAGCAGCCAATAAATTGGCCTAAAGACACACCCTGGAGTTGGCAGCAGCAGGAGCCCAAATATTGCTTGAAAGAGACACTGGAGTTGGCAGCAGCATAGGGAGCTCATATATTGCCTGAAAGACACACTCTGGACTTGGCAGCAGCATAGGGAGCTCATATATTGCCAGAAAAACACATCCAGGAGTTGGCAGCACCAGCAGCAGCAGCATTAGGAGCCCATACATTGCCTGAAAAACACATTGGAGTTGGCAGCAGCATTAAGAGCCCATATATTGCCTGAAAGACACACCCATGAGTTGGCAGCAGCAGCATTAGGAGCCCATATATTGCCTGAAAAACACACTCTGGACTTGGCAGCAGCATAGGGAGCGCATATATTGTCTGAAAAACACACCCAGGAGTTGGCAGCAGCATATGGAGCTCATATATTGCCTGAAAGACACACCCTGGAGTTGGCAGCAGCAGCAGGAGCCCAAACATTGCTTGAAATAGACACTGGAGTTGGCAGCAGGAGCACAAAAATTGGCCTAAAGACACACCCTGGAGTCGGCAGCAGCAGCAGCCTAAACATTGGCTGAAAGAGACACTGGAGTTGGCAGCAGCAGCCCAAAAATTGGCCTAAAGACACACCCTGGAGTTGGCAGCAGCAGCAGCAGGAGCCCAAACATTGGCTGAAAGAGACACTGGGTTGGCAGCAGGAGCCCAAAAATTGGCCTAAAGACACAAACTGGAGTTGGCAGCAGCAGCAGGAGCCCAAACATTGCTTGAAAGAGACACTGGAGTTGGCAGCAGCATTAGGAGCCCATATATTGCCTGAAAGACACACCCAGGAGTTGGCAGCAGCAGCATTAGGAGCCCATATATTGCCTGAAAAACACATTGGACTTGGCAGCAGCATGGGGAGCACATGTATTGCCTGAAAGACACACCCAGGAGTTGGCAGCAGCATAGGGAGCTCATATATTGCCTGAAAGACACACCCAGGAGTTGGCAACAGCATAGGGAGCACATATATTGCCTGAAAGACACACTCTGGACTTGGCAGCAGCATAAGGAGCTCATATATATTGCCTGAAAAACACATTGGAGTTGGCAGCAGCATTATGAGCCCATATATTGCCTGAAAGACACACCCAGGAGTTGGCAGCAGCAGCATTAGGAGCCCATATATTGCCTGAAAAACACATTGGAGTTGGCAGCAGCATTAGGAGCCATATATTGCCTGAAAAACACACTCTGGACTTGGCAGCAGCATAGGGAACACATATATTGCCTGAAAAACACACCCAGCAGTTGGCAGTAGCATAGGGAGCTCATATATTGCCTGAAAGACACACCCTGGAGTTGGCAGCAGCAGCAGGAGCCCAAACATTGCTTTAAAAAGACACTGGAGTTGGCAGCAGCAGGAGCCCGAGCATTGCTTGAAAGAGACATCGGAGTTGGCAGCAGCAGCGCAAAAATTGGCCTAAAGACAAACCCTGGAGTTGACGGCAGCAGTAGCAGCAGGAGCCCAAACATTGCTTGAAAGAGACACTGCAGTTGGCAGCAGCAGCCCAAAAATTGGCCTAAAGACACACCCTGGAGTTGGCAGCAGCAGCAGCAGGAGCCCAAACATTGGCTGAAAGAGACACTGGAGTTGGCAGCAGGAACCCAAACATTGACTGATAGACACACCCTGGAGTTGGCAGCAAAAAAAAATTGTCTGAAAGGCATACCCTGAAGTTGGAATCAGCAGGAACACAAAAATTGTCTGAAAGGCATACCCTGAAGTTGGCATCAGCAGGAACACAAAAATTGTCTGAAAGGCACACCCTGAAGTCGGCATCAGCAGGAACCCAAAAATTGTCTGAAAGGCATACCCTGAAGTTGGCATCAGCAGGAGCCCAAAAATTGGCCTAAAGACATAAATATGTTTTGAACCATTTGGAAAGTGTAAAACGTGGCACCATGCTGAATCTAGTCGCATGCATCAGGCATTGGTGGGTGGAAATCCTGGCTGATCCATCCCTGATTCATTTTCACAAAGGTGAGTCTCTCCACATTTTTAGTTGACAGACGAGTTCTCCTCGGCGTTACTATGGCCCCCGCCGCACTAAACACCCGCTCAGATGGCACGCTACTTGCCGGGCAGGACAGCTTTTCCAGGGCAAACTCTGCTAGTTGCTACCACAAGTCAAGTTTGGCTGCCCAGAAGTCCAGCGGATCCTCAAGGTGTGTTGGCATGGTCATGTCAAGGTATGACATGACCTGCTGGTTCAGATCCTGCTCCAGGTCTTCCTGCTGCTCATGAGTAGCCTCACTACGCGGGTGAAAAAAGCTACTCATTAGCGACTGAAGAGGCTGCTGCTGATGGAGCTGCTGCTGCTGCTCCTGCCAACCCCCCCAGCAGCCATGGCAGTGGAAGGTGAGCGCAGAGGTCCCCCCGAGTCAGACCTGCAAGAGTATGGACCATGACGCAGATAGGCATCGGCCAACTGGCTACGTAGAATGTCTGTGTAGTAGGTCAGTTTGTCCTCCCTCTCGGCGGGTTTAAAAAACGCCCCAATTTTGTGCCAGAAGTGAGGGTCCAATAAAGTGGAGAGCCAGAAGTCATCCCGCTGACAAATGGAAACAATTCTGTGGTCACTATCCAAGCGCTTGAGCATGCTTTGTGCCATTTGTGCAAGTGACTCGGAGGGACTACCTGTCTCCATCTCCACTGCATACTGCCACGGTGTGTCTGGGTCCCCTGTCTTGCCTTCCTCACAACCCTCTAGCTCCTCTGGCTGCTCCTGCACCTCCTCTCCTGTCAGCTGACTAGATAAACCAGCCATTTCGCCAAGCCTAAACTGTGCTTCACTGTGCCACTCCTCCTCCTCCTCCTCCAGTTCAGCTCCAACGGAGTTCATTTGGCCGTAAGATGTATACACCATGTCACCAGTGCCCTGACCAGCCATGGTTTCCAACGTGTGTTGTAGTACATGAAGCAGTGGAATCACGTCGTTCATCCTGTAATCCTGGCGACTGACAAATAAAGTGGCTTCCTCAAAGGGCCTGAGCAAACGGCAGGTGTCACGTATGAGCTGCCACTGGTTGACATTGAAGTTACACAGATTTCATCAAGAAATCCGTGATGGCTTTTCTCTGTTCGTATAGTCGGTCCAACATATGAAGGGTGCAATTCCAACGGGTGGAAACATCGCAAATCAGACTATGTTGGGGGATACCGTTCTGATGCTGTAGCTCAAGAAGGGTGTGCTTGGCGGTATAGGAGTGGCTGAAGTGCATGCAAAGTTTCCTTGCAATGGTTCCCATTTTCAGTTTTCTTGGAGTAAGCCATGTTTGTATTTCTTGATGAATACATTTTAGCAGTTTCTCCCCTGTGTTCGCCAAGACAAACCATGTGAAGCACAGCGTGACACCTCTGTGCCCTACACACATGGTAGACTGGAGGGGCACTGAGACTTGACCCTACAGTGGAGGGTGAGGAGATGGCGGAGAATGAGGAGGCTGAGTCGCACAGTGTCATAGGCACAACGCCCAGGGAGCGCGGAGGCCGAAGCGGCGTGACCTGTCCAAGTTGCTGCTGCTGCAAAGGAACCACATTCACCCAGTGGTCCGTAAACAACATGTACTGTCCCCGACCGTAGTTACAGCTCCAGACTTCGGCGCTGCCATGCACTTTGGTACACACTGACAGGCTCAAGGACTGACCCACCTTCTGTTCAACAAAATTGTGCAGGGCTGGTACTGCCTTCTTGGCAAAGAAATGACGGCTTGGGACTCTCCACCTCGGCTCGGCACAACCTATCAGTTCTCTGAAAGGTGCAGAGTCCACCACCTGAAAAGGGAGCGACTGCAGCACCAGCAACTTGGACAGGAGCACATTCAGCTTCTGCGCCGTAGGATGAGTGGGCGCATACTGCTGTCTCTTGGACAGGGCCTCACTGATGGATTGCTGGCGGGATGCATGACTTGGAGGAGGAGGAGCATCTGGAGCGACAGAGGATGGGTATGACGCACAGCTGCCTTTGGCTGAGGTGCTGGAGCCTTGGCTGGCAGAAAATGGGAGCAGCATGCCACTTGTTGAGGAAGCAGCCTGGACCACCTCTTGGGAGCCTCGGTTCTCCCAGGCCGCTTTATGGTGATGCAGCATATGTTGACGCAGGGCAGTGGTGCCAACATTTGGGCCCTGGCCATGCTTCACCTTCTGCCTACACATCTTGCATGTGGCCATGTTACCCTCCTGCGGATGCTTGATGAAAAACTGCCACACTGCTGAGTAGCTATTTTTCCCACCAACAGCCCGCACTGATTCACTGCTACTGCCGCAAACTCCAGGAACCCCTGCTCCACTACCTCCCGAGAAGGTAGTTTGCCGTGCAGCAAGTGATCTACCCCAGCCCCGCCCCCGTTTGGCTCCAGACTTTACATTTCTGCCCCCATGCTGACTGCCAACCATGCTGCTAACACCTTGCTGCCTCAGCTGCTGACTCCGGGGCAACCTGCGCCCCTCTTCTCCTTATGATGATGATGAAGCCCCTTCTGCACACGGCTCCCAAGTGCGATCGGCTTCATCATCATCATCAAGTTGTGTCTGCACGCCACTGATGTTCTCGGTTTCCTCAACAGTGTCTGGTGCAGGAGCTGGAACGCTTGCCACACCACCTCCCAAGCCACTCTCCACATCACTATTTGTCTGCCTAGTGAAAGAAGCCACCTCCATTTCTTGGCTGGGCATTAGCTGCTGACTGTCCTCTATCTGATCGTCCTCACTAAAGAGTGGAGATGAACCCAAAGCATAGGATACGTCGCTTGGGGAGGGAACGGCGTAGGACAGAGGCAATGGGAGGACAGGGACTGCTCCCGGGCAATGCCAACTCAGGGTTGTGTCAGAGGAACCTACCGACTGTAGACTGGGGGTGTCAGATGTAACTTGTGATGATGTGGATGACCGCGTTATCCAATCTACGACGGCAGATGCGTTACTGGTGGAGACACGGCCACTAGCAGATGCTCTTGCTGCCACTCGCCCCTAGTCTGCTGCGACCTCTGCCTGCTGAATCTAGGCCTCTGCCACTCCTCTGTGAACATCCTGGCACTTGTCTACCTGACATTTTTATGTATTTGAAATGCGCAACAGGCACTTTAAAAAATGTGTTTACTTTAAAAAGCAGAAGGTAAATAAACTGAGGAACTGCTTCTCTGTAACAGATACTATGAAAATTGGCAATATGGGATGCCCAGTGCTCAGGGGGTTTTAAAGCAGACACAAAAGCACTTTTAAAACTGTGGTCTAGTTAGATGAAATCAGCTGAAAGACATGCTTCTGTGTAACAGATACTATGAAAATTTGCAATATGGGATGCCCAGTGCTCAGGGGGTTTTAAAGCAGACACAAAAACACTTTTAAAACTGTGCTCTAGTTAGATGAAATCAGCTGAAAGACCTGTTTCTGTGTAACAGATACTATGAAAATTGGCAATATGGGATGCCCAGTGCTCAGGGGTTTCTAAAGCAGACACAAAAACACTTTTAAAACTGTGCTCTAGTTAGATGAAATCAGCTGAAAGACCTGCTTCTGTGTAACAGATAGGGTTAAATGTGCAGACATGGGAAGCAAAGTGCCCAGGGGTTTTTAAAGCAGACACAAAAACACTTAAAACTGTGGTCTAGTTATATGAAATCAGCTGAAAGACCTGCTTCTGTGTAACAGATACTATGAAAATTGGTAATATGGGATGCCCAGTGATCAGGGATTTTTAAAGCAGACACAAAAACACTTTTAAAATTGTGCTCTAGTTAGATGAAATCAGCTTTAAGAACTGCTTGTGTGTAACAGATAGGGTCAAATGTGCTAACATGGGATGCCCAGTGGCCAGGGTTTTTTTACAGCAGACACAAAAACAATTAAAACTGTGCTCTAGTTAGATGAAATCAGCTTTAAGACCTGCTTGTGTGTAACAGGGTTAAGTGTGCAAACATGGCATGCACAGTGGCCAGGGGGTTTTACAGCAGAAACAAAAGCAATTTAAAACTGTGATCTGGCTATTAAATCAAATAATAAAAAAGCTTTCTCTGTCACTTTATCTGCTGTCCCTGCCTCGATCTTTCCCTGGCTCTCTGTGGCTCTCCCTGGATCTCTGTTTTTCCATGTCTTTCCCTGTCTCTACCCAGCTCCGTTCTCACTGCAATACAACGATGAAATGCGCACCAGCAAGATGGCCGCCGCTTATATACCGCTGTGACGTCATGGGGTTCCTGGCTGCTGATAGGCTGCATGTGACCTTCCCATGATACCTTGCCCCAGGGCATATGTCCAGACATGTGCATCCACCATTTTACAATGCCTGTAATTGCAGTAAATGGAGTTTAAAGAAAAAATTTGATCAATCGAATCGCGGGGAAATTCGGATTTGTTCAGAACGAATTCGGGTTCTTCCGAATCGATTCGCTCATCTCTAGTCTGCAGTTGGCTAGTGACAGACCCAAAATCCAAAAGATTCGGAGAAGACTTTTATAAAGGATTGGGCCAAAATCCCTGCTACAGTGTCTGCAAACTTGGTCAAGAACTACAGGACACTTCTGACCTGTGTAATTGCAATTGCAAGATGTGATTTTTATAGTGTATCAAATACTTATTTTATGAAATTTAAAAAAAAAATCATACAATGTGATTTTCCCGAATTTTTATTGTCCCTTACAGTTGAAGTGTACATACAATAAAAATTATAGACCTCTCCATTCTTAGTAGGTGGGAAAACTTGCAAAACCGACAGTGTATCAAATACTTATTTTCCCCGCTGTATGTGCATCAATGTCAGGGGAAAGTGTTTAGTAGGACCACTGCCAAATCCATATCCATCTTCAAACGCTTCCCCATCATTGACTGATGGCTAGTGGCAAAGGTTTTATGGAAAGTCCTCAACCAAATGCCTGATTTTTAGTTGAATTTTTCTTTATCAGTCTTTTTATTGTGTATATTCGGAACATTATTCTAAGCATAATACTGCATTAAGCATACACAGAATTTAAAGATTACAGACAACTTAAGTCACAATCAGCTTATTCAGTACAGACAAGAAAATCGAATAAGATTCATGAGTTACTAAAGAAGTTCAATTCAAATAAATTAAAGAAAAATAATAACCCCTATGAGAGGAGAAAAGATGTAAGGGACGGGGGAGTAGAGGAAGGGGTCGAGGAAGGATCAGATGCTCATTAGGTTTACATCAAAATCTGTAGGCAGAAAATTCTGAACCCAAGGATTCCACACCTCCCTGAACAGCTCCAAAGTCCAATTGTGAATGGTGGACATTTTTCCATGGCCATAATGCAGTTAACCTTGTTTTTAAAGGCGTTGAAGCTCAAGGTGGGGGACCTCCATGGTGATTTTGTAAATTGACCTGAATAGGAAGCACAAAACTGCTTAGTACATACACAAGTCTAAGTGATTTTTTCCTGTTTTTGAACAACAAATGAAAAGCAATTGATGCACCTTATAATATGATCATGTAGTCAATCCTTGTTTTAAAAAAAGTTGCTGATAAATGTTTTAATTGTGTTTTTCAGGTCTTCGTTCCTCAGGCTGTATATAATTGGGTTAATCAGCGGGGTCACCGCAGTGTACATGAGTGACAGATATTTAGTAATCTTATGTAAATGTCCTCTTTTAGGTACCACATAAATACTAATCAGGGTGCCATAATAGATGCACACCACGGTCATGTGAGAGCTGCATGTTGAGAAAAGCTTCTGCCTTCCCAAAACAGAGGACATTTTAAAAATAGTGACTATGATGTAAATGTATGATACAACAATGACACAAAAAGGAACAACGGCAATAATAGCACCCATTAATTTCTCGGTTAGCTGTAACATGGTGGTATCAGTGGAGGATATTTGCAAGATGGGAAGAAACTCACAGAAAAAGTGGTCAATAATGGTTGGTCCGGAATACTCTAATGTTGTTAATATAAATGTATAAATTAGGACTACAAAACTAGGTAAAGTCCAACTGGTGATCACCATTATCCAGCAAAACTGGCGGCTCATTATCAAGATATAATGCAAAGGCCTACAGATGGCCAAGTATCTGTCATAACTCATCACTGTCAGAAGAAAACATTCTGAAATTTCTAAAATACTAAAGAAGAAAAACTGGGTGAGGCAATCAGAAAATGCCATTAGGAATTCTTTCAACAAAAGAGAATGCAGCATGTTAGGGAGAATAGTAGTTGCTAGAAGGATATCCAATATAGATAGATGGGAGAGGAAGAAGTACATGGGGGAATGGAGGGTCTTGCTGTAGAGTGCCAGCGTGATGATCAGGAGGTTTCCACATATTGTCATACAATACATCATCAGAAAAATAATAAAAAAACAAACTGCTACATTCTGAGGCGGTTGCAACCCTAAGAGATGGACAATTATCTTGGTTACATTATCCGCGCCCATTACCTAGAAATAAAAAGTAATATCCTATAAAACAGATTTTTTAAGTATGGTAAAAGTTTACAATTGATTAGGTATTGACCAGCCAACTAAAAAAGCAAAAAGGTATTCACCTTTTGTCCTCCACAGCTGATCAGTCCTAGTGTATCAATGAGCACTCTACTTGATCGCTAAGTTGCAACTCTCTTCACTAGCACTTCAGCATCATGATCATGCCTTTCTGTCATCAGTCATGGGTGTGGCCATGTCCTCTCCATTTATTGCAAAAACCTGAGATGACTCCTTTATTGTAGTGAATGGAGACTGCTTAGCCACACCCCTGTGACTGATGGCAGACGGGCTTGATCATGACACGGACGAGTTCCAACCCAGGTGGCAAGATACGCCATTCATTAATCGATTGAGGGGGTTATTTAAGAACGCCGGGTAGTGGTGAACGCAGGGCGCTGTACACAAAACCACATTTAAGAAAGCGAATCTGGTGAGCGTCTCTTTGAGAAATAGGGCAAATATTACATTTTATTTTATTGCCGATGCCCGGCATCCCCCTTTAAGATTCTCTGTCCCTAGCAAATATCACCCATTATTTTCGCCTGTAGCATGAAGGCTTTCTAGTCATAAACCCAGGAAACCCAGGAGAATTAGCATCTGTGAACCAAGTGCAGATGACAGACTCCCTGCTGACTCTTTCACACCTCTGGTCTGAAAAGGCTCTGATCCGCCTGAGACAAAAGTGACCCCTGGCTGTTAGCTTCTTCACATCAAAGATTACAGCACTGACACCAACACAAATCAGACCATAGCTGAGCCCTGTGTGTCCCAGCACCTAGCCAGGTACAGAACCAGAGTGGGCCCACAAAACCGCACGTAGAGGTAGGTTTCTCAAGGCCATGCTACAAGGGGAACCTAGAGAAATGGAGATCTAAGGTTCTGACCCATCTAGGGACTCCATCTTTGGGCTCATCAGATGCCCGGCGTCCAGCCTAGTCATTTGGTGCCATATTCAAAACCATATGACCCCCCTGCCCACAGTTAGAATCCCTAAAGGGTTTAGGTTCTAAAGCAGGTCCCACAGAGGTGGGAGGTGACAGTCCATCCCACAGAAAGGAGGGGGGTTAAACAGTCTCAAGGAATAAATGGGCATGATTCAGTTGTCATTCTCCGGAGAGGGGTCGCACGGCAGCGTGCTGGAGGTGTCCAAACCATCTGTAAGCTCTTGACATACCCCTCGTGGGAGCTCTTCATCACCACTCTACAACTGCTTCTTAAGGTAACTGACTGTTATATATCTCTGTGTGTAACTCACTGTAACCTGAAACCCACTACTCAGAACAGCATTTGTATCCATTCATATTCGATTATAGTCAAATGTTTGTTATCACTGCCTAGTTTGTGCTCATTGCATTAAAACCTTTATTTAACTTGAGCGATCTCTTTGCCTTAGCCAAGAATCTGTGTGTCCATAGGCTTTGGCCTGGTACTCAAATGGACTGGGGTTTGGAAAAGTGGGTTGCGTGTCCAGAGGTCCCTGATTGATAGTGGGATCACTAGATCTGAGGTTCCCTGACAGCCTCTAACAGCGCCACGTAGCGTCACATGTATTAATACAGGCAGCTCAGCCTATAGTGCAGGTGCTCTAGGCTCAGGAGCTATAGTAGTACCTATCGCTCTATAGCGCTCTCCCATACATTTCAATGGGGTTTCATTAGTTGTGTATAAACAGCGTGTTTGCCAATTTACATTTTTTATTTATTTTTTTGCTCCAATCATTGTATGACGTCTCCTGGCTGCAAACAAACACTTTTAGAAACTTTTTTGACTTTTTATATTTTTATGCAGAATTGTCATTACAGGTCTGGCACTAAAGTGTTAATGTCACAGTATTATAACAATGTCATTCCATGTGTTTGTTACAGGTGTATAGGTGTTCAAAAATAGAATGTAATCAGACAGTGTTAGAGCGCCCAGCTTTAGAGCGCTGCCGCTGTGTGTGTCAAGTGTTTTATTAAATATGGTTGGAAGCGCCAAGTGCCGGACGCACTAAGCTGGCGCTACCTCTCGCTCGCTGCAGCGCTATACTGTTTCTAGAGTGCCCAACACACATCACATTCATCAATGCCGGCCAGGTTACTAGAGCGACCAAAACACTCTGTTACAGTGCCCAATACCCGCTTACAGCGTCTACTAGCAGTCGTTCTAAGCGTCACTATACAGACACTCATCTGGCAATGCATGGAGCTAGTAGTGAATCAGCCTCCACGTTGCTTATAGCTGGAGTAGGATGGATTAGCTGCGGGGAGGGGGTCAAAAGTAAGTTAGTTTTTTTAAGTGTGGGGTCTATCCCATTTAATAGCAGTAATGGAGAAGCAGAAAATAGAAAAACAAAATGTGCCAGTTAAACAGAAACAGCGGGAGTAGAAAAGATGAAGAAGAATAGAAGGAATTAACTGAATTGGTCTAAAAGAACCAACAATAAGACAAACAGAAAAGAGAATGTAAAACATGAGTAGTGTATAGCTATAGTAGAGCGTTGAAAAAAGCAGTTGGGTTGAGTTAAGAGTAACAAAATTAAAGAGAGTGTAGAAAATAGTAAGGTAGAAATGTAGCTGTGGGGTAAAGAAGAAGCAGAGAAAGAAATGTATGGTTAAGTATAACTAAGGGGAAAGTAATAAAAAAAAGAGATTAAATAAGACTAGGGATTTAAAAAAGTTCAGGGAAATTAAACATTTTGGAAGTGACGGGTAAAGTAGAGAAAAGCAATTTTAGGGGAAAAAAAAAAAAAAGAAAAACGAAATGCCAAATTTAAAGCTAGAAGAAAGTTTTACTCTTGGAAGGTGAATTGAATAGTGGTTAATAATTAATAATCGAGCATCTTGAATTACAAAGAGGCAGTTTGAGAACATTTGGGAACCATGGGTGACAGACCTCACTCTGTGCAGGAGTCCAGGCTGGTGCTCCCCAACCACACACATAGAGTGTACATTCACATTTAACGGACTTGATCATGACACAGAGGTAGAGTTCCAACCCAGGCGGCAAGATACGCCATCCATTAATCGATTAAGTTGCTAATAGTTGGAGTAGGATGGCTTAGCTGCGGGGAGGGGGGCAAAAGTTAGTTTTTTTTTTTAAGTGGGGGGGTCTATCTCATTTAATATCAAAATGGAGAAGCAGAAAAATAGAAAAACAAAATGCGCCAGTTAAACAGAAACAGGGGAGTGGAAATGATGAAGAAGAATAGAAGGAATTAGCAGAGCTGGGCTAAAAGAACCAGCAAAAATACAAATAGAAAAGAGAATGTAAGACTTGAGTAGTGTATAAGAAAAAAAAGTTTAGCTTAGACAAAAGCAGTTGGGTTGGGTTAAGAGTAACGAAAATAATTAAAGATAGAGTAGAAAACAGAAAAATCAGGAATATATATGTAGGGTAAAGAAAAAACAGAGAAAGAAATGTACGATTGAGTACAACTTAGGGGAAAGTAAAGATTAAATAAGACAAGGGATTTTAAAAAGTTCAGGGACCGTAAACATTTTTGAAGGTAGGGTGAAGAGAACAGAGCATTCTTTAGTATATTTTAGGGAAAACAAAAGAAAATGTCAAATCAAAAGCTAAAAGAAAGTTAGACTCTTGAAAGGAGAATTGAATAGTGGTCAATAAATAATGATCGAGCATCTTGAATTACAAATAGGCAGAGTTTGAGAACATTTGGGAACATTGGGTGACAGACCTCGCTCTGTGCAAGAGTTCAGGCTGGTGACCCCCCCCCCCCCCCCCAAACATATATAATGTACATTTAAATTTAGGGAACCAAGAAATATGGGCATGGAAAAAGATGGAAGGAGCACAGAAAAAGAGCAAGACGGATAAGGAACAATGTTAGAAAATATAGAAAGTATAAGAACAAACTTCCAGCAGAGGTAGTTGAAAAATTGTGCATAAGCACGCATCTATCCTGAGATAAAGAGTACATACGGCATACACACTACAGTATACACAGACAAGAGAGTGATGAGGAAATGTGGAAATGAGAGGCAGAGAAGAAATGATAGGAAAAAGATCTAGAATTTAGAAAAGTCGAAACAAGAATGAGATGGACAGAATGTGGAAAAGTGATATAAAGGGAAGGTATAAAGAGACGGAAATCATTTGAGAAAAAGAGAAGGTGAAAGAGTAGAGATGAAAGAAAGTTATGGGAGAAATTTGGAAAAGAGACGGAGAAAAGGTGTCAAAAAATAAGAAGAATAGGGAATTTGAAAAAGAGAAAAACTAGGAGAGGATGTAAATAAATTGAGGACACAAAAAAGGGGAAAATTGAATAAGGGAGCTAGATGGATGGATAAACAAAAGGAGAAGGTGGAAATTTCAAAATGATAAGAGGGACAGACTAAAGAAAGGAAAACAAGGGGTAATTTGTAAATAAGAGAATAAGGACAGGGTAGAGGGGCACAGAAGTTTAGGACAATGCAATGTGTAGCCTAAGACAATGGGACAACAATTGTGCTCATCTTTAGTATAACTTTAAAGTAAACCTTCATCCCTGGCCTCTGTGCAGCTCCACAATATGACACAGGCTGTCACACAGATGCCAGACGAGCCGCATGAAGAAGGTGGGACCTAAAGGAGCAGTATCGCGAAATTTGCATTAAAAAAGATAAATAATTAAATAGCCACACAATAGCTTCTAACATGTGTCTAAATAATCTGGCAATAGAAAAAGGAAAAAATGTATGCCTTTCTTTTAAATTGTATAATTACAATGGCTCAGTCCATTTGCTGAATAGGGGGATCTGCTGGGTTGTATTTAGTGAGCTGCTTCATTTAGCCCACTGATCTCCTAGCAACACTTTACCTCAGAGGCTGACACTGTAATCAGTGGTAACGGCTGTGTGTGTGTGAGGTGCTGCTTTTGTTATGAGACCAGGTGACTCAAATGTGTAAAATCTATACAAAATAAACTAAACTAACTGAAAATAACTGAAATTCTTCTTTGAATAACTGTGCAGGAAAATCTAAAGGTATTAAAGTGGAACAAAACCCTGAGTGGCCGACCCTGAAGTCTATAAGACCCGGCCATTGACCTTCATCCTTGGGCATTCTAAATCAGGATGCCCCACTGTGTGAAACGACCCCTGGATAACCACAGATCCCCCCATTTTTCTGGCGCGCTCACGCAGATAGTCATTTAGACAGGCCGGGCGGCCAGGAAGGTTACTGCTCAGGCTCCCCATCTGCGTGCAAACAGCGCTGATTGGATGAGAGCCTGCGCATGCGCTGTGGGACAGGGAAAGGTACGTTTTCACAGGCGAACTTGGGGATTTCACATATCAGGGCATCCCAAGTCGGGATGCCCCTAGGGGCACAAAACAAAACTCCAGATAGTGAAAATCCTGGGTTGGGCTTTGCTCGAAACACACAAAGCTGAAAGAAAGATCATATGGAAAAATGTGTTGAGAAAAGAGAGAAAATAGTAAACTGAAAGATTCTGCAGCAGAGCCAACATGAAGGGAAAACTGTCAAAATCAGCTAAATGACATCTAGAGCTTTTTTCTCTGTTTTAGTTATATAAGTTCTGGCCAGGCAATGTTGCAATGTTGTTATCTTATGCTGGACGGCTGCCAGCACTGAACAGCTGATACTTTGATACATTGTTTCCCCCTCTCCTCAGCGTGGAACAGGCCAGAGTGTCGCCCCGACACTCAGCAGACATAAACATGAGCTATTAGTCTCCAGCTGCACAACACACACATCATTTTTTTCTACATTTGTAATTCTTACTCCAACACTTACCTACATTCAAAGTACCATTTAAATATAAGTCACCAAGAAAAATTTGCGATACTGCTCCTTTAAGTATACTGTACTATGGCATGCCTCACTGTGCACACAAGCCTGCTAGGGGCACAGAGGTTTTATAGAACAGCACCCACCAAGAAAATCAGGGAGGTGGTGGTGGGTTAATAGCACCCAGGGGCACGAAATGTCCCTGCTTGGGGCCCTGACTGTGATTGGGGCATTCTGCTCCTGGTGCCAAAAAGCAATTTCCTTATTTTCCACTTGCCCAGAGAGCCTCGCGCATTGTATTGGGTCTCGTGCAAACTGAGTGGGTTTTCTTTTATAAACTCTCTCGGATTTTTGGTGGTAAGGTTCATTTTGAAAGTATCCTCAAAAATCCTGAAAAATCATGCTAGGTCTTATTTTCGGGGAACACAAGGCTATCCAAAGTTATTCCACCTCTAGTTGATCTTTGGTAGGCCAAACCGGGAATAAACAAGCAAAGCCACCAAAAAAACTATATGATATCTGTATAGCTGTTGAATTCTCAATTTGCACGGGGACCTCTCTATTTCTCTATCTTAAGATGTCTGGCCGGGTTACATACAATACACAAAGTCTAACCAATTATGTAAAGAGAATAGGGGCTCGATTCAACAAAGGGCGAAAATTGATTTTTCGTGTGTTTTGTGCTTAAAAAGTTGCGATTTTGCTATATTTTTTTTACGAGTGATTCAGCTATCTGGAACCATTGTAAAACATGAGTCACTTGAATTAAATTCGAGTGCGATTGTAAAAGTGCAAATTAAATTAGTGGATCGAAAAATTTACTACTGCATTTTACAATTCGAAAATTTTACTACTGATTCAGGTGGACTTGATAAGCCACACACATGATATAAATTAGAGTGTTTCACACTAGTTTTTTGATGCAGCTTTCAGCAGGAGAAAACTCATTTTGCTCTTTCTCACAACGGAGCCCTTCTACTTTCCTTGCAATGGTAGTAAACTCTAATGGTAGTAAAAAATTAAATTCATAAGAAAAAAGCCAGAAAATTCCACTGTTTGTGAATCACTAGTTAGGAAGACAATGAAAGTCAATGGCACTTTTTACTCCTGAAAATATACTGAACTTTTTACCCTTTTTTACTAGTAGTAAAAAGTTCCATTGACTTTCAGTGTCTTCCTATCTGGTGATTTGGTAACAGTGAAATTCTCAGGCTTTTTTCTCATGAATTAAATTTTTTACTACCATGAGAATTTTTTTCAATGATTTGTGACTCGAGGCCATTGACTTCGAACATATTGCAGATGATGTGGCGCAGAGAAGGCGCACACTACCCATTCCCATTTTTTCGGACACGTTTGGAAGTGGATCAGCTGCCATATCAAGCACTTTTCCAGCTTACTAGGCAAAATCGTGCAGCTTTGGAATCCATATTTGGCACCATTAACTGGTAGAAGACCTTTGGTCGACCTTTGGGTTTTTACATTGCGGTGCACCAAAACCCAGAATAGTCAAAATCCTGGGTTTTGGTCCACGTTATAGTGTAAGCATAAGAATGGCGTACCATGAGGTTAAAGCTAGCAAAGAGCTGCTCCCTGCACCCAGGGACACGTGGTGCTATGTGAGAAAGCTTTGTATAGAAAACAATGGCCACATTTCTGCATTAAAGGAAACATTTTTAATACAGGTCCCTGGCAATCCAACCAACCCATTTATTTTCAACACTATCTGATATGAACATGTGAACATTGTACAACTCTCTGTTTAATGCATTCAATAAATACAGTATAAAATAAAGTTTGAAAGGGAAGAGGATGGTTGAAAAGAGAATAGTAAGCAGAAGAATATAAAATAAAAAAGAAGGAAAACAAAAGGGGAAAATAAAAAAGGGAAGAGTTCAACTAAGAGAAAAAAAATCTGACTAAATACTAACAACCCTTACAAGTACACATCATAACAGAGACAGAAACATCTAAAATAACAAATAATATGACTTTACTGGCATATGAGATCAGTAACAGACAGATTCTTATAGACAGAACTTATAATAAAGGCAAAATAAATTTGTGTCGCTTTGACTCTAGTAGAGCTAAGCACCGCTTATCATGGGTTTGCATTTCTGGCAATTAAAGGATTGATTGTCTGATTATTCCAAGCGCTGTTGCTTTTATATCAGAGCAAGGTGAATTAATGAAGCCACTGTGAATATAAATTGGTTTACAGATACTATTGGAAGAGATCCCAATGGCATTCATTAAAATAAATGACTACAGTGTTGTTTTTTAGACAAAACAAAATGAGTAGCCAGCCTTTCACGTAATGTATTGGGTAATTCAACAGTTACTAAAGAACGCCACTGGGGTAAGTGGCAAAAATGGGGCGGCACTGATGTAATTATTAGTCCTAGGTGCACTGCCCTGTGGGGTGTGCCCCAAAATGATGCACACAAAATAGAATGGCCTCCACCCACTCCCAAATCCAAACCCCACAGAGACTGACTCTTGCACTCAAACAATAATAATCTAGTGTATTTTATTGTACATGATTAAAAATACACATAATAAAAACAAGCTAACTGTGCCATAAGAAATAGTGCCACCGGGGAGAGCCTGTACTCCTATCAAATACCTAATACATTTACAGTGTTAGTGGACCATGTAACTAAACTATCTCTGTACCATATATACATATATTAGATCCTAAAGTGACAGTGCTTCTCTCAGTGCATACATCTCAAGAAAATCATCAAAAAGTAAATAAATCTTGCTAGTGCAAGTTTAACAAAAGCCACAGTACAGAGTTAAAGTGCAACAGTAAAATAATATATATATATATATATATATATATATATATATATATATATATATATATACCGCGCTGTGAATTAATTATTAACAAATAAACAATCGTGAAAAAATCTTTTTGAACATAAAAACTCTTAAACCAGCAACACGTGCTTTACTTAAATCCCACCATTAAGTACATAAACAACAATAAATAAAAAGGCACAGAGCTAATATAAATTCAATTAAAGTCCTCTTTAAAGTCCTTTAAAGGTTAACTGCGCTTCTAAATCCACCAAGTGCATCAAAAATCCAATAGTGTACCACCACCACTGATTTGGTACCCTTACCAGATGTAATTGGATCAACCAGCAATTTCAGCAATCACGCAGACAATTCCTCCAATCAGCTCCACCACCTGGGGTCCGTTTTCTCAGATATAGGATGGCCAGCCAAAATTTCCAAAGCCTTAAAACCAGGAGACTTGATGCCAGCGGGAACTGCATCGGTAGGACAGAGTTGTACAGCGCAGTCTCTTATCCCACAATGGCTGTTATCATTCCAGAAGGGGCAGGGTTTGTTGAGGTTAACCTTGTAGTATCGGAAATAATCAGTTTCCAGCAGTTTCTGCAATTTTGGGAACAGCTTGTTATTATTAAACTGCCGCCAGCAGCTGCTTCTGCCAGGTCACAGGCTACCTGGACGATTGCACTTGTGATGTGGAGACTATAGACCAGTTTAATAATAACAAGCTGTTCCCAGAATTGCAGAAACTGCTGGAAACGGATTATTTCCGATACTACAAGGTTAACCTCAACAAACCCTGCCCCTTCTGGAATGATACCAGCCATTGTGGGATAAGAGACTGCGCTGTACAACCCTGTCCTACCGATGCAGTTCCCGCTGGCATCAAGTCTCCTGGTTTTAAGGCTTTGGAAATTTTGGCTGGCCATCCTATATCTGAGAAAACGGACCCCAGGTGGTGGAGCTGATTGGAGGAATTGTCTGCGTGATTGCTGAAATTGCTGGTTGATCCAATTACATCTGGTAAGGGTACCAAATCGGTGGTGGTGGTACACTATTGGATTTTTGATGCACTTGGTGGATTTAGAAGCGCAGTTTGAAGGACTTTAAAGAGGACTTTAATTGAATTTATATTAGCTCTGTGCCTTTTTATTTATTAAAGTGCAACAGTGCCAAACAGAAAAAAGTAAAAAATGCTTACTGATAACTGAGATAGGATGGCCCCCCCAGGCTGCAGCCAACGCGTTTCGAGCCTTGCCAGGCTCTTGCTCACGGGCAGTGATGGTGTATCCCGATGGTGAAGGCTCGAAATGCGTTGGCTGCAGCCTGGGGGGGCCATCCTATCTCAGTTATCAGTAAGCATTTTTTACTTTTTTCTGTTTGGCACTGTTGTACTTTAACTCTGTACTGTGGCTTTTGTTAAACTTGCACTAGCAAGATTTTTTTACTTTTTGATGATTTTCTTGAGATGTATGCACTGAGAGAAGTACTGTCACTTTAGGATCTAATATATGTATATATGGTACAGAGATAGTTTAGTTACATGGTCCACTAACACTGTAAATTTATTAGGTATTTGATAGGAGTACAGGCTCCCCCCGGAGGCGCTATTTCTTATGGCACAGTTAGCTTGTTTTTATTATGTGTGTTTTTAATCATGTACAATAAAATACACTAGATTATTATTGTTTGAGTGCAAGAGTCAGTCTCTGTGGGGTTTGGATTTGGGAGTGGGTGGAGGCCATTCTATTTTGTGTGCATGTATTGGGTAATGATAAGGTTCAGGTTAGGGTTCGGTCAAAAAGACTTGAATAGCAGCAATCTTTAGGTCAAATTTTTTGGTTGTAAGGGGGTAGGGCGCGTATTGGTAGGGCGCGTCAGGTGCAGATCGTGGAAATTGGTCTGTTACAAGTGTCCCTGGGTACTTAAATGGTGAATAGTAATTCTTTACAGTCATCTGATTTGTAGAGCATGTTCGCAGGAGGCCAGATGCGTCTGTGTTTCTCCTCTGTTAGTCCATGCGTTTAATCTCTTCTGCACTCTGAATCCAAGAGCCCAGCTGTTTATGACCAGAAGTTCATGACAACGCAAATTTTGCTATCGGACCCCAACACTGATTTCAGCCAGAAGTCTGTGCCGGGATTCAGCCACACGGAATAGCAAGTTGATGGGCTGCTTTTTTAGGGTGTTTTTTATGATTTTTCGTTAGATACCATTTTTTTTTTGTCTCTTCTCCCCAGCACATTCAGCATAGGGGTTCCTAATCAAGGGCCTTCAAGACCAGACCGCCAACCCCCAGCCCTGGTGGTATACTAACCTATATGACCTTCAGCACACCACACCCTGGGAGAACACTGGGCCAATGCCAATTGGCACTAGAGGCTCGATTCAGAGAGACACCCAAAAACTTTCGGTTTGGTGCCGACGTCGTAAGATTTTCAAAATTTCCCGCTCTCGCATGAACGTTCGATCGATTCTATGCATGCTTCGTAAACCTTCCGTAGCGCGTCCGTGTGCTCGTATGCCAGAGTACGCAGACGAGGATGTCATTTTCCATCGAAAATGTTCAGATTCATTTTTCACAACTACCAACGTAGCCTTTCGTTTTTGCCCTTTTCCCATTGTATCCTCACACGAATCCTATCATTTTCCCGCTACATCCTGCTTCATTTTTTCCTAAAATATCTGTCCAGACGAAATTCTTACGATATTGCGCCTGCGCACTACAAACTTCTCTCATTAAAGTGCTCGCCTACATAATTTCACTTCCATCACTAAACTCACCCTAACCACTTCGCGCTATCCTGCCTTTTCCCTTGAGGTCCCTTAAAGCTCACCCTAACCACTTCGCGCTTTGTTTCTTCTTCCATTTTCACACCCTAAAACTTACCCAAATCACTTAGCGCCTTGTTTCTTCTTCCATTTTCACACCCTAAAACTTACCCAAATCACTTAGCGCCTTGTTTCTTCTTCCATTTTCACACCCTAAAACTTACCCAAATCACTTAGCGCCTTGTTTCTTCTTCCATTTTAGGTCCCTAAAACTCACCCAAATCACTTAGTGCCTTGTTTCTTCTTCCATTTTCACACCCTAAAACTTACCCAAATCACTTAGCGCCTTGTTTCTTCTTCCATTTTCACACCCTAAAACTTACCCAAATCACTTAGCGCCTTGTTTCTTCTTCCATTTTCACACCCTAAAACTTACCCAAATCACTTAGCGCCTTGTTTCTTCTTCCATTTTAGGTCCCTAAAACTTACCCAAATCACTTAGCGCCTTGTTTCTTCTTCCATTTTCACACCCTAAAACTTACCCAAATCACTTAGCGCCTTGTTTCTTCTTCCATTTTCACACCCTAAAACTTACCCAAATCACTTAGCGCCTTGTTTCTTCTTCCATTTTCACACCCTAAAACTTACCCAAATCACTTAGCGCCTTGTTTCTTCTTCCATTTTCACACCCTAAAACTTACCCAAATCACTTAGCGCCTTGTTTCTTCTTCCATTTTAGGTCCCTAAAACTTACCCAAATCACTTAGCACCTTGTTTCTTCTTCCATTTTCACACCCTAAAACTTACCCAAATCACTTAGCGCCTTGTTTCTTCTTCCATTTTCACACCCTAAAACTTACCCAAATCACTTAGCGCCTTGTTTCTTCTTCCATTTTCACACCCTAAAACTTACCCAAATCACTTAGCGCCTTGTTTCTTCTTCCATTTTAGGTCCCTAAAACTTACCCAAATCACTTAGCGCCTTCTTTCTTCTTCCATTTTAGGTCCCTAAAACTTACCCAAATCACTTAGCGCCTTGTTTCTTCTTCCATTTTAGGTCCCTAAAACTTACCCAAATCACTTAGCACCTTGTTTCTTCTTCCATTTTCACACCCTAAAACTTACCCAAATCACTTAGCGCCTTGTTTCTTCTTCCATTTTAGGTCCCTAAAACTTACCCAAATCACTTAGTGCCTTGTTTCTTCTTCCATTTTCACACCCTAAAACTTACCCAAATCACTTAGCGCCTTGTTTCTTCTTCCATTTTCACACCCTAAAACTTACCCAAATCACTTAGCGCCTTGTTTCTTCTTCCATTTTCACACCCTAAAACTTACCCAAATTACTTAGCGCCTTGTTTCTTCTTCCATTTTAGGTCCCTAAAACTTACCCAAATCACTTAGCGCCTTCTTTCTTCTTCCATTTTAGGTCCCTAAAACTTACCCAAATCACTTAGCGCCTTGTTTCTTCTTCCATTTTAGGTCCCTAAAACTTACCCAAATCACTTAGCGCCTTGTTTCTTCTTCCATTTTAGGTCCCTAAAACTTACCCAAATCACTTAGCGCCTTGTTTCTTCTTCCATTTTCACACCCTAAAACTTACCCAAATCACTTAGCGCCTTGTTTCTTCTTCCATTTTAGGTCCCTAAAACTTACCCAAATCACTTAGCGCCTTGTTTCTTCTTCCATTTTAGGTCCCTAAAACTTACCCAAATCACTTAGCGCCTTGTTTCTTCTTCCATTTTCACACCCTAAAACTTACCCAAATCACTTCACGGACATCACAATCTTGATTTTCAAATATGTCATTGTCCCCTTGTTTTTGTTAAATGTATGTGTGCAAATAAATGGGACAACATGTTTTTTTTGTTTTTTTTGTATTTATTGGTCAATTGCCATTTTTTTAAAAAATTTTTGGCCCAACTTTGGCCATAAAAAATTAAAAACTATATACAAATTGTTTGTTGGTAATTAAAAATATATACACTATTTTTTTTTAAAAAACTTTAAAAACTATATACAATAAAAACTTTTTTTAAAAAAATAAAACTATATACAAAAAACTTTGGTGTTTAACCAATAAAACTATGTACAAATCAAACTATTTACAAATCTACAGGGCCAGGAACCAGGACACTAGTCTTCCTCTTCTGTTGTCCCCAACGTGTCCCGCATCGCCTGCAGATCGGCCACCAACTCAAGGACCCTCCGATTCATATCAGCAAGTCGCTGTCTTGTGGTCCCTGCCAAAAAATCAGAAAAACAAATTATTCGGAGAACAATACATGTTTCTCACCTGTGGATTTAATGTATTTTAATAAACAAATTAACTATAATGCACAGATGTCATTAATGACAGGAATTAAGGTTAGGAAGTGGCCACAGGTCATTAAGCTAATTAAGTGGCCACAGGACAGTTGGGCAACTAATTAAGCTAATTCAGTGGCCACAGGACAGTTGGGCAACTAATTAAGCTAATTCAGTGGCCACAGGTCAGTTGGGCAACTAATTAAGCTAATTCAGTGGCCACAGGACAGTTGGGCAACTAATTAAGCTAATTCAGTGGCCACAGGACAGTTGGGCAACTAATTAAGCTAATTCAGTGGCCACAGGTCCCTCTTATATTGGCATTGACTAGGGCATTATGTGTTTTGGTGTTCATGGGAATTTAGACAGAAATCTCTATAATGCCATGACTACTTACTTGGTTGGTGGCCGAGAGATGGCTCGTTGGGGACAACACCCTGAGGTCCTGGTTCCTGGCTCTGCTGTGAAGAAGTGCCTGTAGAAACATGGGCCAAATGGTTAGTTTGGATGTCTGATTCCGCAGTCCTCAAATGTTTTTAGCTAAGTCTGGGTCACATCACTCAACTTCTCCAGGGTCTTGTGGGCTCCTATCTGCTGCCTCCTCACCCACTACTTCACCCGCAACCGACACATCTACAAATACAGAATATAGGATTCGGTTTGGTGATATCAGGAGCTAGCAATTATATGTTTGGGTGTAGACATGAAGAGTGACATACCAGAGGATCCCGCATGCGTGGCAGGGTACGACTGCCTGCCCACGCTGTGCCGCCCCTCCTCTGTGGTAAGGTCCAGGGGCTGGTCTGAGGAGGCCACAGAGGAGGGGTCGGCCCGTCGCCCTGGAGATCCACCACCTTCACTCCCAGCTGCAGAATCATGCAGCACTGGTCGGCCTGTGCGCCTCCGGGTGCGGCGAATTCTGTAATCCATTTCCAACACTACAAAAGAGAAGGCATTATAAATAAAAGGCCTAAATTCTGTCCTAGTTACATCTTGCATGCAAGCGCTATGTACTTACTTGGGAAATGGATTCCAAAAAACCTCCGCACCCGGGGCATGTGCAGTCGCTTCAGGTCCGACCAATGCTGCATGATCTGTGTGTGGGTGAAGGTGGTGTCGGTCTGGTGTTGTATCTCCGAGATGATCTCTAGGGCGACGTTTCGTTTGGCAAACGAGTTGGGCAGGTAGTCGTACCTGCGCTCCAGCATGGTCTGCAAAACAAAAAACAAACATAGCAAGAACTCAGAAATGCATATGTAGAAGAGGCAACAATACATTATTTGGTTCAATCACATGAACACATACACACACACACTTTTAGGCTAAGTTAACTTTCAAATATGGCAGCACTGTCGTTTGGCACGTGTGTGGCGTGCGCTTGGTTGTGCATGTAGTCGAACCAAAGCTTTAACAAAAATATTACTTTATGCGCATCCTTAACATGTAGAGCAACAATTAACAATCCAAGCAAAGTCGTTAAAAGACACTTACAAGCATGATTATCTCTTCTTGTTGGCGGGTGAAGATAGTGGGCGCCATCTTTCTTCTTCTTCTAGGCAGCAGATAAGCACGGCCCCAGCGGTTTCCGGGTTTCGCACGGCCGTGCGAACGGCCGGACGTGCGCGTAAGCGAACGCGTAGGCGTCACACGCCGGAGACCTTATTTAAAGGTCCCTGCACACACAGCTCATTCTCTTTGAGAGTCCACACAAAATGGCACCCAAAAGAAAACTTCCAGCAAAGAAGCAGAGCAAGCAGGCTGAGCAGGGCGAGGGTCCGCAAACAAGGTCTCAAGAGCCTAAAGCCCGACTAAGGGCTACCACCAAGGCTGCGGCAAAAAAGGAGGTTGCAGCACCACCACAACCAAGGAGCAAGGTAACCAAGCCTGCTAAAACTCATGGCCCACAGATGGGTAAGAGGGGACGAAGCCCCACCCCACCCTGCCCCACATCACCCCCCCCACGTGGCACCAAGGCCATAGGCAAAGGCCAAAAACACCGGGCCAGAAGCCGCAGCAGGGGCCGAACCACCTCCCGGTCCAGAAGCCGCAGCAGGGGCCCAAGGCGCCGCAGGGGCCGAACCACCTCCCGGTCCAGAAGCCGCAGCAGGGGCCCAAGGCGCCGCAGGGGCCGAACCACCTCCCGGTCCAGAAGCCGCAGCAGGGGCCCAAGGCGCAGCAGGGGCCGAACCACCTCCCGGTCCAGAAGCCGCAGCAGGGGCCCAAGGCGCCGCAGGGGCCGAACCACCTCCCGGTCCAGAAGCCGCAGCAGGGGCCCAAGGCGCAGCAGGGGCCGAACCACCTCCCGGTCCAGAAGCCGCAGCAGGGGCCCAAGGCGCCACAGGGGCCAAACCAGAACACGCTCCAGAAGCCCGAAAAGCCGCCAAAGGCCAACGGCCCCCTCCCCCCCGCACGTGGCTCAAAAACTAAGGCCAAGCAAACCACCTCCAAGGCCCCACAGACCCAGCCAACCACCTCCAAGGGCCCACAGACCCAGCCAACCACCTCCAAGGGCCCACAGACCCAGCCAACCACCTCCAAGGCCCCACAGACCCACAGCAGCAGCTCAAGCTCGCCAACACCCTCTCTTGCTCGCCCACATTATCCTCCGGCACAGGTTGGCATGCATTCACCCTATGCCACATCTACACCTGCAACTTCAGGGTCCACCCAGCCAAGAACACCCAGTCCCTTCCCAAGTCCAGTAAGATCAACAGCCAGCCTCCAGTCCTTGAGGTCTCCTCCATCCCCCCAGGCCAGAATGTCACCCCATTTGCAACCAAGCAGTGAGGAGCCACAACCACCCTGAAGAGGGCGCAACTTGCACAGAGGACACTTGGGTGGCCGTTTTGCTGAGTCCCAAACTCTGGCATTGGCTACTGGGCTCACCTTACATTTTGATGAGCTATATGGTAGAAGATCAAAACACACCAGTAAACAGCGCAAAACTGAGATTTTTGAAGAACTCACCAGGCAAGTCAATGCAGCGGGTGAGGAACGTAAAGATATGGACCAGATTCAACGGAAGATTTCGGACCTGAAATATGCAGTGCGGAAGAAAGAGAATCTAAGGCGGATGCACAGGTACATAGCTAATGTTTGGGTTTTTATTATTCTTGTCTGTCCATCAGTGCGCTTAATTATGCTTACTATGTTTTTCAGCGAAACAACTGGCGGAGGTTTCCCAACCAAAATGCGATTTACACCGGCTGAGGAGATGGTGCTGTCCTTATTACATCCCGTGGCCTTAGAGGGACACTCGGGCCAGCAGGACACCGACAACCCACCAATTCCTGCAGGTTAGTAATGTCTGAATGACCACACAAATGTATTGAAACATACACATACGCAGCACGGGCTAGCTAAGCACATGGCTGTAGGGGGTGGGAGCAAGGGCTAGCTAAGCACATGGCTGTAGGGGGTGGGAGCAAGGGCTAGCTAAGCACATGGCTTGAGGGGGTGGGAGCAAGGGCTAGCTAAGCACATGGCTCGAGGGGGTGGGAGCAAGGGCTAGCTAAGCACATGGCTCTAGGGGGTGGGAGCAAGGGCTAGCTAAGCACATGGCTGTAGGGGGTGGGAGCAAGGGCTAGCTAAGCACATGGCTGTAGGGGGTGGGAGCAAGGGCTAGCTAAGCACATGGCTGTAGGGGGTGGGAGCAAGGGCTAGCTAAGCACATGGCTCTAGGGGGTGGGAGCAAGGGCTAGCTAAGCACATGGCTCTAGGGGGTGGGAGCAAGGGCTAGCTAAGCACATGGCTCGAGGGGGTGGGAGCAAGGGCTAGCTAAGCACATGGCTCTAGGGGGTGGGAGCAAGGGCTAGCTAAGCACATGGCTGTAGGGGTTGGGAGCAAGGGCTAGCTAAGCACATGGCTCGAGAGGGTGGGAGCAAGGGCTAGCTAAGCACATGGCTCGAGGGGGTGGGAGCAAGGGCTAGCTAAGCACATGGCTCTAGGGGGTGGGAGCAAGGGCTAGCTAAGCACATGGCTGTAGGGGGTGGGAGCAAGGGCTAGCTAAGCACATGGCTCGAGGGGGTGGGAGCAAGGGCTAGCTAAGCACATGGCTCTAGGGGGTGGGAGCAAGGGCTAGCTAAGCACATGGCTCTAGGGGGTGGGAGCAAGGGCTAGCTAAGCACATGGCTGTAGGGGGTGGGAGCAAGGGCTAGCTAAGCACATGGCTGTAGGGGGTGGGAGCAAGGGCTAGCTAAGCACATGGCTCGAGGGGGTGGGAGCAAGGGCTAGCTAAGCACATGGCTCTAGGGGGTGGGAGCAAGGGCTAGCTAAGCACATGGCTCGAGGGGGTGGGAGCAAGGGCTAGCTAAGCACATGGCTCTAGGGGGTGGGAGCAAGGGCTAGCTAAGCACATGGCTGTAGGGGGTGGGAGCAAGGGCTAGCTAAGCACATGGCTCGAGGGGGTGGGAGCAAGGGCTAGCTAAGCACATGGCTCGAGGGGGTGGGAGCAAGGGCTAGCTAAGCACATGGCTCTAGGGGGTGGGAGCAAGGGCTAGCTAAGCACATGGCTGTAGGGGGTGGGAGCAAGGGCTAGCTAAGCACATGGCTCGAGGGGGTGGGAGCAAGGGCTAGCTAAGCACATGGCTGTAGGGGGTGGGAGCAAGGGCTAGCTAAGCACATGGCTCGAGGGGGTGGGAGCAAGGGCTAGCTAAGCACATGGCTCGAGGGGGTGGGAGCAAGGGCTAGCTAAGCACATGGCTCGAGGGGGTGGGAGCAAGGGCTAGCTAAGCACATGGCTGTAGGGGGTGGGAGCAAGGGCTAGCTAAGCACATGGCTCGAGGGGGTGGGAGCAAGGGCTAGCTAAGCACATGGCTCGAGGGGGTGGGAGCAAGGGCTAGCTAAGCACATGGCTGTAGGGGGTGGGAGCAAGGGCTAGCTAAGCACATGGCTCGAGGGGGTGGGAGCAAGGGCTAGCTAAGCACATGGCTCGAGGGGGTGGGAGCAAGGGCTAGCTAAGCACATGGCTCGAGGGGGTGGGAGCAAGGGCTAGCTAAGCACATCGCTCTAGGGGGTGGGTTTGTTAGGAGTGCTCATTTTGACTAGGGAGTGTCATGGGTGTGGCCTGGTAATGTGCAAATTGACATCCACATACATGATGTTTAATGAAATTTGTGAAAAATATGTCACTTCGAAGTGTAGAAAAGGAATGGGTGCTATGTATTAATTGACTAGCACACGCCACAATAACATCTTTGACTGTTGGTCAATTTGGTTGGAGCTGGTTTAGTTGCACAACTGATTAAGATGGTTTTCTAGGAAGGTTTTATGCCATACAAATGTTCCCCAACAGAATCATATTGTAAGTGTTTTTTCCCACCTTAGTGTGTTAACTTCCTCCCCTTAAAGGGATGTTGCAACTCACACATCAGCCATTCTTTGCATGTTTGTTTTTAGACACGTGACCAATGTGTCTAGTCTGGTTTAACAATCCATGCACTAATGTAATGGGATTCCTAGGGAATGCCAAGTGGCCACGTTGTGGGAGGGGCCCTTACTGCTTTGCCACGTTTCTTGGATTACCATAAGTGTTCTTAATCATAAACTATGCATAGTTGTGTGTATTAATCGCTCTTTTTCTTCTAAAGCAGGCCAGCATCATCCCTCAGCTAGTGGGGACTCCTCTGCCATGTTACCGCGTCCGTCTTCTTCCGCGCTGCATAGGACCCAGGATCCGATATCTACGGTAAGTGTATTTGGATGCTGTTGTGTATGCATGTAGGTTGCCATGTTTGGCTTGTGTGGTTTTTATAGGTATTCCACACACTGAACCTGTTTTTTTTTACATGTCCCCAACAGAGCCACACACTGATGGAGCAAATCCAGGAGCAGGAGGAAGATGGAAGCTTCATAGGAGATTCTGAAGATCTTCCCCTGGGACAGAATCTGCAACTGTCCCAAAATGTGTCTCCGCCAAATCCACAGCAGCAGAGTGAAGCTGGCTGCATGCTGCCTGCACATCGTGGGCAGCATGCAGAGACTGACCCTCCAGTCCCCAGTTTCACATCTGCTGCTGAGGATTTGGCGAGCACACCTGTGGCTGTTGGGGGTCCTCGAGCAACATCATCTGCACGCCCCACAACCCGGGAAATTGGGCGGCGTACTCAGCAACGTCGCCCAGTTTCCCAGGGGAGGGGCGTGCAGATGATGGAGTCAGCATGGCACCATGAGAGGCGCCTTTTTCGCCGCCAAAACCAACAAAATCAGGAGCATATTAGGGGCCAATTAGAGTCCCTAAATACTACCTTCAGTGCCGTGCTGACTGAATTGAGGACCCATAACAGCCACATGGCCAACTTGACTTCTGAAATAAGGTCAGGCATGGCCGAAATGCACAGTAACCAAAGACACATTTTGGAACAGTTGCAGATTCTGAATGCCACACAGGCCCATGTTATGGCCCCCCCCCCCACCAAGGGCCCCAACCTGGGTTCTATGGGCATCACACATATTAAGGTGTGTTAGGCATGAATCTGGTCCATATCTTTGCGAAACCTACCCACTGGATTGACTTGTCTGGTGAGGCCTAAAAATCTCAGATTTTGCGCTGTTCTTGCTCGGTTGTTTTTGATTATCCACCATATAGCTCATTCAAGGCCTGAGGTAGCCCAGTAGCCAATGCCAGAGTCCAAGACTCACTGAATCGGCCACTTAAGGTGTTGCGCGGCTGCCATGGCCACAATAACATTTGTGGTGGCTCCTCATGTTTGGCGGCATGATTGGGTGACATTCTGGCCTTAACATCTAAGACCTTGGACCCTGGCTGTGATTGTACTGGATTTGGATTGGGACTGGGTGTTCTTGTTTGGGTGGCCCACTGACTTACAGGTGTAGATGTGGCATAGCTAGGTTTGCTTTCAACCTGTGTCGGTGGAAAATGTGGGCAAGCAGGAGAGGGATTAATTTTGTGCTATTTACTTTGTGTACAAATGTATGGAACATAATTGCATGTACAGGTGTTGGCCCAAAGTATGTGAGGGGCACTCACCTCCGATTCTGTTTGTCTCACATATACCTTTTACTAAGTAGTAAACATTTTGGTTTGAACAAGCTCATGTGTGTGGTGTTTTGATATAGAAATATGAGTTCAAGTTGGCACCAAAACAAACAATAACCAAGGTCTACAAATAAATACTCAAACATATTTTTTTTTTTGGGTTGCACAAATTCATTATTGTTTACTTCATAATGAAATTAAACATAGCCAAACAAACCAAAAAAAAAAAAAACACAAATTAAACTAAAAACTAAATTAGGAAAAATGTGTGGCTATTAAATTTGCCCGCACGGCTTGCCCAGACGCACTTGGCTGGCCCACATAGGCGTCGTCTGCCTCATCGGAGGGTGGAGAGGGTGGGCAATCCAGATATCGGGGGACCCTTTGCATAATGGCTAAATTATGGAGCGCGGCACATGCCATTATAATGTCAATGACCTTTTTCGGGTCATACTGCAGGGAGCCCCCAGTGTGGTCCAAGCACCGAAACCGGGTCTTGAGGAGTCCAAAGGCCCTCTCCACCACTGCCCTGGTCTTTCTATGTGCACGGTTATAGGCCTCTTGTGCTGGAGTTTGTGGCCGGAGGACCGGAGTCATGAGCCACGGCAGTAGTGGATACCCCAAATCTCCTAAATAACCACAAAAAAAAAAAAAAAATAATAACAGTAAATCATACATTGCCACGCAACATTCCTACTGCAATAAAAATAAAAGAGGTATGTGACATTGTCACACAAACATGAGCATACAGATTGCAGATGCTAAACCAAGAATTAAACATATGTGATAGATGTGGGTCAAAAGTAGTCAAATAATACTGGGGATGGTGGGCAATCAGGCAGACTGTTAGCAGCTATTGTTTCCTGCCTGTGCTGCAGAACAATGTAGTATGGTCTAACTTGACCTGCCCCTTTATAATTCTTGGCTTACTCAAAAACCGGTGTAAGCCGGCCCCTGCACTTTATCCCGCTCACCTCTACTCAGTAAGTTAAATGCATGTAAGCAAAGATGGCGCTGACTCTCTGGTAAAGTCAATAACAGATTTGTAAAGAAAATGGTTTAGAAGGCTGTTTCAGACTTGGCCTCACATTACACTTCTTAATTAAAACAATGCAGGCCAAAAAATTTTGCAGCCAATGGAGTTTGTCTAATCTAATGGTTACAGTGTGCTTACACATGTTCACAAGGTGAGGGGCAAGGCAGCGTTTATGAAAGGTAAATCCAACCTAAAACTTTGCCATACATATACAATCCAAATCGATAATTTGAGCCAACTTACCAAGGAGCCATGCACCCGCAAATTCCCCTGACTCAAACCGGCGGAATAATCCAGATCTGCGCAGGATATACGCATCATGGGCTGAGCCAGGGTAGCCTGCCAGGACGCTCAGAAAGCGCAGGTCCTGGGCCACCACCGCTTGCACATTCAGCGAATGGCCCATTTTGCGATTTCTGGTTAAAAAGGAAACAGAAACCACAAAAAAATTACGTTTAGTAAACAAATCCAACGCACACTTCCAACAGCCTATGTCAAAATGTAACATGTAAAAGAAGAACAATGTTTAAGCCTTGACAGTCTTACTTGTTCTATTAAAAGGACACTTACAAATGTTTTACTTTGAAATAACTAACTTTGGAACTAATTTATAAATAAGGGCCGTTGGTGCACATACACTCTTGGCAAGGAGGGAGCATTAGCAAGGAGGGAGTGATTGCAATGAGGGAAGATGTAAAATCAGAGAGTATATTAACCTAGAGGGACTAAACAAAAGGAGGGACTATTGCCAATGAAAGTTACTACAAATGGCGAGATTAGTCACAAGGAAGCTTTTCTGTAAAGGAGGGACTATTGCCAATGAAAGTTACTACAAATGGCGAGATTAGTCACAAGGAAGCTTTTCTGTAAAGGAGGGACTATTGCCAATGAAAGTTACTACAAATGGCGAGATTAGTCACAAGGAAGCTTTTCTGTAAAGGAGGGATAATGCCAATGAAGCAAACGAATAATGTGATTGAGCAAAGGAGGGACACACAAATATTTAGAGACAATGGAAGCCAAAACTTGCCTGTATATATACTCGTCGCTTGACGGAGGGACGAGGGCAACGTGGGTGCAGTCAATAGCACCCATGACATTGGGCATGTCGGCGATATTAAAAAATGCCAGCTTAATGGCGTTTCTGGCTACCATATCCTCAGGGAAACAAATATATTTCCGAGTTATGGTAGCCATGCCTTCCAAAAATTGGGATAGCGCGCGGCTCAGCGTAGGCTGTGAAATCCCCACGGAGAGGGCACCCAGCCTCTGGAACGAGCCGTTCGCCAAAAATTGCAGGCAGCCAAGCATCTTGGTCATACCTGAAATTGCTTGCCCCTTCCTTGTGGTGCGGGCTAACCATGGCCGCAGCTCACTATACAGTTTATGGAGGGAAGCGCGATTAAGCCTGGTCAGCTCAGTGTCATGCATGCTATTGATGTCCATGCGTCGCCGCCGGTGCAATCTGGTCTCTGCCCTCCGGGCGATCTTAATGCCCATGAGTTGCAGATCCTCATGCTCCTCAAAGGCAGTAGCCTCGTCCATGGCTGGCTCGCGCTCCCGTAGTCAAAAAGGTGCCGGGAATGTTTTTGCCCTGAAACGAATTTATGAGGTGTGGGACCATCGACAATCAGCTCTCTGAATTAATCGCAAGCCCATTGCAATAACGAAAAAATTCTGAACGGACGAAACATTTCCGATTTGGTGGGAAAAAGCTCCCGAAGTAACGTAAATCTTCCGATTTTGTCACTATTATCGAAAGAGCATATACGCATGTTCTCGAACGTTCGTGCGAGTGAAAAATATACGAAAAAAAGCCAAAAAATGACAAACACCCACCAAAACTTTCACAGACAGCTACGGAAGTCAGGACGAATGTGTCTCTGAATCGAGCCTTAGGTCTCTTATGCTTCAGCTGATTACTTGCAACACCTCTGGTAAGGGATTTACCAGAGGTTTTGCAAGTAATCGGCCGGGTGGGGGCCTATCTGCAAGTAAAAAATAAAAAAAAAGCCTTATATCTTTAAAACATTTGAATACATTTAAATTAATAATGGTCAACTCCTTGCTTCTTTGTCCTGTGCTGGACCCTGTCCTCAATGGAGTCTACAACAATAAACAATCATGAACCCACTACCCTGGTAAAAATATGTATCAAAATGAAAAGTTACTGCTCAAATATATCACACATTTATTATTAGGATAGTATATAAGAGTACATATAGATGAATACAAGCATAATAATGCTATTTAATTTATTTAAGGGACCCCTTAAACCACAAACCAATCATGAAAATGACCATACCGGATAAAAAACCCACAAGACAACATTGTGTGTTAAAATAAATTCAGGGACCTACACACTGGTCATACTTGCATTCATACAGCCAACTTTATTGCCTTACTATAACTTTGCAAAGAATAGGCTGATTTATAGGTGAATTCATAGGATCCAGGTCTATACTGTTGACCAATAATAGGAAACAGAAAGGGGGGTCCCTCCTTAAACAAGTCCCTCCCAATCTTTCTTGCTGGTCGGTAAATAGGATCGACTCCATAAGACATCTTATATGCTTAATTCCTAGTTGATTTGCTAATACAGCCAGGCAGAGATCTCACCTGCCTTTATCACAAGTCCTCCGTGTCACAGTGGCGCACTGTTCACACAGAAGGTTGAAGCGAGTTGCTGCCTGAACACTGGTAATGATGTCTGGTGCAAGTCTCTCACCACATCTTTTTTTGGGGGGGGGGGGAAATTGTAGTTTTTATTAGAGGAATGCAGGTTGCAGATCAAGTACACAGCATATAAGTATACAAGAAGCATACAGTGCAGTGAAAGCAAGTCACAAGCTTACAATACAGCCATACAACTCAAGAAGTTATGGGACGGGAAGGCCACGTTCCGAAGGGGTCACCCAGCCGCTCCAGCCACTGAGAGGGGACCCGAAAGGTGCTTGAGGCAAGAGTAATAGGATGATAATCTGTACCTTTCGGTTCCCCTAAGCATGTTCCACCCCGGCGGACGGACCGAAGGTGAAGCGCCCTAATGATCTGAGCTTACATGTATATTTGTCAGTAAAATTAAATAAAACAGAACCTGAAGTCCGCAAACCCTGCCTCCTCTTCCTTTTTAGTTAATATAAGGCTATTACAAACCTAAACAACAACACAGGAAAACAGAAACTGGGGGATAACACTGAAGGGCGGACATACTGGAGTCACACAGACAACAAGGGAGTGGACACGACAGGCACGAGAGGGCAGGAGGGGGAGAGGGTGGGAGGGGGGAGAGGGTGGAAGGGGGGAGAGGGTGGAAGGGGGGAGGGAGAGGACGGGAGCCCCCCATACGGGAGACGTGGTCCTCTCTGCCCGAGTCAACCGCTACCTCTTCAGGTATTCCAGATATTCCGCTGAGAGGGTAAACCGATCCCATTCACGCCATATCTCTCTGTGTTTCTCTGAGTTACCCTTTAGCAAGGCAGTGAGCTCCTCCATCCTGCCAATATCTATGACTCTGGTAAGCCACAGCGCAGTGGTTGGAGGGTCAGGAGATTTCCAGCAAGCGGAATGCAGATCCGCGTGGCATTCAAGAGGGGAGCGAGCAGAGACTTGCCACGCCTCCGGAGAGAGGCGGGGGCCAGATTGAGGAGGTACGCTGCCGGGTCCTCGCCTAAGTCAATGTCTGTCAGGGTCTGTACTATCTCCCTCACATTCCCCCAGAACCCAGAGAGCCTCTCACATTACCAAAAGATATGCAGCATTGTGCCCCTGGCTCGTGAGCATCTCCAGCAGAGGGGAGACGAGGAGGGGAACATCCTGGATAATCTAGTCGGTACTAAATACCATTGGGTAAGGATCTTGTAGGACGCTTCCTGGTACCTGCTAGACATGGAGGACTTGCCTGCTTCTGCTCTTCCGTAAAGTTCCTGTTCAGATCCCTCTCTCAGCTTTCCACGAATAGGGGCGAAAAAGAATCTGGCGGGGAGATCACCAGCGAATAAGCAAACGCCAGAGCCCCCCTGAAATGGCCACTCCCGTGCATACCTGTTCAAATGGGGTCAGGGGTCTCGGATGACCGGCCTATAGATTTCTGAAATTGTGTAAGCTGAAGGGATTGCCAGAAGCTGAGCGCCTGCAGGGAGTAGCTTTCCGTCAACCCATCAAGCCCCACCCAGCCCATCCCATCACGTAGGTGCTGGATCCTAAACCGATTCCGCCTCCCCCAGGTCCGGAAAGTACTGTCTGAAGTGCCCGCCGGAAAATCCGGATGCCCGATTACTGGGGTCATGGGCGAGAGAGATGGGGGAGGGAGTCAGAGCAAAACCACAAGAGGTCAGACACTAAACGCTTGAACCAGAAATGCAACACTTGTGAGTGTTACCAACTAACACAGAAAAACCTAAGCGGGAAATAAGTTTTGTTTCCCAATTGTGAGCCCCACCACCCCCCACAAGGTTGGCGGAAGGGGCTCAGTCCTAACGTGGGAGCGAGGCGAACCGGAAGGGTAAGAGAGCCCCCCCAGCCGATCCCGAGGATGATCAACGGACCCCCCAAGGGAACCCTTATGGCCCCCGGGAGATCGAGACCTGAGGTGATGCCAATGTACGTCCCAGCGACAAAACATATGGGCTCCACCGTTGCTGCCCAGGCACCCCCCCCCCCCGGGGACCGGCAAGGAGCCGCCCAGGGAGCAGCCGGAGGGGCCACCGCGCGAAGGAGGACACGGCCATTACCAGGTAGTACGACACATACGAGGCCCAAAGTTGAAAACAACACGTTAAAGGAGAAACGAGGAAGAGGACAACATCAGACTTAATACAATATTGGCTTGAAAAGGATATTTAGCCGGCCGCGAAGCTCACGCCGGGTTAAGCCTCATTTTCTCGGAGACGCGGCACACCCGGTGATCTTCTGGCACCCCTCTTGCGTGCAGCAATGCCACCTCTGGCCTGACGGGGCCTCTGTGGTAAGCCACTTCCCCCCCGGCTCGGGGTAGGGAGCGGTGCGGGGTCAAGCCAGTTCGGCACAGCGAAAGGTTCCATCTCCAGAAAAGAGAAGAGATCCGGGAGATCGGCCGGCGACCTCAGCGCGAAAGTCTGTAGATTTCTGCGGATGAGCAAGTGGAAAGGATAGCCCCAGCGGTAAGTGCCGCTGCAGTCCAGAACCTTAGCCAGGAGGGGTTTCAGGAGCCGATGCATATGAAGAGATCATCTGGAGACATATGGGAAAATCTGGATCGTCGCTCCATCGAAGCATATTCTTTCTCTCTCCCACGCCTTCCTCAGGATCTCCTCTTTTATGGAAAAGTAATGCAGGCAGCAGATGACGTCCCACGGGCAATCCGGGTCAGCCGAGCATTGGCCGAGGGACCTGTGGATTTTTTATAAAGTTGCTAATAAATGTTTTAGCTGTGTTTTTCAAGTCTTCATTCCTTAGGCTGTATATTATTGGGTTAATCAGCGGGGTCACCACAGTGTAAATCAGTGACAGGTATTTAGTAATCTTATGTAAATGGCCTTTGTTGGGCATCACATAAATACTAATCAGGGTACCGTAATAGATACAGACCACAGTCATGTGAGAGCTGCATGTTGAGAAAAGCTTCTGCCTTCCCGAAACAGATGACATTTTGAAAATAGTGACTATGATATAAATGTATGATACAACGATGACACAAAAAGGAATAACACCAAGAATAATACCCATAAATTTCTCTGTTAGCTGTAACATGGTGGTATCGGTGGAGGAGATTTGAAGGATGGGAAGAAACTCACAGAAAAAGTGGTCAATAATGGTTGGTCCGGAATACTCTAATGTTGTTAATATAAATGTATAAATTAGGACTACAAAACTAGGTAAAGTCCAACTGGCGATCACCATTATCCAGCAAAACTGGCGGCTCATCATCAAGATATAATGCAAAGGCCTACAGATGGCCACAAATCGGTCGTAACTCATCACTGTCAGAAGAAGACACTCTGAAATTTCTAAAATACTAAAGAAATAAAACTGAGTGAGGCAATGAGGAAATGAAATTAGCAATTCTTTCACCAACAGAGAATGGAGCATGTTGGGGAGAGTAGTGGTTGCTAGAAGGATATCTAATAAAGACAGATGAGAGAGGAAGAAGTACATCGGGGAATGGAGGGTTTTGCTATAAAACACCAGTGTTAAGATCAGAAGGTTTCCACATATAATCATACAATACATCATAAAAAAATAAAAAAAAACCCAAACTGTTACATTCTGAGGAGGTTGCAAGCCTAAGAGATGAATTAAAATTCCGGTTACGTTATTCCCATATATTACCTAGGGAGAAAAAAATACATAAGCCATAAAGCTGGTTTTAAGGATGGTAAATATTTACTCTTGATTAAAAATGGAGAAGCGGAACAGAAAAAAATATGAAAACATAAATTAACAGTAGACAGTAACTTACACTTTGTACAGCGACACAGAATATGATAACCCGTTATAAGCAACAATAATAAAAAATATAGAGGTGTGGTAAAAAAAAATAGAGAAACATAGAAGGTTGATGGCAGAAGGAGACCAGACAGTCCATCTAGTCTGCCCTTATGTGTATACTGTATGTTCTCTTTATCTTAGAATAGATGTGTCCCAGGCATGTGCTCATTCAGTTACTGTTGATTTTTCAACTGCCTCTGCTGGAAACATTTCTCCTGATCTTCCCTCCGACTAGCTTCAGGTTGGTCCCCCTTGTTCTATCATTACGTTTCTTCTTAAAAATCACTTCCCTCCTGAATCTTATTCAAGCATTTCACATATATAAAGGTCTCCATCATGTCCCCCCTCTCCCTTCTTTCCTTCAAACTGTACAAATTACGTTCTTTAAGTCCCTGCTGATAAGTTTAGGTCCTTTTACCATTTTTGGACCCGTTCTATTTGAATAATGTCTTTATGAAGGTAAGGTCTCCAGAACTGCACAAAGACATCCAAGCTGTGGCCTCGCCAGGGCTCTATACAACATACCTCTTCCTACTGGTGATGCCTCGAGCTATGCAGCCAAGCATCCTGGAAGGAGGAGATGAAAAAATAAAGCCATGGGAAGTAAAAATGTGAAGATGAGAAAGAGCAATAGTAAATGTTGGAAGTTAATAGTAAAGCAGAGAATGTAAAAGCAGAGTCTTGTATATTTGACAGAAAGCAAATGGAATAAAAATGGCAATTGAAAATAAAAGATTTTATAGGTAAGAAAAACGCTGAAGATAGAAGAGACTGCTCACTAAAAAAGTAAGGAAAAATGGGAAGTAAAAGGGGAAGAGATGACGAACAGGCAAAGCAGATCAGAGTGTAACACAGAAAAAAGAATAGTAAAGGATGGCTAGGAAGAAAAAAAAAGAATAGGGTAAATATTAATCACCAGTTGCCCCTTACTAGTACCCATCACGAGTCTAAAATCGCAAACAGTGAAGAATCACATGTGACATTACTGGCATTTGATAATATACAGATTTGTAGATGTTACTGGACAGTTTTTATTGAAGCCAAATGTAAGTTGTATGATTGCTTTGGTCTTGGTGGAGCTATGCGTCTTGCTGAGCATTGATTTGGTTGGGTAGGATCACCAGCCTGAAAGCTAACATATTAAAGAAGGATTAGAAATGGCAGCGCCATATTCAGGTCATGAAGGGTTAGTATTTCCAGCCATGAAAGGATGAATTGTCTGATCATTCTGAGCCTTGCTGCTTTTATGTCTGAAACAGATGAACGAATGGAGCCACTGGGATTATAAATCGGTTTACATATACTATAGGGAGAGATCCCCATGGCATTCATTAACAAGTGATTAACAAGTGATTACAGTGTTGGTGTTAAGATAGAAGGCTACTCAGCCAAAACCTTTTTTTAGTTTAATACGTTTTAATTCGTTTTTTTTTTTTTTTTTTTAAATAGATTTTTTATCAAAAAAGATCCAAGACAAAAACAACCAATCAGGTACACGTACAATTATGAATTAGGAAAGGACATGGTTTTCAGAAATCCATTACAAATAACTTTAGGCCAACAATCAACCAACAGCAAAGATGTTTCACCAGCATATGATCCTATTCCATGGCCTATTGCAAGCATTCCCTCTCCAAGCCTGAGCCTAGTCCTTACATTATGAAAACATTAGAACTGGTGTTTTGGGAACTGAGCTATAACCCATATAATTCTGTTTTATAGGTCACTGGATGGCAATGAAATCGAAATCTAGGGACGGGTATCCATCAGAAGGCTTGCAGGGACATGAAAACCTATAGCTGGGTAGAAAAAAAAAACGCTCAGGAATTTTAAAGGGAGACAGTAACAAAATAGAGAACACGAGGTGGGGGAAAAGGAAAAGGACAGCTGTCAAACAGCTGTCCTGGGTACCCTAAAATATGTGGAGCCGAGTGCGCATGCGCGCGGAGCTGCTATGGACGCTTAGCCCCGCAGCTCCGCAGACCGCCGAGTGTCCTGACCTGTTTCTTCAGCGTGGCCAGGCGATTCCGGGTCCTAGAGGATCATAGGCAGCAGGGGACTATTTCCCCCGAAGACCCAGCTAATCCGCATCCGTGAGTTGTGGTCCCGCCGGGGGGGAGGAGAAGCCGAGGAGACGGCTCCGCCATCTTGTCCTCACAGGACGCAGCTCTCAGACACACGCTGCGGTCCTGTCTGTGTAAATCTCCCGCCCACCAGCCCTCCCCTAACCCTGGGGCTCCCTGCCTCACATCTGAAGCTCCCAATATATTAAGAGGTGGCCATTTAAATAAGAGCACCCTCGTGCTCAGTACTGTCCAGAATCCTTAAAGGGCCAGCGCAGCTTCTCGGGCCCTTGTGTCATTTGGCTGTGTTGTGCCATTGGGGCTCTCCCTGCCTCAGTAAGGGGTGGCTGAAGCATTAGAAGAATTAAAAAATTATATACGTTGAAGCACACCTAAACGCTTAATAGGGAAGGTAAAACAAAAATTACAAAGAGATACAAAGATAGAAGGTGTTCAGTCCTCTTAATCCTGTGTACTACCATACAGGGGAACAATGCTAGAAAAAGAAAAAAAGAGGGCGAACAACCAAGGTATGTATTGCAAAAAAGGAGTGCAGGAGTTTATTTGTAAGACAAAAAGTAACGTGCTGTACATATATACAATGTGATAGAGCTCAAAGACAGGCTTAACAATACACAAGTAAGGGCAGTAGCCCTATATATTGACCGCTAGGTGGCGCAGCTGCGTAGAATTATCAACAGTATGTGTTCTTATACACACAGGTACATATGATGTAAACAAGAAAAGCAAAACCACATGTTAAACAGCACATGGGTAGAATGATTAACAAGCAGATGTGGAGTATAATGGGAGTGAAAAAGCTCCCCAATACCCCCAAACTCCTCTCAAAAGCAAAACACAGTAATAACCAGGCAATGGAGTACAAATGAGAACAAAAAAGTCTTACAGGCAGCGCAGGTGGACAGAGAAGAACCCTCAACGTTTCAGCTGCTGGGCCTTTGTCAAGAGGGAAGCATTAGAAGACCCTGGTCCTCAGAAGTGTGAAACACCCCGGCGCAGCTTTCCGGTCCCCTGACTCAATTGGCTATCCTATACACTTGGTGCTATCTCTGCCTAGCCCGTTGTCTGCCCCCCTCGGCGTCGTTTAGTTGATATTTATATTTACAAAGTATTCAGAGTGCCCCGGGATATCGGATCCTATTGTATCCCAGAACGATCCTCACAATATGTCTGATCTCCTTCCAGAAGATGAATCTTGGATGGATGAGTCACTTCATGGTTCACCTCCCAAGTCTCACCCTCCCCCCCTTGACAGATGCGAAGCAATGCTGGAAAGGGCGCTGAAAAAGTGGGCATTAAGCATCACGACACAGATCACCAATACTCTTTCGGCGGATTTTAAGGAGCTGGGTCAAAGGGTTGGGGACTTAGAACATCAAGCATCAACCTAGACAGCTGATATGTCCACGCTGAGAGATGATTTGGAGATACTGCGCAAAGAAAACCTGGTCTTACTCCATAAGCTCGAGGATGGCGAAAATAGATCCAGACGAGCCAATATTAGGATTAGAAGTGTTCCGGAATCTGTCTTAGACCTTCAATCAACAGTTACCTCTTTGTTTCAGGAGCTTGTTCCGTCACTTCCAATTGAAAGACTGGAATTCGATCGAATACATAGGGCCCTGCAGAAGAAAAGGGCAGACGGTCTTCCACGAGATGTCCTGGTTAAACTGCATTTCTTCCTCACTAAAGAGCAACTAATGGCTGCGGCACGCGGTCAGAACATCTTGAAATTCCAGAGCTTCTCGTATCAACTTATGCGGACTTGTCACCTCAAACCATAGCAAGAAGACGTGCAATGAAACCAGCTCTGCAAATATTACAGTCACATGGGATCAGACACAAATGGGGATTCCCCTTTAAGATTTCTTTCTCCTATAAGGACTCCCACTTTGAGGCCTCCTCATCTCAGGAACTTGATCGGGTGCTCGCCTCGTTGAACCTCCAGCCTCACAGCACTGCCCAAGTTGCCCCTCCACAGAAGAAAAGAGCGCTCTCCTTTTCGCCAGCTAAGGAGAAGCGTGAACCGCGGAGAAGCTCTCTGATGCCAGGAAATTCTTTGGCAGCTCTGATCCATAGATTTGGTAAGCCGGCGGCGGGGAAGGGATGAGGGGTAGGTAACCCTGTGTATTTTTCTAGGTGTCTTACCCCTCACCATCCTTAGGCTGCAGCTGGAAGGACTTTTTCCTGGGTTTGCCGTGTATCTGTTATGGGAGTTATTTATGTTATTTAGGTTATTTGCTGTGGCGCATAAGCACCCCCACCCCTTTCCTTTACATCTTTAAAGGTGGTTGCAATGTTTGGTTATTTTAATACTTAATGTTGAATTGTCGACTTCACGTGTTTCACCTCCTCTCAGTGCTACTTTTTGCAGTGTCCCAAATGTTGTTTGAAATGCTCTGGTCTAATGCCGATGTACGTTTGTGGTTTTTTTTGGGGGTCAGGCACTCTTGTGTCGGCCGCACGCTCACTCCCGGCTCCCCTTCTCACTGGTTTCCAGTGGGAACGGAAGCACTGAACTCTTGCCCCCTTGAGGGGATAGTGGTTTGCTGTCTTAGCGACGGGTTCTCCCATTGGTAACCCCGTCTCTTTGATACGTTATTCCCTAAGAGGCGGAATATTACGCCGCCTTGACGGGAACCTACAGTTTGGAAGGTGTTTTCTCCTTCTTTGTGAGATGTTTATATTCTGTATTGTTCTCCCTGTTTCTCTTTTATTCTTTCTCTGCTCTTCTTTCTCCCTCTCCTGGGTTCCTGAGCCTCCGTGCGAGATGGTTCTAAGACTATGGGACAATGGCGGTTAGATTAATCTCCTTGAATGTGCAGGGTCTGAACGCCCCCCAGAAGAGAGTAAAAGCCTTCAGGCAAATGAGGTCACTTCACGCTGACATTGTTTGTCTCCAAGAAACGCACTATATCAAAAAAGGTACCGCTAAATTTCTTAGTACTGACTACCCTTTGTTTTATTTAGCCTCTGCATGCACCAAGCAGCGGGGAGTTTTAATCTCTTTCAAGCGTTCGATTTCCTTCTCCCTAGAGCACGCGGTACGCGATCCCCAGGGCAGATACCTGATTCTAGTGGGTACGATTCAGGATCAACTAGTAATGATTGCAACCTACTATGCCCCCAATTCTTTAAGAAACTCCATCAAGTAGAGAAAGGGTTCCTTATTGTAGCGGGAGACTCCAACCAAACTCTACACCCTACGCTTGATAGGCAACAGGACGATAGATCTTCTCTGGCGGCCAAGAATAGACCCTCTGGGAAAGCATTTCAGGCATTATTAGGTAGGTACCGACACTTGGAGGGAGTTCAATCCATCCAAGCGGGATTTTACCCACTACTCGTATCCCCACAAGGTTTCTACTAGGATCGACCATGTCTTCATGTAGCAATCCTCCCTCCCCCAGCTTTCTGAAGCGTGCATTATCCCAATAGCCTGGTCCGACACGACCTGGTCTCAGTTGACCTTTTGGCCCTCACCCAGAGAAGTTCCCAGAGTTCTTGGAAATTATATGAGCCAATGTTGGCCGATGAGGCCCTTCTTGAGCGGGTCCGCTTGGAGATCCAAGAGTTTTTTCGACTTAACAAAGGCTCAGTAAGCTCAAACGTCACGCTCTGGGAGGCGCACAAGGTTGTGATCAGAGGGCTATTGATGCAGGAATCTGCCAGACGTAAAGCGATCTGTAAAGAAAAACTTCTGGAGCTAACGGACCTGTACCAATTGGCCTCAACTGACTTTAAGAACCGACCCTCCAAACAGAATAGGATCCGCCTTAATCAGACGGCTAGCCAGCTCAATTTGTGTCTATCTGGCCAGGCTGCCCGCCAATTGAATAAATCCAAGTTCCATTGGTACCGTACGAGCAACAAGCCCAACACTCCTCTTGCAAAAAGACTTAGGGGAATCGTACTAAGACCCAAACCGGTGCGCATTAGGACAACAGAGGGCCCCCTGTCTAGCAACCCAGTAAAGGTGGTAGATACCTTCTCCAAACACCTGGAGGGGTTATATAAACCCAAATCGAGCTTAAATATTAGCAAAGCAGAGGAACTGTTTGGCCAACTTAATTTGCCCCCTCTCCCCCAGGTGCCAAAGAGCACATGGATAGGCCCGTTGAGACAGATGAGGTTCAGGAGGCAATAGAATCATTAAAGGTGGGTAAGCAGCCAGGACCTGATGGCTTCACAACGCTCTATTATAAAAAGTTTAGTCAGATATTGGCCCCTCATTTGACGATAGCCTTTAACGCTCTGACGGAGGGAGCCACCTGGAGTTCTGACTCTCTCACAGCAGCTATGAGTATGATTCCCAAACCCAACACTGATGATACGGTATGGTCTAATTATAGGCCTATCTCTATGCTGAATGTCGATGTTAAAATTCTGGCGAAGATACTGGCCGCACGGCTCAACGGGTTTATTAATGTGCTCATTTCCAAGGAACAGGTGAGTTTCATGTCCCAGCATCAGGCAGGTGAGAATATTAGGAAAATCGCAAACCTTATATATAGCTGCAAGACGAAAGGTTACCATACCATGTTGTTGGCGCTTGATGTACACAAAGCGTTCGACACCGTGGCGTGGGATTATTTGCACTTCACCCTCAATAAATGGGGCTTGGGTCTGTCTTTCCAGAATTGGATTTCCTCCCTTTATGCCAACCCGGGGGCGTTCGTCATGTACTCGGGGTATTCCTCTAAACGATTCATTCTGGGTAGGGGCACAAGACAGGGCTGTCTCCTCTCCCCCCTCCTCTTTGCCTTAGCTATTGAGCCTCTCTCCAGACTTATTCAGGCCAACAGCGGCATTGCTGTCATCGAGTTGGGGGGTTATGAGCATAAGATATCACTGTTTGCTGATGATATCCTAATGGTGATCAAAGACCCGGTCATATCCCTCCCGAACCTTTTCAAAAATCTTGACGTTTTTTCGAGGCTTTCAGGCCTGCAAATTTAATTCTGCCAAGTCCCAGGCCCTTAATATTTCCCTACCTGATAGAGTTCTGTGTATTGTCAAGGCCTCCTTTGACTTTCATTGGCAGGCCATGCATTTTAAATATTTAGGGATTCAGTTGACATCTGATTATAGCTCACTTTACAGGGCTAATTACCCTATTATGTTCAAGACCCTGAGGTCCCTGCTTTGTAATTGGGCTAAATTAAACCTCTCTTGGGTTGGTAGGATTGCTGCAGTGAAAATGGTGTGGCTACCCAAATTACTTTATCTCTTCCCTGTGCTGCCGATTTCCGTCCCAGCCACTGCTCTGAAACACCTCCAATCTGATCTCAATATATTCATCTGGGGGGAGCAGACCACGGGTTGACCGGGGTACGCTTTACAGAGCTAAGCAGAAAGGGGTCTTGGGAGTCCCCAATCTCATACGTTATTACAGCACCTGTCAAATAGCCCAACCGACAGTTCTACACGGGGGTAGTGATAGACCTCTGTGGGTGGACATTGAGGAGTCGTATTGTTCCCCAATTTCAATATCTAATTTGCTATGGCTCTCTCCCGCGGTCTGTAGGAATATCTCCAATCCCGTACTCATTCATTCAATTAGAATTTGGAGGGCTAATAAGAAGCGGGGGAACCTTGCCTCACCGCATTGCCCACTACTCTCTTTTTTGGGCAACCCGGAATTTGCCCCAGGTTTTTTGGATCCTGTGGCTTTTGAGTGGTGGAAGACTCAGAACCTGACCAGACTGCAAAACCTCTTTTCGCGGCAAGGCCCGTTCTCCCTTGCAGAACTGAGATCCTCCTGTGGCATCCCGGGGAAGGAATTTCTCTGCTTTTTACAAATTTCTAGCTATAGTCGGTCTAAATGTAAATTAGGCGCCCCACTCCCTCCCCTCACGACATTTGAAAGAGTCTGTCTAGAACAGCCCATGGGTAAAGGAGTGATTGCGTTGGCCTATCTGAGGTAATGGGGGTGAGACCCCCGAAATATGTGGCAAAATGGAGCGAAGACCTTAATACAATCCTATCTGTCGGGGACTGGAGGGCTGTCTGGAGACACTCTTTCGTAGGTTACCTAAATGTCGGTGCCCAGGAGGTCAACACCAAGGTCCTCCTTCGGTGGTACCTTGTTCCAGAAAGAATCCACAAATTCTGCCCCTCATATCCGCGGGACTGCTTCAGGGGCTGCGGGTTCCCGGTACTTACTTGCATACTTGGTGGGAGTGCAGGGTAGTGAAACAATTTTGGACCCAAGTCCTCTATCTTATTAATAAGGCCACCGGTCTAAAGCTGGACATAACCCCCCAGTTGTCCCTTCTTAACCGGAAACCTAAGTGCACAGGTACCCAGTTTGATCTCATAAAACACATCACCACGGCAGCCAAGTTGATTATTGCCCAGTCGTGGAAGAAACCAGTCATTCCCCGGGGCAGCCTTATTACCCGCGTTAATGAGGCCATGCTGTTTGAGAAAATGACAGCCACCATTAAGGGGGATTTGGCCCCCTTCCTATCCACCTGGGAAGGCTGGATTACTCACTTTCATCCGGGAGGTCTCAACTGTGCTCTCCTTACAATTAGAGATGAGCGAACTTTTGAAAAATTCGATTCGACTGATTCGCCGAATTTTCCGACAAAAATCGTTTCGACCCGAAAAAATTCGCGACGAATCGCTATTAAAAACGGCTATTTCTGAGCCTCCTAGAGCCTCAATAGGGTTGTAAACCATTCTGCCTTGCTGTAACACGCACAGGATGCGTGCTGGGTTAGTTAAATAATACTTTGAATAAATATCACATGCAGATCAGAGGCATCGCTAATAGAATCGCAGAGCGGCACAATTGAATTCAAGAGAGTTGAAGTGGCATCACTATGAGGGGCAGGAGCCCAAACATTGCTTTAAAGAGACACTGGAGTTGGCAGCAGCAGGAGCCCAAAAATTGGATGAATCACACCCTGGAGTTGGCAGCAGCAGCAGGAGCTCAAACATTACTTTAAAGAGACCCTGGGGTTGGCTTCAGGAGCCCAAAAATTGGATGAATCACACCCTGGAGTTGGCAGCAGCAGCAGCAGGAGCCCAGATATTACTTTAAAGAGACCCTGGGGTTGGCTTCAGGAGCCCAAAAATTGGATGAATCACACCCTGGAGTTGGCAGCAGCAGGAGCCCAAATATTACTTTAAAGAGACACTGGGGTTGGCTTCAGGAGCCCAAAAATTGGATGAATCACACCCTGGAGTTGGCAGCAGCAGGAGCCCAAATATTACTTTAAAGAGACACTGGGGTTGGCTTCAGGAGCCCAAAAATTGGATGAATCACACCCTGGAGTTGGCAGGAGTTGACAGCAGCAGCAGCAGGAGCCCAAATATTACTTTAAAGAGACCCTGGGGTTGGCTTCAGGAGCCCAAAAATTGGATGAATCACACCCTGGAGTTGGCAGCAGCAGCATCAGGAGCCCAAATATTACTTTAAAGAGACACTGGGGTTGGCTTCAGGAGCCCAAAAATTGGATGATTCACACCCTGGAGTTGGCAGCAGCAGCAGCAGGAGCCCAAATATACACTGGAGTTGGCTTCAGGAGCCCAAAAATTGGATGAATCACACCCTGGAGTTGGCAGCAGCAGCAGCAGGAGCCCAAACATTACTTTAAAGAGACACTGGGGTTGGCTTCAGGAGCCCAAAAATTGGATGAATCGCACCCTGGAGTTGGCAGCAGCAGGAGCCCAAATATTACTTTAAAGAGACCCTGGGGTTGGCTTCAGGAGCCCAAAAATTGGATGATTCACACCCTGGAGTTGGCAGCAGCAGCAGCAGCAGGAGCCCAAATATACACTGGAGTTGGCTTCAGGAGCCCAAAAATTGGATGAATCACACCCTGGAGTTGGCAGCAGCAGCAGCAGGAGCCCAAATATTACTTTAAAGAGACCCTGGGGTTGGCTTCAGGAGCCCAAAAATTGGATGAATCACACCCTGGTGTTGGCAGAAGTTGGCAGTAGCAGCAGCAGGAGCCCAAATATTACTTTAAAGAGACCCTGGGTTTGGCTTCAGGAGCCCAAAAATTGGATGAATCACACCCTGGAGTTGGCAGCAGCAGCAGCAGCAGGAGCCCAAATATTACTTTAAAGAGACCCTGGGGTTGGCTTCAGGAGCCCAAAAATTGGATGAATCACACCCTGGAGTTGGCAGCAGCAGCAGCAGCAGCAGCAGCAGGAGCCCAAATATTACTTTAAAGAGACCCTGGGGTTGGCTTCAGGAGCCCAAAAATTGGATGAATCACACCCTGGAGTTGGCAGGAGTTGACAGCAGCAGCAGCAGGAGCCCAAATATTACTTTAAAGAGACCCTGGGGTTGGCTTCAGGAGCCCAAAAATTGGATGAATCACACCCTGGAGTTGGCAGGAGTTGGCAGCAGCAGCAACAGGAGCCCAAACATTACTTTAAAGAGACACTGGGGTTGGCTTCAGGAGCCCAAAAATTGGATGATTCACACCCTGGAGTTGGCAGCAGCAGCAGCAGGAGGCCAAATATACACTGGAGATGGCTTCAGGAGCCCAAAAATTGGATGAATCACACCCTGGAGTTGGCAGCAGCAGCAGCAGGAGCCCAAACATTACTTTAAAGAGACTCTGGGGTTGGCTTCAGGAGCCCAAAAATTGGATGAATCACACCCTGGAGTTTGCAGAAGTTGGCAGTAGCAGCAGCAGGAGCCCAAATATTACTTTAAAGAGACACTGGGGTTGGCTTCAGGAGCCCAAAAATTGGATGAATCACACCCTGGAGTTGGCAGAAGTTGGCAGTAGCAGCAGCAAGAACCCAAATATTACTTTAAAGAGACCCTGGGGTTGGCTTCAGGAGCCCAAAAATTGGATGAATCACACCCTGGAGTTGGCAGCAGCAGCAGCAGCAGCAGGAGCCCAAATATACACTGGAGTTGGCTTCAGGAGCCCAAAAATTGGATGAATCACACCCTGGAGTTGGCAGCAGCAGCAGCAGGAGCCCACATATTACTTTAAAGAGACCCTGGGGTTGGCTTCAGGAGCCCAAAAATTGGATGAATCACACCCTGGAGTTGGCAGCAGCAGCAGGAGCCCAAATATTACTTTAAAGAGACCCTGGGGTTGGCTTCAGGAGCCCAACAATTGGATGAATCACACCCTGGAGTTGGCAGCAGCAGCAGCAGCAGCAGCAGCAGCAGCAGGAGCCCAAATATTACTTTAAAGAGACCCTGGGGTTGGCTTCAGGAGCCCAAAAATTGGATGAATCACACCCTGGAGTTGGCAGAAGTTGGCAGTAGCAGCAGCAGGAGCCCAAATATTACTTTAAAGAGACCCTGGGGTTGGCTTCAGGAGCCCAAAAATTGGATGAATCACACCCTGGAGTTGGCAGCAGCAGCAGCAGCAGCAGAGGCAGGAGCACAAATATTACTTTAAAGAGACCCTGGGGTTGGCTTCAGGAGCCCAAAAATTGGATGAATCACACCCTGGAGTTGGCAGCAGCAGCAGCAGCAGGAGCCCAAATATTACTTTAAAGAGACCCTGAGGTTGGCTTCAGGAGCCCAAAAATTGGATGAATCACACCCTGGAGTTGGCAGGAGTTGACAGCAGCAGCAGCAGGAGCCCAAATATTACTTTAAAGAGACCCTGGGGTTGGCTTCAGGAGCCCAAAAATTGGATGAATCACACCCTGGAGTTGGCAGGAGTTGGCAGCAGCAGCAACAGGAGCCCAAACATTACTTTAAAGAGACACTGGGGTTGGCTTAAGGAGCCCAAAAATTGGATGATTCACACCCTGGAGTTGGCAGCAGCAGCAGCAGGAGCCCAAATATTACTTTAAAGAGACACTGAGGTTGGCTTCAGGAGCCCAAAAATTGGATGATTCACACCCTGGAGTTGGCAGCAGCAGGAGCCCAAATATACACTGGGGTTGGCTTCAGGAGCCCAAAAATTGGATGAATCACACCCTGGAGTTGGCAGCAGCAGCAGCAGGGGCCCAAATATTACTTTAAAGAGACCCTGGGGTTGGCTTCAGGAGCCCAAAAATTGGATGAATCACAGCCTGGAGTTGGCAGCAGCAGCATCAGGAGCCCAAATATTACTTTAAAGAGACACTGGGGTTGGCTTCAGGAGCCCAAAAATTGGATGATTCACACCCTGGAGTTGGCAGCAGCAGCAGCAGGAGCCCAAATATACACTGGAGTTGGCTTCAGGAGCCCCAAAATTGGATGAATCACACCCTGGAGTTGGCAGCAGCAGCAGCAGGAGCCCAAACATTACTTTAAAGAGACCCTGGGGTTGGCTTCAGGAGCCCAAAAATTGGATGAATCACACCCTGGAGTTGGCAGCAGCAGGAGCCCAAATATTACTTTAAAGAGACCCTGGGGTTGGCTTCAGGAGCCCAAAAATTGGATGATTCACACCCTGGAGTTGGCAGCAGCAGCAGCAGGAGCCCAAATATACACTGGAGTTGGCTTCAGGAGCCCAAAAATTGGATGAATCACACCCTGGAGTTGGCAGCAGCAGCAGCAGGAGCCCAAATATTACTTTAAAGAGACCCTGGGGTTGGCTTCAGGAGCCCAAAAATTGGATGAATCACACCCTGGAGTTGGCAGCAGCAGCAGCAGGAGCCCAAATATTACTTTAAAGAGACCCTGGGGTTGGCTTCAGGAGCCCAAAAATTGGATGAATCACACCCTGGAGTTGGCAGCAGCAGCAGCAGCAGGAGCCCAAATATTACTTTAAAGAGACCCTGGGGTTGGCTTCAGGAGCCCAAAAATTGGATGAATCACACCCTGGAGTTGGCAGGAGTTGACAGCAGCAGCAGCAGGAGCCCAAATATTACTTTAAAGAGACACTGGGGTTGGCTTCAGGAGCCCAAAAATTGGATGAATCACACCCTGGAGTTGGCAGGAGTTGGCAGCAGCAGCAACAGGAGCCCAAACATTACTTTAAAGAGACACTGGGGTTGGCTTCAGGAGCCCAAAAATTGGATGATTCACACCCTGGAGTTGGCAGCAGCAGCAGCAGGAGCCCAAATATTACTTTAAAGAGACCCTGGGGTTGGCTTCAGGAGCCCAAAAATTGGATGAATCACACCCTGGAGTTGGCAGAAGTTGGCAGTAGCAGCAGCAGGAGCCCAAATATTACTTTAAAGAGACACTGGGGTTGGCTTCAGGAGCCCAAAAATTGGATGAATCACACCCTGGAGTTGGTAGAAGTTGGCAGTAGCAGCAGCAAGAGCCCAAATATTACTTTAAAGAGACCCTGGGGTTGGCTTCAGGAGCCCAAAAATTGGATGAATCACACCCTGGAGTTGGCAGCAGCAGCAGCAGGAGCCCAAATATTACTTTAAAGAGACACTGGAGTTGGCTTCAGGAGCCCAAAAATTGGATGAATCACACCCTGGAGTTGGCAGCAGCAGCAGCAGGAGCCCAAATATTACTTTAAAGAGACACTGGAGTTGGCTTCAGGAGCCCAAAAATTGGATGATTCACACCCTGGAGTTGGCAGCAGCAGCAGCAGGAGCCCAAATATACACTGGAGTTGGCTTCAGGAGCCCAAAAATTGGATGAATCACACCCTGGAGTTGGCAGCAGCAGAAGCAGGAGCCCAAATATTACTTTAAAGAGACCCTGGGGTTGGCTTCAGGAGCCCAAAAATTGGATGAATCACACCCTGGAGTTGGCAGCAGCAGCAGCAGCAGGAGCCCAAATATTACTTTAAAGAGACCCTGGGGTTGGCTTCAGGAGCCCAAAAATTGGATGAATCACACCCTGGAGTTGGCAGGAGTTGACAGCAGCAGCAGCAGGAGCCCAAATATTACTTTAAAGAGACCCTGGGGTTGGCTTTAGGAGCCCAAAAATTGGATGAATCACACCCTGGAGTTGGCAGGAGTTGGCAGCAGCAGCAACTGGAGCCCAAACATTACTTTAAAGAGACACTGGGGTTGGCTTCAGGAGCCCAAAAATTGGATGAATCACACCCTGGAGTTGGCAGCAGCAGCAGCAGGAGCCCAAATATTACTTTAAAGAGACACTGGGGTTGGCTTCAGGAGCCCAAAAATTGGATGATTCACACCCTGGAGTTGGCAGCAGCAGCAGCAGGAGCCCAAATATACACTGGAGTTGGCTTCAGGAGCCCAAAAATTGGATGAATCATACCCTGGAGTTGGCAGCAGCAGGAGCCCAAATATTACTTTAAAGAGACCCTGGGGTTGGCTTCAGGAGCCCAAAAATTGGATGAATCACACCCTGTGGAGAGTCATGTGGAGAAAAAGTAGCTTAGTTAGTAATATCTACATAAAATTATGAATAAACAAATGCAAAAGTATTGCCAAAGTGAAGTTTTGTTTGAGGGTGTGTTTCCACCTTTTTATTAAATCAGAAACAAGAAGGTATCATTGCCTCTGACTAATTAGCCCTCAAAAATTCTTGGAATTTTTAATCTGGAATCATGTCTGATCCGTCTTATCCGAAGAATATTAATAAAAAGTAAGAGTAACGTAAAGGATTTTTTATCAATACTTACTTGTGGTCCGATGCGGAGGAATGTCTGTAACTGGAGAGCAGCGCCTTAAATCTGGTTTGCGCGATCCATCTTTCTTTAGTGTAGGTCTGGCCCCGTCATCAATCGACTGGAATACATCAGGCATTGTTGGGAGGAAAGCTTGGATGATCCATGCGCCATTCATTTCCACGCAGGGCAGTCTCTGGAAAAAAAAAAACTATGTATAAACCAGGGTCTTTTTCATATAAAAACAAATGGTTATTTTTGCTTTTAAACCATATGTTCCACAGCTTTACCAGTCATTGTGTCAGCCAATGAAGCAACTTTGTCTGGAAGTGCTGCAAAAGCAGTCCACTGCATCACAAGTGGCATCTGACACCCCCAGTCAACTGTCTGTTATGCTTTGGGTTCAGCTCCACTATCCATTGATGAAGATCTGATAATCATAAAATTCAGCAGCTACTGCCCAGCCAAGAAGTGGAGGAGACACTCGCCTCTTCTTCCACTAGCCGGCAATTAGTGATGAGGAGAGTGTCGTGGGAGGAGGTGTTGCAAGCCGAGGTAGTGGAAGAGGGTCCCTGGAGTCTGCGGTGGTGGCGGCAGCAGCAACAGTGAATTATTGGGGACTGTTGATAGGAAAAATCAGCTACTCAGCGATGTGTCAGTTTTTCATGTTGCATCCACAATCCTGGGGAGAAAAAGTAGGTTAGTTAGTATATATACATAAAATTATGAATAGACAAATGCAATAGTATTGCCAAAGTGAAGTTTTGTTTGAGGGTGTGTTTCCACCTTGTAATTAAATCAGAAACAACTAGCTATCATTTGCCTCTGAATAATTAGCCCTCAAAAATTCTTGGAATTTTTAATCTTGATGTCTGAGGGATTTCTCCTCTCGGACAGCGTCACCATAAGTCCAGCCTGCTGCATTACACTTGGAAGAACATCTTGTTTGCGCTGCGACAAGGAAGCCAGAGTCATGCGTCCTGACATGGCACACGTGTTCAGTCTAGTTTTGAAGTCTTGCCTCCATCTGAAAGAACAACAGGAAAGAAAGTTAGCATGCACTTCTGGCACTCCTACACCACCAAGCACAACCTTATTGAGCCTCAGCGTCACAACGGTGTACCCCACCATAGTCTGATTTGCGATGTTTCCACCTGTTGGAATTCCACCCTCCATATGCAGGATCCACTATAGCAGTGGTCCCCAACCCTGTCCTTAAGGCCCACCAACAGGCCAGGTTTTGCAGATCTCCACAAAGATGCACAGGTCGAGTAATTAGTGCAGCTGCAGAGCAATAGAGCTGGCTATTTGGAGATCCAAAAAACATGACATGTTGGTGGGCCTTGAGGACAGGGTTGAGGACCACTGCACTATAGGAACAGAGAAAAGCCATCACGGATTTCTGGATGATCCAAACGGATAGGGGGACACCCCTGTGTAAATTCAATGTAAACCATTGGCAGCTCATACGTGACACGACCGTTTGCTCAGGCCCTTTGAGGAAGCTACGTTATTAGTCAGTTGCCAGGACTATGAGATGAACGATGAGATTCCACTGCTTCATGTACTACAACACATGTTGGAAACCATGGCTGGTCAGGGCACTGGAGACATGGCACATACATTTCACAGCCACATGAAGCCTGTGGGGGCTGAAGTGGAGGAGGAGGAGGGGGTGGGACACAGCAAACCACAGTTTAGGTTTCACAAAATGACCATTTTATCTAGTCATCTGACAGGAGAGGAGGAGCAGGAGCAGCCACAGGAGCTAGAGGGTTGTGAGGAAGGCGAGACAGAGGACCCAGACACACCGTGGCAGTTTACAGTGGAGATGGAGACAGGTAGTCCCTCCGAGTCACTTGCACAAATGGCACGATGCATGCTCACATGCTTGCGTACTAGTGAGCGCAGAATTGTCTCCATTTGTCAGCGGGAAGACTTCTGGCTCTCCAACTTATTGGACCCTCGCTTCCGGCACAAAATGGGGGCATTTTTTACGCCCACTGAGAGGGAGGACAAACTGACCTACTACAGAGACATCCCACGTAGTCAGTTGGGCGATGTCTATCTGCGCCATGGCCCATACTCCCGCAGGTTTGACTCGGGGGGACCTCTGCGATCACCTTCCACTGCCATGGCTGCTGGGGGGGTGGAAGGAGCAGCAGCAGCAGCTCCATCAGCAGCAGCCTCAGTCTTCAGTCGCTAGTGAGTAGCTTTCTACACCCGCATAGTGAGTCTACTCATGAGCAGCAGGAAGACCTGGAGCTGGACCTCAAACAGCAGGTCATGTCATACCTTGACATGACCATGCCAACACACCTTCAGGATCCATTGGATTTGCTGGGAAGCCAAACTTGACTTGTGCCCGCAACTAGCAGAGTTTACCCTGGAAAAGCTGTACTGGCCGGACAGTAGGTGATTTAGATGGCAACTGGGCTGCTCTATATAACGAAGCAAAATGGCAAATTTACCTCACTATATAAGCTATTGCCCCTCAGATTTACACAGGGGCTGCTCTATATTATGCTGCAAAATGGCAAATTAACCTCACAATATAAGCTATTGCAGCTCTATATAAATAAAAATAAATAAATAAAAAAAGGGCCTGTAGAAGCTTATTTAGTATAACAGATAGGGTGACATGTGCTGGTTTGGGATGCCCATATGGGCTAGTGTTTTGGCAGCAGTACAAAAACCAATGCAAAATGCAATAGCTTAATAAAGCTGATGCTGATCAACGCTTATTTAGTATAACAGATGGGGTGCAACATGCAGGTTTGGGATGCCCTGCGGCCTGGGGTATTTAAAGCAGACCAATACCAATTCAAAATGCAATAACTTAATAAAGCTGAGGCTGTAGATGCTTATTTAGTATAAACAGGTAGGGTGCAAGGTGCAGCTTTGGGGTGCCCTGCGGCCTGGTTAAATGAAAGCAGTCAAAAAGGAAGTGCAAACTGAAGTAGCTTAATGAAGCTGATGCTGATCAACGCTTATGTTGTATACCAGATAGGGTGCAAGGTGCAGCTTTGGGGTGCCCTGCGGCCTGGTTTATTAAAAGCAGTCAAAAACAAGTGCAAACTGAAGTAGCTTAATAAAGCAGCTGATGCTGATCAACGCTTATGTTGTATAACAGATAGGTTTAAAATAGCATGTGCCTTGGGATGCCCGTGTGGCCTGTTATATTTCAAGCTGAACAAAAAGTAACAATAATCCAAGTATGAGACATAATTTTGACCTTCTTTACAGCGCCATACTTTGAAAAAAAAAAATTAATTTCATGCTGATCAATCCAAAGGTCAATGCCCCTAACAAAAATAGTGTTCGGCATAAGTTTTCCTTCTGGAAGGACGTAACCTTTAGTTTACATGGTTGGGGTAGGTTATCTTACAAATTGGGATACCCCAGGCAGCAGTGTCATTGAAAGAGACAGATTGTAATGCAGGCCATACGCAAGCAGAGAAACTCAGGCTGCAACAGGCCTATTTAGTTTACATGGTTGGGGTAGGTTATCTTACAAATTGGGATACCCCACTGTATATGAAACCGAATATAAATGCACACCCAAAAGTGGACAATCAGCCTCCAAGAGGCCTGCTTAGTTTAAATAAGAGAGCTGCTTAGTATGGTAGGTAGGTTATGTTATGTTACAGAATGGGATGCCCCAAGCAGACTTGAGATCAGTATATATGCACACAGCAGCAGTGTGTTAGCAGGCTCATACAGGCCAAATTTCTTTAAATAACTGTGCAGCTTAGAGTAAATACAGAGGCTAATGGTATGTTACAGAATGGGATGCCCCAAAGCTGACTTGAGATCAGTATATATGCACACAGCAGCAGTGTGTTAGCAGGCTCATACAGGCCAAATTTCTTTAAATAACTGTGCAGCTTACAGTAAATGCAGAGGTGAATGGTATGTTACAGAATGGGATGCCCCAAGCAGACTTGAGATCAGTATATATGCACACAGCAGCAGTGTGTTAGCAGGCTCATACAGGCCAAATTTCTTTAAATAACTGTGCAGCTTACAGTAAAGGCAGAGGCTAATGGTATGTTACAGAATGGGATGCCCCAAAAACCAGAGAGCACCTGGCAGGCAGCAGTAAGACTATGCACATCAAAAGTGTCTTTATCATGCCTAATTTCAATTATAATAAGTGCAAATGGTTATATGGTCTTAAACAGAGGCTGCTGTAGTCACAGAATGGGATGCCCCAAAAAAGATCCAGTAGTGCTATGCCCAGCAAAAGTGTCTTTATCAGGCCTAATTTCAATTATAATAAGTGCAAATGGTTATATGGTCTTAAACAGAGGCTGCTGTAGTCACAGAATGGGATGCCCCAAAAAAAGATCCAGTAGTGCTATGCCCAGCAAAAGTGTCTTTATCAGGGCTAATTTCAATTATAATAAGTGCAAATGGTTATATGGTCTTAAACAGAGGCTGCTGTAGTCACAGAATGGGATGCCCCAAAAAAGATCCAGTAGTGCTATGCCCAGCAAAAGTGTCTTTATCAGGCCTAATTTCAAATATAATAAGTGCAAATGGTTATATGGTCTTAAACAGAGGCTGCTGTAGTCACAGAATGGGATGCCCCAAAAAAAGATCCAGTAGTGCTATGCCCAGCAAAAGTGTCTTTATCAGGGCTAATTTCAAATATAATAAGTGCAAATGGTTATATGGTCTTAAACAGAGGCTACTGTAGTCACAGAATGGGATGCCCCAAAAAAGATCCAGTAGTGCTATGCCCAGCAAAAGTGTCTTTATCAGGGCTAATTTCAATTATAATAAGTGCAAATGGTTATATGGTCTTAAACAGAGGCTGCTGTAGTCACAGAATGGGATGCCCCAAAAAAAGATCCAGTAGTGCTATGCCCAGCAAAAGTGTCTTTATCAGGGCTAATTTCAATTATAATAAGTGCAAATGGTTATATGGTCTTAAACAGAGGCTGCTGTAGTCACAGAATGGGATGCCCCAAAAAAGATCCAGTAGTGCTATGCCCAGCAAAAGTGTCTTTATCAGGCCTAATTTCAAATATAATAAGTGCAAATGGTTATATGGTCTTAAACAGAGGCTGCTGTAGTCACAGAATGGGATGCCCCAAAAAAAGATCCAGTAGTGCTATGCCCAGCAAAAGTGTCTTTATCAGGGCTAATTTCAAATATAATAAGTGCAAATGGTTATATGGTCTTAAACAGAGGCTGCTGTAGTCACAGAATGGGATGCCCCAAAAAAGATCCAGTAGTGCTATGCCCAGCAAAAGTGTCTTTATCAGGGCTAATTTCAATTATAATAAGTGCAAATGGTTATATGGTCTTAAACAGAGGCTGCTGTAGTCACAGAATGGGATGCCCCAAAAAAGATCCAGTAGTGCTATGCACATCAAAAGTGTCTTTATCAGGGCTAATTTCAATTATAATAAGTGCAAATGGTTATATGGTGTTAAACAGAGGCTGCTGTAGTCTCAGAATGGGATGCCCCAAAAAAGATCCAGTAGTGCTATGCCCAGCAAAAGTGTCTTTATCAGGCCTAATTTCAATTATAATAGGTGCAATTTGTTATATGGTCTTAAACAGAGGCTGCTGTAGTCACAGAATGGGATGCCCCAAAAAAAGATCCAGTAGTGCTATGCCCAGCAAAAGTGTCTTTATCAGGCCTAATTTCAATTATAATAAGTGCAAATGGTTATATGGTCTTAAACAGAGGCTGCTGTAGTCACAGAATGGGATGCCCCAATAAAGATCCAGTAGTGCTATGCCCAGCAAAAGTGTCTTTATCAGGCCTAATTTCAATTATAATAAGTGCAAATGGTTATATGGTCTTAAACAGAGGCTGCTGTAGTCACAGAATGGGATGCCCCAAAAAAGATCCAGTAGTGCTATGCCCAGCAAAAGTGTCTTTATCAGGCCTAATTTCAATTATAATAAGTGCAAATGGTTATATGGTCTTAAACAGAGGCTGCTGTAGTCACAGAATGGGATGCCCCAAAAAAAGATCCAGTAGTGCTATGCCCAGCAAAAGTGTCTTTATCAGGGCTAATTTCAATTATAATAAGTGCAAATGGTTATATGGTCTTAAACAGAGGCTGCTGTAGTCACAGAATGGGATGCCCCAAAAAAGATCCAGTAGTGCTATGCCCAGCAAAAGTGTCTTTATCAGGCCTAATTTCAATTATAATAAGTGCAAATGGTTATATGGTCTTAAACAGAGGCTGCTGTAGTCACAGAATGGGATGCCCCAAAAAAAGATCCAGTAGTGCTATGCCCAGCAAAAGTGTCTTTATCAGGGCTAATTTCAATTATAATAAGTGCAAATGGTTATATGGTCTTAAACAGAGGCTGCTGTAGTCACAGAATGGGATGCCCCAAAAAAAGATCCAGTAGTGCTATGCCCAGCAAAAGTGTCTTTATCAGGGCTAATTTCAATTATAATAAGTGCAAATGGTTATATGGTCTTAAACAGAGGCTGCTGTAGTCACAGAATGGGATGCCCCCAAAAAAGATCCAGTAGTGCTATGCCCAGCAAAAGTGTCTTTATCATGCCTAATTTCAATTATAATAAGTGCAAATGGTTATATGGTCTTAAACAGAGGCTGCTGTAGTCACAGAATGGGATGCCCCAAAAAAAGATCCAGTAGTGCTATGCCCAGCAAAAGTGTCTTTATCAGGGCTAATTTCAATTATAATAAGTGCAAATGGTTATATGGTCTTAAACAGAGGCTGCTGTAGTCACAGAATGGGATGCCCCAAAAAAAGATCCAGTAGTGCTATGCCCAGCAAAAGTGTCTTTATCAGGCCTAATTTCAATTATAATAAGTGCAAATGGTTATATGGTCTTAAACAGAGGCTGCTGTAGTCACAGAATGGGATGCCCCAAAAAAAGATCCAGTAGTGCTATGCCCAGCAAAAGTGTCTTTATCAGGGCTAATTTCAATTATAATAAGTGCAAATGGTTATATGGTCTTAAACAGAGGCTGCTGTAGTCACAGAATGGGATGCCCCAAAAAAGATCCAGTAGTGCTATGCCCAGCAAAAGTGTCTTTATCAGGCCTAATTTCAATTATAATAAGTGCAAATGGTTATATGGTCTTAAACAGAGGCTGCTGTAGTCACAGAATGGGATGCCCCAAAAAAGATCCAGTAGTGCTATGCCCAGCAAAAGTGTCTTTATCAGGGCTAATTTCAATTATAATAAGTGCAAATGGTAATATGGTCTTAAACAAAGGCTGCTGTAGTCACAGAATGGGATGCCCCAAAAAAGATCCAGTAGTGCTATGCCCAGCAAAAGTGTCTTTATCAGGCCTAATTTCAATTATAATAAGTGCAAATGGTTATATGGTCTTAAACAGAGGCTGCTGTAGTCACAGAATGGGATGCCTTACAGCAGACTTAAGATCAGTTCAGTATATATGCACAGTTAGTTAGTATAAGCAGCCTGAAAACGCTAACAAAGCCTGTCAGGCTGGATGAAAAAAAAAAAAAAATCTCCCTGTGACAGCCTCCGATTTTTCCTTCCTCTCCCTGTTTTTCGCTGACTTTCTGTCTGTCTCCTGTCTGTCTCCTGCCTGTCTCCAGCCTGTCCCTGTCTGTCCCTGCCTGTCTAACTGTCTCTCCCTCAGCTACACAGCGTTCTGTCTCTCACAAATGCAATAGAGAAATGAGGAAGGAAAAGCAAGATGGCCGACTTAAATAGCGCTGTGACGTCACCGGGCTTGCTGGCTGCTGATAGGCTGCATGTGACTGCCCCAGCTTGCACTGGCGCGGGATAGATGTCCAGACATGTCCCGTCCGCCATCTTAGAATGCCTGTAAATTTAAATGAATGGATGTTAAAGGAAAACTTCGAGCGATCGAATCGCGGGGAAATTCGGATTCGATCCAAATCGAATTTTTCCTGAAATTTGGATCGAATCCGGGTTTGTCCGGATCGATTCGCTCATCCCTACTTACAATCTAGAAGCCCACATCCCAGAAATTCTGTATATTAATAAAACAGTATCTCACAAAACCCTTTATTGGGGGCAATCCCACCAAATGTCCATATTGTCTGGCACTAAAAGGCACCTTCTGAAAGACTCTTGATTGTGTTAAATTTTTCATGTTTGAAAAAAAATTTGTACCACTGCATTAACCATTTATAGTACCGTTTTTGTGCACTACATGCTAGAGAGAGCTTGTAAGTCAGGGCAAAAACTTTTGTTAAGTCTTCTCTGGACAGGGAGATATTCAGATTTTCCCAGAGATATTCACTTTTTCCCAGAGGTTAATAAAGCCGGTGGAGTCGAGCTGGCGGAGTCCAGTGTGAGGTATTGTATATAAGATTGTATATTGTATATAAGACATAAGGCACTTGGGGCAATTGCAAGACCAGTTGCTCAAGTGGTGTTAATGGTTGGCCTGCTGCTTTCACTAATTTATTGGACAAAGAGGTGTTTTCCTGGGGACGTCTCTATTAGGGTCTCTAGAGAAAGGATCTTCTGTCAGACATGCCCCCCAGAAGCAGGACCTCGGCAGGATTTCCATTTTAAATACATTAATCCTCCAGAACCACAAGAGGTGTCTTTGATCATATCATTTCACATCATCCAGGGCTTTGGTCAGCGAAGGGGAATAATTGAGTTAATAAGCCAGGAAAAGGTCCCTAGGAACATTGAATAGTTCACCTTGAAATTATTTAAACGGCGTAAGGCACTAAAATTCTTTAAGCTCTGCCAGGAATTATGTAAGAGAAAAAGAGATGCAGTAATAAATCATCTGCATATAATGGATAAAGGATGTTCACTCTGACAGCTGCCGAGGGGTTGGCCTATAAAAATGATATCTTGAACAAGAGAGATGGGCCAATACCAACCTGCTGCAACGACGCTTGAAGAAAAGGGCAGCCCACCCTATCTAATGCCCTATTAACATCACATGATGGTCAGCAGGATTGAATTCCTTCAGTAGTGACAAAGGATATAAAATCATATAGCTTATTATCTAACCCCACTTGATCTAAATTTATTAATTTAAGGATAAGTAGGTGCAGTCTGAGTAATATGGCCTTGGAAAACAGTTTTGAACTGGACCTTCAGTATGATTTAATGAAAAGCCCAAACCTTTTAAAAACTATTCCCCAGCATCTAAAATTAATATATTTTTTAGTCTTACTAATTACTTACTAACTTACTAATTATTCTTTCCCCCACTGGGCTGCAACTCTATTCTGAACTATAAGATACGTGCACCGCCATCTTGACTTAGAACCATCACACATACTGAGGACAGAAGAACTGGATAAAGTACAGGGGATTGAGTTATAGCTGTGCTTTGCACAGACAGAGCAGAGCTGGGGTCAGGGAAAGGACAGCAATCCCAGAATGCAGAGCGACACACAGTCAGAATACACTTCCTGTTTGCAGACTCCCTGATGCCCTGTGAGCTGCCATCTTGGATGTCTAAAGACCCATAACCTGCAGTAGATGTAGATAGGATGATTTTTAATGTGAGCAATCTGTATGTACAGGGTGTGGGAAACATATAAGACATGCTCTTATTCAGGGTCAAGGTCCGCTTTAAGTATACATTTTTTAGAGGAATTGGTTTGTAGTTACTGAAGATCGTAGGGTTCTTCCCTGGTTTGGGGATCACTGAAATATTCGCCTGGATAAAATGATTTGAATCCGCACTCACTGCATTGAAGAATTAAGTTATGAGGCAATTAAATTGTTTAAAGAATTTGGAGCTATACCCATTGGGGACCTGGCCTTTACCTGTTGGTGTCTCTTAAATCGTTCTGCCTATTTTCTGCTCTGTGAAAGGTTCCAGGGTCAAGAGCCCTAGCTACAAGCCTATTGCATTTATTGGCTGCCTCATACAGCTGTGTTTTCTGATTGGCTTTCTCTAGAACCCATAAGTTCCAGCAATTTAGCATTCAAAGGATTACTCTTCCAAAGTTTGGATTAGCACACATTTTAGGGCCTCCCATTGTTATGGAAGGGGGGTTTGGTCTGATTCATGATTTTTCAGGAAGTTCTCAACTATCCTTCTAATGTCAGCTATACAGGCTACATCTTTCAACGGGTCATCTGCACCTCCAATACACTGGATAGAGACCAGAGAGAGCTAATGACACGTACACTGGTGTGGTCTGACCATAGGATGGAACCTATCCATGCTTGAGGGCCCAATCTAACATGCAGTAAATTAAAAATAGTCTATTCTGTTGTATGAATCTGTGGCATTTGAGTAAAAGGAAAGATCTTTCACATTACTATTGCCACCCATGAATCCATCAACTGCAGTAGGGTCATGGATTTCTTTAGTCTGTGCAACTTACTCTGAGAGAGGTGGACCTACCTGCTGAGCTATCAAGTGTTGTGTTCAAGGACAGATTGAGGCCTCCCCATCAGCAGTGTGCCTTCTGAAAAGTCTTCAAGAAGTATAAGAAGTCTAATGCAGATGTTGGCTTGGTCATCTTTAAGGGCATACATATTGGCCACCATATATATCTTATTAAAGAGCTCAAGTTTTAGAAATAAATATTGGCCCTACCAAAGGCTATTGACAGGCCTCACAGGCCTCACTAATTTTGCATCTCTGCCTGTGCACCAATGATCTTACCTTGTGGAGCCCCGCAAACACCTCTCCAACAGTAACCCCTGAAGGGGGAGGGGTAAGCAAACACAAACCTAGAGAAAACCCAAACCAACATTGTCTGCCCCCCTCCTGTGATATCAAAGTATTTGTAGTTCACTCTTTTATAAAATCTTTATACATGTATGTGTGCGTGTATATATGCGTGTGTTCTATATGTGAATCCTTGGCATTATGACCCACAACCCCATTCCCCAGGTCCTAAACTAAACCCTCTCCCCAGCACCTGACCTGACCTTTTTTCAGGCAAAAAGGTTAAAAAAAATAAACAGTATCTTACCTTCCCATGCCCTTCTCCAGAGGCACATGTGCCTCCTCTCAGCTCTGCTCCTTGAATAAGGAAATATAATTCCTTATCCCTCCAGCTCCACCCTATCAAAGTGGACCACCAATATTAGCTTGATGAGCTAGTCCAGACCATGCCCCCCTCTGTATTGATGGTTGCTGATCAAGCCCAGCTAACTCCTTCCTCCCTCCTCCCCACCCAGCCTCCTCCTAGCAAGTGTTCTCACTCCAGCACCACCCACGCATTATGCTGATTATAATTCAACACCACAGCTCCACAGGCCACGTCCACTTGCTTCAGAAGTAAATCTTAGGGTAAAACTGTAAACCTTGATATCTAAGCCATTTCCTCTTTAATATAAAAATGGAAAACCATTTAGGACAGTACTAAATGTAGCCCGACACAATGGTCTAATTTGGCTATGCCTGAAATATCCCTTTAAATATGCTTTATCTGTAATGCTAGATATGTAAGAGTTTGGTGGTCTTAAATGTTAAATAGTGATATAAGGGATAAACAAAGCAGAGGTTAGTGAAGAGGAGGTCAAGTGATTAGGTTGCTTGCAAGTTTGGTAGAGTGGTTAGTTGAGTTTAAGGAGAGAGACGTAGAATAGGGAGTACTACCACTAGTGGTGGTAGTAGTATAGGGTAATTAAAAAAGAACAGTACAAAAAGATACCAATGTCAGCTATAATACATTTTCACAAATACAAATTAACATTAACGGTTAAATCTTCAGGTTTCCATGAACATTAACAGATGTTGAATGTGGGCAACCTTTGTAACATGTCAGACTTCTACACAATACTCTAGGTCTTGCCACATCCCTACTAGCATCAATTCTACCACATCCCTTTTCTGTAGCATTAGCTGCGGTAAGTCATGTGGAAGTGGGGGTATGAACACCTTGTTTTTTTTTATTTTTTATTTATAATTGCAAAATACATAAGTGCAAAAATTACAAAGATACCAAACTACAAAATTACTGCCATCCACTAGGAAGGCCTCAACATGAAACTTGTAACCTGCATAGTATAGAACCACCACATAGACATGGACTTATACCCCGTCTTCTCCAAAAGATTGTATCCGGAAGGGACAATTTGGGGTTGTCCCAAAGAGGCGTATTGGGGGACCATTCTGAGGGCAGATGGGAGGGTTTCCCCATATTCTGAACCTTCTGTGACACATGTAGGGTTGTTCTCATGCACATAGTGGCCTGTGGGAGTCCTTTTGCTCCCCTATACACAAGACCCTGTAGGGGGGGTTGCTGGACCCATCAAGGAGGACTCAAGGATTTTCACCGGGTTATCCTTCGGGGGGGTTAATCCACCATGTAACATACACAAGTTGAACGGCATAGAAATATAGTAGCATGTGTGGCACGACCATGCCCCCAAGCCTCAGTGGAGCTATGGACCTATTCATTTTAGGGGGGGTAAGTACCCTATATGAATTTGAATACAATGGAGTCTAGAAGCCAGAAATGGGAGGAAACACTGTGTCCTTTAAATAGCCTCAAAAGGAAAAATGCAAGGTCAGAACATCAATGACATGTCATTCAACCCAACATGGCCGAACAAGCTTTCTGGAATATGCTGGCTAATAGCGTGTTTATTCCTATGTGACATGGCACTGTCTGGCTGCAAAATGAATTCAGGTACACAGGAAGCAATGTTTACAGATTATGTTTCATCCCACAGCGTGATGCACACATCACATTACTGTAAGGTATATACATGCCAATGGTAGGCTAGTAATAATAGGCTCATGACTGCTTTAGAAAGTATCACAGCTGATTACAATAGAAACAATTAGGATAAATGCATTTCCTGCTTGCCAGTGACAAATGTACAATGTAACTGGCAACAGGGAGCTGGCAGGCTTTTCAGAATGACTAATCCTGTTTGTTATAGTCACAGCAGAAGGGAGAGGTAATGCATTTCAATATTTTAAACTCTCAGGAGCAACAACTGCTTGGACAGCATGTGAAGGTAGGTAAATCCAGAAACAGTGGCTTCTGCAAATAAAAAAAGTGCCTTGCTTATGATGTAGGAAATGTTTATATTCAGAGAATCATGTTCCACTGCTTTTTCCCTTAGTTTCTCCTAAACTGTTTCACCCAACTTGTGATGCTGTGATGGTGAGGTGCTTCTTAAGCAGATTTGGTCCAGGAATGATTTCAATAGAGCTGGGGGAATAGTTGTGTAGGCGTATGTGGCCCAGGTGGGAAACGGTTGTTATACAAATCCCTGTACAGAAACAGCCTAGCTGTATATAAGAAATAACACCAGTTGTGGAATTAACCACTAGAGGCTGCTGAAGGGAGTGACATCATAAACAGAGGTGATATATATTACTGCCACTTCCTGGAATAGTCAGTACTCTGTTAGTCTGATCTGGAGGTGTGCAGAATGTGCAGTGCAGAATGAGAGCCAACGTGTGTCCAGGCAGAGACATGTAGTGTGGGACAGCACACCAGGGGGACGATTGAACAACCTGTGATACAGAGCCACCCTTTTGGAGAGAGAAATACCCTTCACACTGAGAAGGAGGATCGAGTTATCCTGGCAAGCCAGATGATACATGAGGGCCTAGGACGAGAGTGGAGTACCCTGGCATCCACCTAAACAAGGTACCGCAGGAGTATAGTTCCAACCCCTAGTGAGACCCTTGGATAAAACTGTGTTTGGCTATTGTTGCTGATTTGGAGTTTGTTTAATAAACGTTTGGAGAGAGACTTTCCTGTGTGTGTGTGGTGACTCCCAGGCCCCAGACACAAGTTTTCTTAGAATCTCAAGAACTCCTGACAGCTTGCCCCACGGCATCCAGCACTGGTAGTGGCGTGGGGTTACACATATATTCCCCACACTGAGAAGGAGAGACCTGAAAGAGCTCCTGGTGAGGAACCAGAAACAAGTCTGTAACATTTGGATGCACTAGAAAATAGAGTCACTGCTATCTACGTCAGTGTTCCTCACCTCGAGAGCCACCAACAGGTAATGTTTTGTGGATCACCCCACAGGCATCCTCATAACTCTTTCTGAAATTACTTCCCCTGTGCATCTGGGTGGAGATCTGCAAAACGTGACCTGTTATTGGCTCTCAAGGAGAGAGTTGGGAAGAATTCCTGAGAAGCATAAATTAAGGTTCATTACTTGGCTGATATTCAGGTTGAATTTCCCCGTAGAGCCGAATCTCATGGACATCAACATCTATTACGTCCTCAAATCTAAATTAAAAAAACAAATTCAAATTGAATGTTATTGGTGATCTAAAATACGGCAGCATTGTAAATCTTTGGTTTAAAATAATTGTTGATTATGTTTTTAAAAGCATTTTTCAAGTCTTCATTCCTCAGGCTGTATATCATTGGGTTAATCAGAGGGGTGACCACAGTATAGGATAGTGACAAGAATTTAGTAATCTTTTGTAATTCTTCTCTATTGGGTACTACATAAATACTAATCAGGGTGCCAAAATAGATGCAAACCACAGTCATGTGGGAGCTGCAGGTTGAGAAAGCTTTCTGCCTTCCAGAAACAGAGGAGATTTTGGAGATGGTGACTATGATATAAATGTATGATACAACAATGACCGAAAATGGACTGACAGCAAAAATAATACTCGTTAGTTTCTCCATTAGTTGTAACATAGTGGTATCTGTGGAGGAGATTTCTAGGATGGGAAAAAACTCACAGAAAAAGTGGTCAATAATGGCTGGGCCAGAAAACTCCAATTTTGATATTTTAAATGTAAATATAAATATTACAAAACTTGGGAACATCCAAGCTGTGGCCACCATAATCCAACACAACCGATGGCTCATTATCAAAACATAATGCAGGGGTTTGCAGATGGCCAAATATCGATCAAAACTCATCACTGTCAGAAGAAAACACTCAGCAGTTTCTAAAACACTAAAGAAATAAAACTGAGTGAGGCAATGAGAAAATATAATGATAAAATCTTTCACCAACAGAGAATGGAGCATGTTAGGGAGGATTGTAGTTGCTAGCAGGATATCTAATAAAGAGAGATGAGAGAGGAAGAAGTACATGGGGTAATGGAGGGTCTTGCTGTAGAACACCACAGTGATGATCAGCAGGTTTCCACATATTGTCATATAATACATCATGAGTAAAAGAAGAAAAACATAAAATGTAATATTCAGAGGTGGCTGCAATCCCAACAGTTGGATGGTAATTGTGGTCACATTATTAGCCATTACTACAGAAAAAAAATATAAAAAAATAAAAAGTTGGTTTTTAGGATACTGCATATTTACATTTGGTTAACAAAAATAGGGTTCATTCAGAGCCTTGTATAATAGTTTTAGTTTTTGTGCGTAAGAGTGTTCGTTACACATATTTTTGCTGCTTGTAGGTGAGTTCGTCTGATTCAGAGCCTCCATCAGTAGCCTTTCCTCCGGTCCTCATTGTTGCATAAGCCATCGAAAGCACTGTGTGTATGGCTTTCGCGGGTCAGTTTCGTTTACGGTGACGCTCCAGCCTTTTTAGGGCGTTTTTCAGTGTACCTCGCTACATAAAGTTTAAGTGTCCGGAGAGGTCCTACTAGTTCCCTTCAGAAAAGATCGTTTTTTTTCCCTTAAATTTGCTTGTGACATTTTTTTGTGCGTTTATCTGGAATGTATACGCATACGCAGGCTTGTACGCATATGCAAGCCTTTTAGGTGTAAGTGTAGTTAAAAGAGGCTGTGAATCAACCTTAATAGTGAAGTTAAAAGGATAAAAAAAATAAGGAAAAGATACAGAATAGGTGAGTGCAAATTAAGTAAATCGGAGTAAACAGAAAAACTAAGAGGTATAGAGAAAACAGAATTGGCTTAAAAGGGCTAACGAAAAGAAGACAAAAACAAAGAAGCAATAACACAATGATTAGAGAATATTATTTGCATAGATAAAAGTATTTGAGTTGGGTCACAAAACAAAATGAATGCAAGAAAAATGAATGGACAAGGAGAGTAAAAAACAGTAAAATTATGGGGGTGATTTACAACGTGCACTACTTTGCACGAATTTAGCCTTTCGTGCTGCCAGATGTGGACTTCATCAATACATCTAGGGAGTGTTTGGGTTGTTTAAAAAGCTTAAAAAAAAGTTGAAAATATAAAAGTGATGTAAAAACAATATTGTTGTTTTTCACATATTGGGGAACTTTCTAATGTACACTCCTGAAAAATAAGCTAAAGATGCTAAAAATAACTAAATACACAAACTCTCCAAAAATTACATTGATTTCTATGGGGTTTTCTGCCACAAGCAGGCGAGCGGGAAATGTTTCCACCAGCATGTCCTGTGCTAAACGACTTTGATGTAAATCAAGCAAGCACTAACAGGACCAAGCGAATAAGCATTGGCGTGCGTTGTAAATGCGGAATATAGCAAATGGTCGGCAAATCGTTTCATAATTGATGCTGTGAGTTTATAAAATTTTAATAGCATGTGCATGGCTGCTATACAATGTATCACAACATGCATAGCTCTTGTTACAATGTGTTACACAGTAGGTGGGTGGATGTTACAATGTGTTACTAGCAGGGATTGGCCTGGCTTTTACAATGTAAGATGATGACCTAATACATAGCATAGCACAAGGGGAAAATGCTGCAGTGTTCGGTAATCCATTAATGATGCCTCTGTATATAAAACATGGAATAAAGCAAGAACAAACAAACTGCAGCCCCAAGGCAATTCTGCCTACTTCTAAAAACCTCTGCCCGCTTGCCTCACCACTTCCAACCTCACCTCAACCAACATCTTCTTTTCATGCCGGACCCTGCCCATCCTTCTGTCTCTCCTCACCTCAGCCCACCTCTGGCTTTTTTCTTTCGATCAAACCTTTTCCGGCCTAACCACAGACAATTTCACCTCTGCTTACCACTACTCACCTTCTCATTTCTTCCCAAGTCTGCCTACCTCTAATGACGCCAGCTCGCCTCACCTTATTTTCTTACATCTGCCCATATCTGCATATACGTGTGTGAAGGTTACAGATTCCCTGCTGTATACTCTTTGCGTTTTCTCTGCTTAGATTTTATTGTGGCTCCTTGAAGTGGAAAAACGCTGCCCTTGGACCAAAAAAGGTTTTAAATCTTATGTATGTTAATGTAAATGTAGAACAGTAAAAAAGAGATGGAGCACAAAAAAATTTTGTAGAGTACAAAAAGTAAAGAACAAGGGAATGAAAAGTAAAGTCAAGTAAATGAATGAAAAAAATGTGTAAATGTGGCAAATAGATGGGAAGCAAAGGGTTTTGAAGAGAAGCATTTAGTAGAGAAGAGTGGGAGAGAATAGATATGTGTAAAACTAGAGATGCATTGAAGAAGATAAGAAAAGGGTAAGAAAATTATATTATTATATGGAAGAGAATAGTAAAGAAAAGCAAAGTAGAGAACATAGGAGTCTGTATATGCAAAGAAAAAAATACAAAAGGGAAATTACAAAGGAAACTATGAAAGAAAGAATTTCACTGGTAAGAGGAATGTTAAAAATAATAAAATAAAAAAGGAATGTGTAAGATCATAAACAGGAAGAGTAAATTAGAGAAGCATAAGGCAGAGAAAAAATAACAGGAAGGCTGAGTTAGAACAAAATTTACCAGTAAACTGTAACCACCACTTTCTAATACTCAGAAGAGAACATTAGTATATGTCTAGGCCAAGAGAAAGCTGTAAATTAGATTTTGGATTTGCCCTGGCAAACCTAGTCCACACGAGAGGCTCGGTGAGCATTGATAAGGGTGGGGAAGCTTGTCAGCCAGACAGCTAGCAGTCTATAGAAGAAGATTTGTATGGGTAGCTACCATGGCTCATGGCAGGATTGCATTTTTTCAGTAAATACCGAGTTGTCTGATTCCTCACAGTATTGCTGCTTTTATTTCTAAGCATGATCGAATAATGACACCCCTGGGAGTATAAATAGACTTTTAAAAATTATAGAGAGCTATTGCCATGGGATTCAGTAAAATTCACGATTGCAATAAGCCAAAATTATGTGGCCAGACTTAATAAAGTGTTTAGTTGAATTTTTTGTTCCATGTCTCTGTCATCCAAAACTCAGGTTGGGGAATGTAGGCTAATTTCCTGTTTGGAGAATGGAAGTTTTTATAGGGTGAAATATTTGGTGCAATAGATAGAAAGATGCAAAAGATGCAATGGATACGTCTAGCAATAGGCTTATAATAATATTTTGGGCAAAGGGAACATCAGCCGATCATGAATTATTCAAATACTAATTTTTGTCTAGTCAACTTTCAACTTTGTCACACTTCAGTCTTCTTTAGAACAGTGTGGTGGCAACTTTACTTTCTCTTTCTTAGAAACATAAAAGGCTGACTGCAGAAGGAGATCTAGTCCTGCCTTTAGTGTTCTCTTTATTTAAGGATAGAGGGATGTGTATCCCAGACATGTTCAAATTCACTTACTGTCGATTTTCCTACCAACTATCTACTACTTATTCAGTAAAATATTATTTTCTAACATTGCTCCTGATTTTCCTCTCAACAAGCTTCAGGTTGTACCCCCTTGTTCTGTTATTCATTTTTTTTTCCTTAAATCACTTCCTTCTTGAAACTTATTCCATTATTTCAGATATTTAAAAGTCTCAGTCATGTTTTTTCCTTTCCCTTCTTTTCTCCAGACTGTACAAATTATGGAACAATGTTGCCTGCATTGTTCCATTTGTATAATGGAACTGGTCCAAAGGTGGGCGAGGAAAATCATCTTCTGTGGTAGTAGAGATAACTTCTGTTGCAAGTCGAGTTAGGGTGGCCCACAGATACCCCATCGTTATCTGCTTGCTTTGTCAACATATAATTAGCTTCGTAAAATCATAGATAGAAACCATTTAAACCTGACACTACTATAATAGTCATATATATATATATATATATATATATATATATATTTATATATTTGCTTATAAAGTAATATAATAATTATAAAATGCATTTCCCAATCACCAGAGATCTCCAAACAATCACAGTTGTTCCTTATAGACTTTAATTGAATTAGGAATTTCGAAACCTGAACTTTTGTGTAAAATTGATTTAATTGGAAATGGAACTTAATTTTTTTCCCTGTAGACTTAAATTGTATTACGTAATTGGAGGAACCATATTTTGGGCATCTTCAGGAAATCCCAAAAAATAATAACATAAAAAATTAAATAAGCATAAATTAAAAATTATATATATTTGGGGGGGGGGGGGGGATAACACCAGGGCTCCAGGGATTGTCCTGCTCAAGATGGAAACTACTCAAAATGTTAACATAAAACAAAAATATGAAATAAATTAATACAAATTCATTTTTAAAAGGTGTCAGAGTTCAAGCTGAAGAAGCAGATCAGGTGGATGTGGTGGTGTAGATGAAGGAGGCGGAAGAGGGGTAGTCAACAGTAAAACCACTCACTCCGATGCTGGCACAGCCAAGTCTTGTGGGATCCATGTCTGGTTCATCTTAAGGAATGTAAGGATGTCCACATTGGCTGTGGGATAGGTGATGACACACCCTGCACAGGTTCTGGAGCATATAGTGGCTCATGTGAGTCAAGTAGAAGCTGTCCTCAGTGTGAGGTGTCTCCCCAGCCTTGCTGCAGTGGTGCCCATGAGCGGGGCGCCACCCTGCTGTGACAGACAAGTAGTCATCTGGTCTGCTGGCTGGACAGTGGAGTAACTGGCCACTCTCGGCCCAGCAGCCCACCCTGAGAGCCACGTGAGGACTGGCCTGACACCTGGGTAAATGTGTCCTCCTCCTCCCCCCCTGCTTCCACCTGGGCCACCACCACATCCTCCGCCATGGCCTGAAGGGCTTTTTCCAGCAGGCAAAGGATGGTATCACTGACCATGTCATCATCAGCACTGACCATTTTGGTGGCATACTGGAAGCACTACAGCACACACACTCATTGGTTGTGAAGTGCTGTTGATCTGCACTTCGACTCGTCTGTACATTTTGTAGCTGGAACTGCACTATTGCTTGCTGCTCGGGGGAGACAGGTGGCCTTGTCATTGGTGGTGGCAGAGTTTTGAGACAACCAAAGCAGCAGAGGGAGCCTCACGTGTTTCCATGTTTTTAGGTGTTTCTGCCACTGCAGCTCATGTCTGAATTGCAGGTGCCTAGTCATGCACGTGGGGCTGATATTATTTACACTTTTCACGTTCTTCAGGGACTGATGGCACAGCGTGCAAATGGGGCACAGATTAGATGTATTAAATGCCCACTGGCAACAATTCAATTAGGCACAGATCTTGGAGGTACAGCTATCACCATAGCTGTTTATACATCCACTATGGGGTCCAGCTTTATACTCCCTCCCTTTTCTTCAAACCTCATACCCAGGACCCTATATGAAAACTGACCATGGTACTGTCACAAAAAATCACTTCCATTTTGCTGGAGTAGTAATCAACAGCTGTCATGGGCTCAAGGTGGCATTCACACACATTATACGTTCATAACGTTGATGCCAGGGCTAGAGGTAAAATTATCCAAAGCTTTTTGTGGGTACAACTTCTATGAAATGTGTAATACTCACAAATCTATAGTACATTACCTAAATGGCTACATAAATTTAGTCCAAAAGTTCATTATACAAATTCCCTATAAGCAGGGTCAGATGACAATGGTTGTATAAAGGGCGTTGTTTGCAGCATATAATAGGCATTCCTTAGCTGGTTGGCCTCAAGTATTTAATAGGATAACAGGCTTAGGGGGGTTACCCAGTCATTCTGACCACGGGGCATCCCAAAACTGGTGGGAAAAATGTTAATGTGAATAAATAATAGCTACACATATTATATCACATTTACATGTATATATTTAATATGAACCTAAAGACAGCTCAGAAACTTAAAGCAGACCAACAGTCAAAATTACTAAAAGCAGACCAACACAACAAACTGTGCTCTTATGTATCCCTCCCCAGAGCAATTTAGATTGCAGCACATAAAAATGACAATAATGAGTCTGTATCAAAATAAAGACACCTCTCCTGCAACCTTTCTAGAAGCATGTACAGTTCTAATCTGGCATAAGCTGTAGTAAAGCAGGCTATAAAGATGTTAGTATTTCGATTGACTGTACAGCAATCCTTAGTATACTCATAATGAGGTACAAAGACCAACTAGAAAAGTTGGTCAATGTTGGTTATGATGCTGGTTTGTGTAAGATTAGATCTTTGACCAAACATTCCCCACAAAAAATTGAGGAACATTTTTGAGATCTGTCTTCTAGCCAGGTTTACAAGGATTTTGTTAGGTCGAAGTTGTATGCCCATCTTCTCATAAAAAGCGTCAATGTATTGCTGCTTCTTATCTTCATCTGTACACCAACTGGGGAAGCCAGATGCTTCCTGTTTGTCCCTAAACTGCAGATTAATGTACGGTGCAAACAAGTTGTCGGAGGTCTTTGAAAAATGCAAAACTTCATAAATCTGCACCACTCTAATCTCCATCTCCATCTCTTTTCTACTTCTAATTCAATCTCTATCATACATCATGTGCCTGTCAGTAATCTCTCCTCATCTGTATGCTTGCAGGGTTCTGCCTGCAAATTCAAAGTACCTTCACCCTTCTGAAGCCGCACGGGGGCGGCGGGCGCGGGTGGCCTGGTTTCGCGTGGTCCCTCTTCTGTGCTGACATGCTTCTTGCCTTACATGAGTACTTTGGGCACTGGTAGTATAACAATTGTTTACTGTGCAGACATATTTAATTGTGCCCTTTATCTGTTGTGTATCCTATACCACCTGTCATATTGATCTTCACTTATGTAGCAGTTTTTGTAGGATTGTGGGTTTGCATACAGCTTATCGAGTGTATAGTAACTTATCATTTTATTTTTTGATCACTTATATCTTTAATACATTGATTAGTTTTGGGTATGGTATTATATATACTTAATGGATGTATATTTGATGTATTCATGGAATATTAATTCAGCACTTAGCACTTTAGTTTCATGGTTTTGCACAGTGGTTTTTGCTTAGTAGTTGCAGTTCTGTAAATATTTGTGTCATTAGTTTTCATTTGCATATTTTAATATATTACTGTACACAGGGGATAGGATTGTGGAACATAATAGAGACCCTATTTTGGGTCCTCCGTGTGCCAGCACAGTCACTGTGGTAAGTGGGTGTGCACAGACCCCAGTACTTCATTTTTAGGTATTTTTTTGCCCACTATTTAACATTTATGCAGTATTGGAGCTTTTGTCTGCATCACAATACATATAATATCAGTTTCCCCAGGATTGGGGCTTGGAGATACATTGAGATAACAATATGAATTGGGACCCAAACAATTGTTTTTAATTGTCTTGTGTTATGTGTTTTTTAGTGTATGTGTATTTTATGTATTTGCATGTAACAATAAATTTTGTATAAAGAGATTTGGTAGATCTTTGGTGCTCCTTATAGGGAGGGAGGTGTGTCTTTCACGGCCACTCCCATTAGACTGGTTGGAATTCTTGAGAGTGAGCACATCAAATATAGTTCATTGGTGGTGCACCCCATAGTAGAGGTTGCAAATTCAAAGTACATGTGTAAAAGAGTGGGAACATGAGTTTTTGTTCAGTTTTGCATATATAATGAAAAATAGATCTCTGGGTGGGTATAATTTTACTCTGGCAATACCAAAGCATTTCTTGATAAATCCAAAATGAGACGAATTGTAAAACCTCACATCTGTACATAACGTTGTTTAACTATAGATGTGTAGTACAACTGTCCATATGTTGTGTCAGTAACCTCATTTTTGTCTTTCTATTTATAGCAGGTAGGACAACCACGGTAAAAAAAAACCTACGTTACTTACCGGTAACATCCTTTTTTTAGGAATCCTTCAGCTTGAACACATGGAGAGACTATGCCCCACCCCCTGGGAGTAAACACAAAACAGGAACAGAGGTTAAAAGCCCCACCCCTTCCACCCCACCTCAGTTATAGAACAGTAACCATACTCCAACCCTTGGCATCTGGGCGGGTAATAAGCAGTCAAGCTAAAGGATTCCTAAAAAGGATGTTACCGGTAAGTAACAGAGATTTTTCCAAGTCATCCTTCAACTTGACCACGTGGAGAGGATTAGGCAAGCAATTATACCTTACGGGTGAGATTCTGCAAGGAGTACACTTCTTCCGAGGGACTGGTGTTTTGCAGACAGTAGATCAAGTCTATAGTGTTTAAGGAAGGTGTGGGGAGAAGACCACATGGCAACTTTACATATTTCATCTATAGAGGCCCCAGTTCTCTCTGCCCAAGATGTGGCCATTGCCCTTGTGGAGTGAGCTGACACTTCGGGGGCATCACTCCCTTAATATCATATGTCTTTGCAATAGTCTGTTTTATCCATCTAGAAATAGTAGACTTTGAGGCTTCTGACCCCTTATTTTTCCCATTAAAAGTCACTAGCATTTGCTCTGCCAAGCGCCAGTCTCTTGACCTTTCCAAATAGATGATCAGAGCTCTTCTGACATCAAGCAGCGAAAGATCTTCCTCCTTTCCAACTGCATCTGGCAGTGTCGGGATAACTATCTCTTGCAACCTGTTATCCGAAGTTGCTATTTTTGGTAAAAATAATGGATTGGGAGGTTCTAATAAGCCTTTCAGTACAATAGACAAGTCACAAGCAGGAGAGCCCTTAAAGTAGCTTGTCTCTTACGTATAATAGATTTGAAAAAAAATGGTTTACAAGATCATTTTGTCTAAGTTTACGCTCCAGGAAAACTGATAATGCAGAGGCTTGACTCTTCAGGGTACTTACTGCCAGCCCCTTTTCAAATCCTTCTTGCCAAAATTCTAGCACTGACGCTATATCCTTTTCCTTCAGATTGTTAACTTCACAAAAAGAAGAAAATGTTTTCCATACCATTCCGAAAATTTTTCTTGTATTTACTTTTGACTTTGTAGCAATGTTTCTATCACTCTACGGGAACACCCTTTTTTCCTCAGTAGTGCCCTCTCAGGATCCATGCTGTAATTTGAAGTCTTGTTGAATTCGGATGCAGTATCGACTGTTGATGTATGATGTCTGGGTCTGGGACTTCCAGGAGTTTCCAAGGACCTTTTACCGCCATCCTGGTTAATTCTGCAAACCACACTCTTCTTGGCCAATAAGGGGCGATGAGCATCATATTTGCTTTCTCCTGGGCCACCTTCCGTATCACTTTGCAGGATTCTGAAGGGTGGAAAAGCATAGGCAAAATAGAAGCCCAAATTGAAATAGAAACACTACTATTGCTTAAATCATTAGGAAATAGAAGCCCAAATAGAAATAAAAACACTACTACTGCTGCTTCAGTCATTAGGCAATAGAAGCCCAAATAGAAATAGAAACACTACTACTGCTTAAATCATTAGAAAATAGAAGCCCAAATAGAAATAGAAACACTACTATTGCTTAAATCATTAGGAAATAGAAGCCCAAATAGAAATAGAAACACTACTACTGCTTAAATCATTAGAAAATAGAAGCCCAAATAGAAATAGAAACACTACTATTGCTTAAATCATTAGGAAATAGAAGCCCAAATAGAAATAGAAACACTACTATTGCTTAAATCATTAGGAAATAGAAGCCCAAATAGAAATAGAAACACTACTATTGCTTAAATCATTAGGAAATAGAAGCCCAAATAGAAATAGAAACACTACTACTGCTTAAATCATTAGGAAATAGAAGCCCCAATAGAAATAGAAACACTACTAATGCTGCTTAAATCATTAGGAAATAGAAGCCCAAATAGAAATAGAAACACTACTACTACTGCTTAAATCATTAGGAAATAGAAGCCCAAATAGAAATACAAACACTACTACTGCTTAAATCATTAGGAAATAGAAGCCCCAATAGAAATAGAAACACTACTAATGCTGCTTAAATCATTAGGAAATAGAAGCCCCAATAGAAATAGAAACACTACTAATGCTGCTTAAATCATTAGGAAATAGAAGCCCAAATAGAAATAGAAACACTACTACTACTGCTTAAATCATTAGGAAATAGAAGCCCAAATAGAAATACAAACACTACTACTGCTTAAATCATTAGGAAATAGAAGCCCCAATAGAAATACAAACACTACTAATGCTGCTTAAATCATTAGGAAATAGAAGCCCCAATAGAAATAGAAACACTACTAATGCTGCTTAAATCATTAGGAAATAGAAGGCCAAATAGAAATCGAAACACCTAAAACTTTTGGGTTTCCATGCTGTTTTACTAGCGTGCTGGTGTGTCTACAAGCTTTTGTTTTAATTTGATCCCTGCCACCACCTCGTGAGTGTCTGGTCTGAAAGAGATCCAAAACACACAGGTGGCTGCTGCTGGCAGTGGGCTCCATCCTTACCTATAACAAGTATGAGCATGGTGGCACAAGTAACAGCACTGGAAACAGCATGCAAGCGTTTCTCTCTCAGAGTTGTGAATGTATGGCTTAGAACACAGAAACCAATTTTAAATGAAACGCTTTAAAGCCAAACATAACCCACCAGTGGCCGGCCTGGAATCTAAAAGCTTCCATAAAAACTAAAAGATGAAATCTAAAAGATTCCAGGGCTGGCCGCTGGCTTTCTCCTCATGGCATCCCAAATCGGGATGCCCCGCTGTGTGAAACCCCCCAGGTCGCACCATACACTTATCTTGTTTCCCTGTCCAACGCATCCCCGCTATCCCTCTAGCAGGGCATGTGCCTGCGCCAGGCATTTGTATATGGCCGGCGTTGGCACGCTCCCTGTTACAGGGAAGCGGCGGATGCGGCTGTTTGGAGCTGCTGGGCTTAGATGAAGGTTGACATGGCATCAGCGGCTCCAAGTGCAACCAATTGGACGAGCAGCTGTGCATGCACCATAGGACCGGAAGGAGGTGAATTGGCATTGGCAAGGACCAAAACCCAGGATAATTAAAATTCTGGGTTTTGCTCCACCAGTCGCCAGCCCAGAATCTAAAAGATTCCAGGGCCAGACTCTGGTTTTCCCCTCAGGGCATCCCAAATTGGGATGCCCCACTGTGTAAAAAACCCCTCCCCAGGGTGCCAGTAGTCACTCATCTCCCCGGACCAATGATGCATGCACGGGCTCTTGTCTAATCAAAGCTGCCTACTGAACTGGTGCAATTCAGCAAAGCGACTCTGATTGTTTACTATGGGGAGCAAGAGTGACTCCCACCCTCACCGTTCAGATAGGCTTAGGTGTGGGGCAGCAGGGGATGCGGTGGCGGCTCCCAGTCCCTATTCACAATAATCAGAGCCGCTCACTGAATTACGTCACTTCAGCGGGGGCCGCTGGACTGGGAAGAGTTAAGTTAGAATGCGATAATGGCGGGGGTTTCACACAGTGAGGCATACTGATGCAGAATACCCGGGGGGCACGGAACAAAACCCGGAAACTGTAAATCCTGGTTTTTTTTTCTGCTTTAACTGCCAGCCTACTTGGAGATTTTGTCACCCTCTGTTGCCAGAACATTTTTCACTATTTTGCACTACACATATTCAACTGGGATTTTTGAAGGAATTTCCAGGGATTTCACAGGGAAATTATATATTGTTTTTTTTTTTCGTCTGGGCTTTAACATGAAATGTCTTGTTTGTCATTTTTAGGTGTATTCTTAATATTTTGGGGTGAAATGTGTGCAAAAAAATAAAACAATCTATTTTTTTGTGATAAAAAAAAATAAGTTTGTCAATAAAATGTTATTGCATGTAAAGGCCCAATTTCTCCCAGTTACATGGGTATCACATGTATTGGTAGACACCCTTTCCTGCCCTGGAGACACTCCCAGACTTAAACAGCTCTTTAGGAGATTTTCAGATAAAATACAACTGTGCTAAATACATCTTGCAGTTTTTCAAAAAAAACAACCCTTTACATTTGAAATACCACCCCACAAAATACTTGTAGAACAGGGTGCAGGGGTCAGCTTTGGTGGCCCCCTGCCATGCTGGCTACAAGCCCCAAAACATTATATTCCAGGGGTCTTTTGCCCCCCCTAGGGAGGCAGGTAATGGAGGGCCAGGGGTTAATGGCAAGTCACCAGCTAGCCGCAGGTGACTTGCCAGCCCCCTAAGCCTTGTGAACTGGTGTAGGGGTTTCATGGACCCCATTCACAAAGGACACCAGTTCACAAAGGGATAAGTTTAAAAAACAAGACACAGACACAGAGAAAAAAATACTTTTAACACTCACCTTCAATCCTGTGTCCTGTGGTGATCATGTCCCCCGGCAATCCGCTGACAGCTGCCGGGGCTTATCACTGGAGGGGGGCTGGGGAGGCAGGGGAGCACAGCCCCCTACCCTCCAACTTGCCTCCAGTGATCAGACCCGACTTCTGACAGTCCGGAGCCCAAAGCGGGATGACGTCACAGGTGACATCATCCACCCCGCCCACAAGGGACAGGGCTAGCGGTGTGAACACTTGAGGGGCATGTTTTAAACCTCCTCCTCACCATGGAAGAGCCCAGGGAGGGGCGATCGGAGGACCCCTGGTGAAGAGGAGACCCTGCTCAAGGGATCAGCCACGGAGGTGAGTAAATGTAATCAGGTGAGTGTTTTTTTACATTATTTTTTGAACTAGCAGGGGGGAATGCCAGGCACATAGGTACTAAGGGCTTGGCACTTAACGACATGAGAAGCAAACCCATAGTACCTACGGGTTTGGCACTTAAAGGGTTAAATGTAATATCCCTAAACAGCAGTGCAGATACAAAAAAAAAAAGTTAAAAACTATTACAAATAAATAAATAAATAAATAAGAGAGACAACATATTGGCTTACTTTGCTATGAAAGTAAGAAATAAAAATCACGTTCGCGTCAGGCAGTAGAGGTTTTTTTGATCGCTGGAGGCCTTTGAATTACCAAAAGTAACTCATTCAATGTATTAGGTTGTCACTCAAGTACTTGTAACCCTGATGTCTTTACATAACATAAAGGTGTTGCAACAAAATGTGAAATAACAGGGCCTCTGGTGCTCACTCTGGATCCCCCCTTCCCTTTGTTAGGCAATAAACATCAAATGACACTATTTCTTTGAAGCCATACTAGACCCCAAAAGTTTATCACCAGAGCCATCTCATTCCTCACATATAGGTTATGGTCTATAAGACTGAGGAGTAGTAATAAGAAAGTCCATGATCTGGTTTGACGAGTTTGGCTGAACTAAAGATTCCAAATGCAGCCCGAACCCTATTGAAGTCAATGGGGACCCAAACTTGGGACCCCAAAATGGCTGTAAAATGAGGGTATCAAGGGTTAGAGGGATGAAAATGGAGGGGAACACCAGGGTGATTGCCCTGCACAAAATAGGATGGGGAAAGTACTCAAAATAATCACAGAAAACTAAAAAATGCTAAGAAAAAAAATACTAAAACTAGGACTAGTTCTAGGCCTAATTTAGGTGGTAACATCTGGGCGATTGCCCTGCACAAAATGAGGTAGGGAAAATACCCTGATTAATCACAAAAAGCAAGAAAATTAATTAAATACATAAATAAAAATAGTTTTTCCATGTTTAATTCGCTCCCACTGCAGGTAACTGCCTGTGTGTTTATTTTCGTAATACTTTTTGGTAATTTTTAGGCATTTTCTGTTATATAATTTTTTATCGAATGAGCAAGAGCCTGACTTTGTATTTTTAATTTTTTTATTGTATTTTAATTAGGATTGCTTTAACAAAGATTTGCAGAAAAATCATCCACGTCGGAATGCAAGTCGTCTGCTTGCACACGAGTTGTATGCTCATTCGCTCACTGAACGAAGGGTAATTTTATTTGTCCTGACAATGCACTATACAGGGGCCTTTGTCATGTGACACAATGGCTGAGCTTGCACCGTAAAAATAGAATTAGCATTACTCCCCTCCCTCCCTTCACTGTGATAAAACATATAGAATTCTGGGGACCTTCTCCACCTCAGTGGAATCGGGATGCCCAAACTGTGTGAAACCCCCCAGATCTCCAGTAATCATGCACCTCTTCTCGAACCAACGGCACATGTGCTCTCATCCAATCATCAGCAAATGGCATTGATTGGGATTAATTAGATCGCAACTAGCCTCGTCTTCAGTTTACGTACACTCCCATCCTAGCACATTGGAAAGTCCTGTACACACAGAACACTGCTGCTGGACATGTGCAGGTGTAATCGAGCTCCCTCATCCCAACAGCGGCCATAGCAGAAGTAGTAGTAGTGTGTACAGAACTCACATTTTTCTTCTTGTAGATCTTAGTACAGACTTGGTGTACAGATTGCACGTAGTAAATATGTGTTTGATGAAGCAAAGATCTACAAGAAGAGATACGTGAGCCCAGTACACATAGAACACTGATGATATGGCCACTGCTGGGGTGAGGGCCACACACTGGCAAATTTTACTTTGGGGCCCATGTAATGCCTCCAGGCCCATGTCAGGCCATTCTAGGTTATAGGGGGCTTAACCTTTACTTCAGGGCCCATGTCATGCCCCCGGGCCCCAGCACTTTCCCCACCAGGCACCATCTAGGCATAAAGATTATGGGGTGCCGTAAACCATACAGTCACTCTCTAGTTCCTGGCTGGGCCCCTCCATAACCTAGGCATAATGGCTTTGCCGCATGCTTTGAACAGGTGGGCGGTGAAAGATTCTACTTAGATGCTAGGTTTTGGGGGGGCAGCCAGGCACTATATCATGTATACCATTACCTTTTTGTGATGGCTAGGCCCAGGTTTTTATCCCCATATCAGCTGTGCCCAAACTTCCCACAAACACTGGACCCAGCCAGAGGAGGGGTAAAACATGCAATCAGTCTATAGTTCCTGGCTGGGTCCCTCCATAAAAGTGCCATTGCCTTTCATTGTCTTCATAGCCGGTAATTAAGTAACAGTGAAATTCTTAAGCATTTTTTTCAGATCAGATCATTTTTTTAACTGTTACTGAACTGAGGCCAGTGTGTCTAATGTAGTTATGATAAGCTGCAATTCAGTGTTGTCAAGAGCATGGCCTATCTCAAATTCCCAGGGTATTATATTTAAACAAAATAGCCAGATAAGATATCTTATTCACCAGTTTCACGTAACCAATTGTGTTAAGACGTGAGAAGGTTGGCTATATCTGTTTGTGGGTTTGTATACCAGGGCTCAGAGGCCAAACAGCTGGCCCCCAGTTCTAAAGAATGGCAGCCCATATAGGCCACCCCATAGCCCATCTTTTAGATTCCAGGGTTGTGCTGCGAGGGTTTTGTTAATCAAACCTATACAGTCTAAACATACACCTCACTCTAACAGGTTAAAGATTTAAATTGAGGTAAAGTTGAGTAGATGTAAGCATAAGGTCTTGTAATAGTTATTTGTGTGTTACACACATCAGGGAAGAGTCTTATAGGATGTAGGCTAGTGGTTGCTCCTCTTTCTTAGTAATCAGAGTTTTACGCATGAAAAACAGAAGTTTTAGGAAACAGAACAGAATACAGTTGACGTCAGATTATCCCTTGTCCCAGAACAGAAAAAGTGGGACCAATGTATTGAGTATGGCTGAAACTAGAAAGAATTACAATCATCATAAAGCATATTCCAGTCTCATTTCTATGCTTTGACCCGCAGAAAAGGCAGCCCATCTAAGGAGTGTATGTTTAAAGAGGGGCTATGGAGGATCCTTTAAACCATCGGCTAATAAACATGACTTGAAACTGACCAGACATTGTTGACTCAATAAGCCACATAGGTAGCCTTCCTCTTGAGGAATGGGTATTATTTCCTCTAACCACTGAACCTGTATATGCAACTAGGCTAAGTCTAAAATAAAGAAAAGAAAAGAAAGACAGAAGGGGGTGTAGTAATGGAGAAGGGGGATGTGGGGTGCAATAGTGATATTAGCCTCTATAACTTTAGGATATTGTTCAGTTCTGGGGATTCCTTAAATGCTAACCAGTTCACCCAGGTCACGATTTTCGGCCTCCTCACCTTTCTTACTCCTCTGTCGGACGCGGATTGCCGCCAGATCTCCAACGCTGTTTCTGTGTGGTAGTGGACGTGCACGCTTGGGCGTGTGCACTCGACCTTGCTTCTTATCCTCTCCACTACTCAACAGAGCCACCTGGTGTCCAGCGTGATACAAGCAAGGCCGCAAGTGCACGAAGCCTAGAGTGTAAGCTCTTGGACTTTTACTTCCAGATTTTCCTTGGTTCCAGTGGACCGGAAGTGACTCTTGCTCTGAGACGTCCCTCCCAGCTTTATTGACAACCCTATTTAAAAGAACAGCTGGCCCTGAACTTGATTTGTTTCATTGGACTTAACGTCTCCCCTACCCCCCCCCCCCACACCTGGAGCTCCACTCATCTCTAGCTACCTGTTTAAATTCTACCTCTCCATGATTGTAGGCTTGACAACAATATAATGTTGTGTATGGCCTTGTTTGTCTTACATGAGCTCTTCAATCTTCCTGGTGGTTTCCATCTCTTGCATTTAAAAATGGATGTGGGTAATCTAAATGTGCCAGTGCCTTCGGATAACCATTCTGGCAGTGGCTAGGAAATGTTTCAAAAGTCCTTTTTTGATTGAGGCAAAGGGACCCTGGATCATGGAAAGTAAAACTCTATTCGGGTTATTGCTTATACTTTAGATGCTAACTTTTCTTGTACTTTACATAGTCAAAACCTTGTTCCAAAATTCTTTTATAAAAGAGCAACTCCACCATAGGTGGTAACATGGTAAAAAAACGAACACAAATAAAAAATCTGGTAACCTGGTGCGAAGAGAATTGAAGGAATGGCTGCTTAGCCTGACAGCATCCATTTTAGATTTTGTGTAATTGAGTGTATAAGCTTGCTTCCAAAATGTGTTTCTTGCTATAGAAATGTCTCTTTGAGCTTCTTGCACGTACTCAGGAAAACATGGCTTAACCACAATTTTACTTCATCATTTTATATCCTGCGTACGAGACATTTCTTAACTGTAGTTGCTAACAAGATAACCGTTTTCTGCTGAAATGGCTGACCACAAGCACCCACGTGATAGTGTCTTAAAATTTCACCTTGCAAGTGTAAAATATAGAATTATCACAAGTGTGGAAAGTCCCAAATGGGAGGTGCTTATTATTTGTTGAAATGTATTTAACCATTCGCCGAGCAGATAATAAACAGAAAGTGTTTTACCAAGACTTGCCAAGACTTACCAAGACTTGCTGTTGTTCAATTCTGTGCACTTGGTCGCTCTCTCCAAGCCGGCTTGCCTGACATCACTTCTATACTTCACACACCCAAGGGTTGCCCTGTGCCCCGGTGGGTCCGGGATAGGAAATTGCCCCAACAGTTTCCTGGTGGAGAATGCGGGCAGTACACCTTTAAGGGGTAAGTGAATTTTGATTCTATTTATCTCTTGAAGGACTCTGTGCTGCCCTAAGTATCTCTCGCAAAGGCATAGACGAAGTCTGGGTGACTTTAAGTAGACACGGGTTGTCTGTAGAAGCGCACTATAGAAATGTATTAAGAGGAAACCGTGGTGTGTGAACATGGAGTAATTTCAGGGCCATTCTGTCTGCTTATATATTTCTATCGCGTAGTTGTATAAGATCTATTTGTTGTGTGGCACATACAGACTCGAAGGTGAGCGAGACCCTGTCGTCACTGTGTAAATATTTAGAAATTTTTAGAGATAATTGTCTTATATATGTAATGGGTCAACAAGAAACTAAGGCTCCCTTGGTAGGAGAAGACTGTACACACTATGTAGAAAGGCAGTTAGGAGGAAGTTACCACACCCTGCCTTTCATAGACAACTTGGCAGGGTGGACAGAAGGCTTAGAGGCCATTTATCCTTTCCCTAGAGAGGGCGCTAATAATCCATATCACATGGATATGATAAAAGGCCTATGCCTGGGTGATAGGAAAGCTTGGCCATACTACGAGGGAGACCCTGATTGGGACATGTCCTACATGAAGGAATGTGGTATTAAGTGGCTAGAAGTCGCCCCGGGTTGGTATGAGAAAACTGGAAAGTTGACTAGAAAGAAAGATAAACTTGATAAAAAGAAATGTAGAGAGGCCCATAAGAAAGAGAGAGAACAAATGGCTTCAAGACTAAAGACAAAAAAACTGAGGCAGGAAATCCCCAGTGCCCCGCCGCCATATACTAAGGTTAATACTAAATACACCACCACCAAGACCACGGTGACAGATAGTTGTTTTCCATCATTAGACACAGTAAAAGTAATCGGGGCAATATACCCCACTTTAGAGGAAAACCAGTTAGATGAGGACGATATACAAAACCAGATGGAAGACTGGGTGGCTGATTATATTAAAGAACGCAAGATTAATAAGTGTCATGTCATAGACAAGGCCTTACTCCTTAGAGAAGGCTTAAAAACAGCCCCTATACTATTTGACAGAGAAAATCTAATTAAGGAAATGGGAAAACAGGCTTCTATATATACTGATTATATTAAGGGACTGACACATGAGCCAGAGGACAATGATGGGCGCCTCCGGGCCATGAACGAATTAAAAAAAGGTTTTAGCAACTTTCCCCCCGCCGGTGACACGTACAAAAAAGAAAGAGATAGCAAAATTATTTGGCATAGGCATAGAGGAAGTTACCAACCTCCTAGATCAGTCCGAGACTGAACCAAAAGAAAATGAGAAAGATTTAGCAGTTAACTCTGCATATCCTTACATACAAGCAGGCACTTAACTCATAACAATACAAATTGATATTAAGGACTTAGATCATATAATAAAAAATTGTCCGTCCCCCCGCAAATCCCCCCATGGCACAATCAATTATCTCAAGAGAGCAACCCAGGGGAGACAATTCACTAATGAAGATTATAAGTTACTAGTCTCCAGAATCATAGGTGAAGAGACAGAATGGGACTGGGAAGCGGTAACCGCCCTAGGTATCTCGGGCACCCCCCGACATTGGCAGACAGAAGCAGGTTTAGATAAAATGTGGAAGGAAATTAGTGATCAAATGAGTGCTGTGTTTAAAGTAAAACATAACTTGTCTGCTGCATTGGTGTGTAAACAAAATAAGGGAGAAAATGTGACAGATTTCTGGAAGAGATTTCTGACCACTTGGAAACAGGAGAGTGGAATGGGAGTAGGGGAAGGAATGATTCCCCTGTGCATTACCACTTTCATTGGAAATTGCCTCCCTCCTGTAAGTTTGCAAATCAGGCAGCAGATTTCAGACTATGCTAGTTTAGGGCTAGAGAAGTTTGCTTCAGAACTCATGGCAAAAGATGCCGCTGAGTGTTTTGAGGTCCCCAAAAGCTCGGGAATAGTGCAAGTGCACTACCAACAGAACCCAGGAGGGTCATTGCAACTACAACATGTCCCTCCACGGGGCCAAGGGGCCCCCCGAAGAAGAGGGAATTTTAGACAACGAGGAGGAAGAAATTTCACAGTATCCCATCCAGGTTCCAAGCAAAGTGGTTGTTTTAATTGTGGGGCACTAGACCACTGGAAAAACCAGTGCCCATATCCACCCAATATCGCCCACAGCCAAAGGGGTCCTTCCTCTTTGAAGAACCGGCCCCAGACTTATCAATCGACACCTGACCCTAGGGCTAACTATGGCCCCATACCACCAGCACAATATCAGGCACCACCAAATGTTGCCCCGGCCCCAAAGATCCCTGTTACATGGACCAAAACAGGCCCTCAATAGGGGTGCCCTGGAGGGAGCGTGCCCACCTTTCCCATGGTCTCACATACATTTGAACAACAACCTTTTGTGAATCTACTGGTCAATGAGGTCCCTATGTCATTTCTTGTGGACTCAGGGGCAACTTGCAGTGTCATTCAGAAGGGTTTGTATGAGGGACCTAGGGAACCCGCTGCTCCTTCCATGGGAATTAATGGGATACTGACAAAGACTTACAAGACAAGACCCATGACAGTGTCTGATTTGACCAGTGAGGAACACATAGAACACTGTTTTAGACTCATGGACAGTTGCCCAGTCAATCTGTTAGGTAGAAATCTCATGGGTAAACTAGGACTCTCCATCGGCACGACGAAAGAGGGAGGGGTAAGTATTTTTAGTGATGTACTGAAGGTCTTTTTCTCCCTACCCCAAAATCAATTGTGTGATTCTCTAGGGAACAAGGTGGATGCCAGAGTATGGGCAAAAGACACCTATGATGTGGGGCTAATTGACTGTACCCCTTATCAGGCTGTGCTGAAACGGAACTCTCGTCCACCTTACATCAAACAATACCCCCTCTCACAGGAGAAGATTGAGGGAATTCAGCTCATATCGCGCTATCTTAAAGATGGCATCATAGAACCAACAGTGTCACCTTACAATTCACCAATAAATCCAGTGCAAAAGACAGATGGGACCTACCGGTTTGTCCAAGACCTGAGGGCAGTTAATGCTGTAGTTGTACCTCTGGCCCCAGTAGTACCAGATGTGGTCTCTCTCCTCACGTCAATCCCCCATAATTTTGGCACATTTAGCGTTCTGGATTTAAAGAACGCGTTCTTTGGGATACCCATTCACCCTGACACCATGCCTCTTTTCGCCTTTTGTTACCGCGGCCAACAATTAATGTTCAAACGATTGGCTCAGGGATTCTTGAACAGCCCAGTGGTTTTTGCTATCGTGCTCCGAGAAGTGCTCAAAAGCTATACACCTAGGCATGGGTCAGTGTGCTTGTGTTATGCGGACGACGTCCTATTGACCAGCCACTCCCAGGAGGCCGCCCGGGCCGATGGTATAGAATTATTAAATGTTCTATGTGAAAGTGGTTTCAAAGTGTCTAGAGAAAAGTTACAATGGTGTCTAAAAAAGGTTGAGTACTTAGGTTTCGTACTTTCTGAAGGACAAAGAGAAATTAGTCCTAAGAGAGTAGCTGCCATTGTGGGTCTGCCTCGCCCACGCACCAAAAAGGAAATGTTGACCTTTTTGGGCATGACAGGTTATTGCCGCCAGTGGATACCTGACTCCTCCCACTATGATAACATACTGAGAGCATGCACCCTCTCAGATATGCCGGACACCATATCATGGTCACAAGAAATGGTTAGTGCTTTTTGCACATTAAAAGATGCCTTGTCTAGTAGCCCGGGTTTAGGTCTGCCTAATTATGTAAAAGCTTTTCATCTGTATGTTCGAGAATCTTGTAAGACCTATGCCGGGGTGTTGGCTCAGGAACACGGGGGTAGGATGAGACCTGTAGCATTTTTTTCTAAGCTATTGCCTCTACAGGTTCAGGCAATGCAGGGTGTCTAAGAGCTTTGGCCGCTTGTGCCATGACTATGGAACAAGCCACAGCTGTTACTCTGGGTCATCAGACGATCCTACATGCATCCCACAATGTGTCATACTTGCTGAAGAATGTTTTCACGCAACATATGACAGCACAAAGGATGAGTGGTTATGAAGTTACTGGGGCAGCCAATAGGGGGGATGACAGTATTGAAGTGTATCCTGTTCGGGCTGCCTCCTTGGCCGTTTTATCTGCTAGTGCATTTCCTAGCGCTATTTCTGATTGTCCTCCGGTGTGTGCTTTACAGTGTATAACTGCGATTTTCTTAGGGAGCTGGACGGCTTGCAAGAGGGACTTTATGAGAGTGTGGTGGGCGATGGGCTTACCATCTGCTGCCACAAACCCTCTCTGTTCCCAAATTCTTGCAAAATCGTGTATTACCCCAAAGCAATATTTTGAGTCTGTGTACGCATTAACAGCCTGGTCTTTGAACAGCTCGCAGGCTCTTGTGAGAGCAATGAGTTCTGCGGCTTGGGCAGATTTAAAGGGTATCTTTTTAGCCTCTAGAATTAAGTCCGGTAATTGTACAACAGCATACCCTGTGAGGTATACTTGGTCTTGGGGTCTGGAGCAGGACCCATCTACAAAAACATTCTCTGCGTCAGGGATGGGGGTTGACAGCAAGTCAGGGCGTGGTGCCGTGTCTTTTTGGATCTGTGTCCTGCAGTCATGATCAGGGGGGATTTTGTCATGCTCACCTTTTATTCCCAGCATTGCGTTCAGGACCGGAGCTGGTCCTGCGGTGTGGGGTGAATACACTATTTTCAAATTAGGGTTAGACAACAGTATTGGGGAGAAAATTGTGATTATTGGGGGGCGGTGGGATGGAACACAGGAAAATCAAACTGGAATTATAAACCCCAGAGCGCGTCCCAGAAAAAAGCCCCCAATGGAAAAAACCTCCTGGACCGAATGTCCATTAGCAGATCAAGTCATCAGGCCTGTACTATGAACAGTAAGCCCCGAGACCAGTGCATAACACTTGTATTGAATTTAGAGACCCCCGCAGATAGTAATAGTGGAACATACTGGCTGGGGGCCCATCCTTCGGGGGGGTGTGGGGGAAATCCCAGATGCAAGGGTAAATTTTACTTGAAAAACATAAGAGATAAACCCCAAAATACCAGCACCACCACTTCCCCCCTAGGAACAGAAGGTATAGTACAACTTCTGAGGAGCGTAAGGGTTCGTATGGACCCAAATCCTGAAGACACATTTTCTTCTGAGACGGGGTTTGATAGCAACACTAACCTATGGATGAAGTGGGCCCACTATACGGCCCTGCAACAGAACAGATCTGACTGTTATGTATGCGCCTCAGCTAGACCCCATTTAGGCACCGTACCTTTGCATTTGCCCCCTGAGCAGGAAAAATGTTTTATCGAAATGTTTACTAATAAGTCTACATACTGTAATGATTGCGCCCATTCCGTCACCTCTGTATAATTGGGCCATGGCAGGCCAGGCCCAAAAGAGGGGGTTGAAGGAATGGCTGCTTAGCCTGACAGCATCCATTTTAGATTTTGTGTAATTGAGTGTATAAGCTTGCTTCCAAAATGTGTTTCTTGCTATAGAAATGTCTCTTTGAGCTTCTTGCACGTACTCAGGAAAACATGGCTTAACCACAATTTTACTTCATCATTTTATATCCTGCGTACGAGACATTTCTTAACTGTAGTTGCAAAGATGTGCTAACAAGATAACCGTTTTCTGCTGAAATGGCTGACCACAAGCACCCACGTGATAGTGTCTTAAAATTTCACCTTGCAAGTGTAAAATATAGAATTATCACAAGTGTGGAAAGTCCCAAATGGGAGGTGCTTATTATTTGTTGAAATGTATTTAACCATTCGCCGAGCAGATAATAAACAGAAAGTGTTTTACCAAGACTTGCTGTTGTTCAATTCTGTGCACTTGGTCGCTCTCTCCAAGCCGGCTTGCCTGACATCACTTCTATACTTCACACACCCAAGGGTTGCCCTGTGCCCTGGTGGGTCCAGGATAGGAAATTGCCCAAACAAGAATAACCTTATCCTAAACACCCAGAAAACGGTTGAGCTGATTGTCGACTTCAGGCGGTCCCACCCAGCGCACCGTCCAATCTCCATGGGTAAGGATGGGGTCAAGATCGCTACCAACGCAAAATTCCTCGGCACGGTGATAACATACGACTTGAAGTGGAGTAGGCAAGCCACCGTTGTCCTAAAGAAGGCTCAACAGAGACTGTATTTCCTAAGACAACTTGTGAAATACGGAATGTCTAAAAGGATCCTGAAGACCTTCTACATCGGTGCAGTAGGCTCACTCCTGACCTCCTCCTTCACTGCCTGGTATTGTGGGATCACGGCCAAGCACAAGATCAGGCTGAAGAGGATCACCAGGACTGCTGAGCGGATCACAGGAGGTCCCCTACCTGACCTAGATGAACAATTCAAGGAAAGGATCCGCTCAAGGGCAAAAAGAATAGTTGGAGACCCCACACACCCAGGTCACCCCTTCTTCAATCTCCTACCCTCTGGACGGAGGTACCGGCCTATCTCGACCAGGACCTCCCGGTACAAAAACAGTTTCTTCCCACTAGCTGTTAAAGCACTTAATTACCAACTCTAAGAATCCTGCAAAAACTTTTCATCCCCAGCGCATCACCAGTTACTTAACGGAATATCGTATGTAACTAAATCCCCTTGTAAATATGTATAACTAGCAAATGTTTAAACCCCATTGATGTATATAGTATGTGTGTTGATGTATAGAGTTTGTGTGTCTAGCAAATGTTCAAGCTCTATGGAGAACCCCCCTTCCAAAAAGTATTCCTTGTTTGTACCATGTACCTACTTGGCGACCAATAAAGTATTCGAATTCGTATTCGTATGGTGACATTTTCCTTTCCACACCTCCAGCAGTTGCTCCTCTTTATGGTGAACTTCAGTTTAAATCAAATAAAACCAAATAAAAACTATTCTGGTTGAATTTAACTTCAACCTGAATTAAAAAAAAAATCTTTATGTGATTATTAACATTTTTTTCCCAACTTGTATTAATTTCTTTTAATAAATCGGCTGTATGTGTTGTGTGAGTAGCTAAATTAAGAAAAGCTAAAGGTTGAAAAAAAACATATTTTAATTGAAGAGCTCATTGAGCTTATTGTTTTCTGGAACCAATTAACATGTTTATAAATGTTATACATAATTAATCCATAGGGAAATTTCTTAGCTCCTTATACCACTAGATTGTTCAGAAAGCAATATAAAGCTTCATAAATGGGCCTATGAATAGTCATGTATGTAATCAAGTAAAGCCGTACTACACATCATCAATCTATCTCTATTAATCTCGCTTCAATTATTCTTTCTTCTCATCTTCGCCCGGCCCTTCAAGTGAAAATTCCCCACCTTGCATGAAAAAAAAATGCAATAAAGTCAGATGAAATTTCTAAACAGGTATATATGGAAAATACAATTTCATTCATCAGGATAATGTATATTTCTGGTCTTAAAAGGGAAAGTCCACTTTCAACAGAATGTTCGAAAATGATTTTTGTGTGCCGAAATGATGTCCTTGAGGTGCTGAGCTGATTCTGCATTCTTTATATTATTTTTTATGTTAGAAAATATGTGCTTTATGGAAGTGGTTTTAAAGGAGCAGTATCGCAAATTTTTCTTGGTGACTTATATTTAAATGGTACTTTGAATGTAGGTAAGTGTTGGAGTAAGAATTACAAATTTAGAAAAAAATGATGTGTGTGTTGAGCAGCTGGAGACTAATAGCTCATGTTTATGTCTGCTGAGTGTTGGGGCCGACACTCTGGCCTGTTCCACGTTGAGGAGAGGGGGGAACAATGTATCAAAGTATCAGCTGTTCAGTGCTGGCAGCCGTCCAGCATAAGATAACAACATTGTCTGGTCAGAACTTATATATCTAAAACAGAGAGAAAAGCTCTAGAAGTCATTTAGCTGATTTTGACAGTTTTCCCTTCATGTTGGCTCTGCTGCAGAATCTTTCAGTTTACCATTTTCTCTCTCTTTTCTCCACACATTTTTCCATATGATCTTTCTTTCAGCTTTGTGTGTTTTGAGCAAAGCCCAACCCAGGATTTTCACTATCTGGAGTTTTGTTTTGTGCCCCTAGGGGCATCCTGACTTGGGATGCCCTGATATGTGAAATCCCCAAGTTCGCCTGTGAAAACGTACCTTTCCCTGTCCCACAGCGCATGCGTGGGCTCTCATCCAATCAGCTCTGTTTGCACGCAGATGGGGAGCCTGAGCAGTAACCTTCCTGGTCGCCCGGCCTGTCTAAATGACTATCTGCGTTAGCGCGCCAGAAAAATGGAGGGATCTGTGGTTATCCAGGGGTCGTTTCACACAGTGGACATCCTGATTTAGAATTCCCAAGGGGGAAGGTCAATGGCCGGGTCGTATAGACTTCAGGGTCGGCAACTCAGGGTTTTGTTCCACTTTAATACCTTTAGATTTTCCTGCACAGTTATTCAAAGAAGAATTTCAGTTATTTTCAGTCAGTTTAGTTTATTTTGTATAGATTTTACACATTTGAGTCACCTGGTCTCATAACAAAAGCAGCACCTCACACACACACAGCCGTTACCACTGATTACAGTGTCAGCCTCTGAGGTAAAGTGTTGCTAGGAGATCAGTGGGCTAAATGAGGCAGCTCACTAAATACAACCCAGCAGATCCCCCTATTCAGCAAATGGACTGAGCCATTGTCATTATACAATTTAAAAGAAAGGCAGATATTTTTTCCTTTTTCTATCGCCAGATTATTGATACACATGTTAGAAGCTATTGTGTGGCTATTTAATTATTTATCTTTTTTAATGCAAATTTCGCGATACTGCTCCTTTAACTACCTGCAACCTGTTGCCATTGGTCGTGTATGCTTTGGGCCTGATTTATCAAGCTCATACATTTTTGAGCACGTTGCTGCACTGCTAATGGACGGTACTGTAGGGGCAACCAATCAGAACACAAAGGCAGTGACATCAGTAATATAATAGGGCTCTAGGAAAATTCATTCATCAGCATATGTATATATGACAAATGCGTGACAGCTGCAAGTGTGTAAACCAGGACGGGCTTCTATAAATATATTTAGCTTTATGGATCACATTACTTAAGCATGTAGCTTTTAGAGCTTCAAATTCAAATTGGATTGGATTGGTCAAGCTTTTAACATTACAAAAGCGTATTTTCTTACAAAACCTATATTTCCTTATCAATGACTCACTTTTTTCTTGGGGGGTTATGTAAGAAGTGATAGTGCCAGGTAACGCCTCGTAGTGGCAGGCAGCGTCTGGTGAGCGCCGGGCACTGCATGCAAAACCACATTTATGAAAGCGAATCTGGTGAGCGCCTCTAACAGCGCCATGTAGCGTCATATCACTAGAGGAGGCTCAGTGTATAGCGCCGGCGCTCTAGTTTAAAGAGCGCTACATATTACCTTCCGTGCCGCTTTTAGTGTTGCTCTCTCATACCTTTCAATAGGCTTTCATTTGTTTGTGTAGAAATATGGTGTGGAGCGCCGAGTGTCGGGCGCACTGAGCTGGCGCTACCTCTCGCTTGCTGCAGCGTCCCAACACACATCATATTCATCAATGTCGGCCAGGTTACCACAGCGACCGCAACGCTAGGTTACAGCGCCCCATACCCGCTTACAGTGTCTACTAGCGGTCACTCTAGGCGCCGCTATACAGACGCTCATCTGGCAATAGCTGGCGCTAGTAGTGAATCAGCCTTTTGGGGTACATTTCCAATGGCACCTTGAGGACATGCTTTTGGCACAAATAATTTCAACAAACACAAATCCATTAAAAGTGGACCTAAGTTTGTAACAATAAGTGTGTCAAAAAATTCTGTGAGCACAAACATACAACAAAATAACCTAAACGAACAAATATGGAGGAATCTATATTTCTCTTTTTTCATAGGAGATTTTTCTTATTTTATTGTGTGATAAGAGAACAATTCTATTAAAGCTACACATAAAATGGATAAGTTAAGCGGAGAGTGTGCTGTTCTGTAATAAATAACTCAGTTAATGTCAAAGCTAATGTACAGTATTCAAAATATTATATTATTATTATATTATATTATATTATACTCATGTCTATAGGATTAGAGCATTTAAAAAAATGCACCACTATGAAGCCACTGTGGGCTATTCCTTTTCTGTGGATTGTAACTAATATAATTTCATGCTGTAAGTTATAGAGTATTGTAACCTATTTTTAAAAATGCAGTGCTGGTATCTACTTGTCAGTGTTTTTTGTGTGACTTTTGTGTCACTTTTTGTGTGACGTCGTAAGTCTTCTTTAATTAAGAGGTTGGGCCGTTTTTGGTGCTTATACCTTCTCCACCGCTCAGAAAACTTTTTCTACTACAATTCTGTAAATTGGTTTGTGCGATAACAGTCAGTTTCAACAGTTACAGCAAATTCATTTAACAAACCCTATGTCCATTACAGTTACCTCCCTCCCCCACCCATCTCAAGACTCAAGTTTCTTAAACTCTATGACCTGGATTTGGTAAGAGTTGAAAAAAATTCCCATGATAGTAAATCAAAAATTCGATTCGGGCGATTCGCCGAATTTCTCAGAGAAATTCGGGTTCGTCCAAATTGAACTTTTGCAAATCGCTCATCTCTGATGGGAGCGGGGAGTCCGGCTGCGCTGTCAGCGAGCGGCGGAAGCCGGCTTCCGCCACCCGCTGACAGCGCAGCCGGCCTCCCCGCTCCCACCAAGCCCTGAAATGGAAAAAAAAAATGTCGGCATGGTGGGAGCGGGGAGGCAGGCTGTGCTGTCAGCGGGCGGCCTCTGATGACGCGTCCTCTGATGACAGCTGACAGCGCAGCCGGCCTCCCCGCTCCCACCATGCTGGTAAGTGTTTGCTGTATAGTGGGAGCGGGGAGGCCGGCTGCGCTGTCAGCGGGTGGCGGAAGCCGGCTTCCGCCGCCCGCTGACAGCGCAGCCGGCCTCCCCACTCCCACCATGCCGGCATTTTTTTATTTTTATTTCAGGGAAAATTCGGTCAGCACGAACCACTAAAAATTCGGATTCGTGCTGAATCGAATTTTCCCTGAAATTCGAAGCGAATTCAGGTTCGTTAGAACCGATTCGCTCATCCCTAATAGTAAAGATTTTAAGAGAAAAAAGGCCTGAGAATGTTACTGTTAGTGGATCACCAGCCAGACAATGAAAGTCAATAGCACTTTTTACTACAGTGTAAAATGGAGTAAAATGTTTTCTACTTTTCTTAGAAGTAAAAAAAGCGCCATTGATGGTTTTCCTAGCTGATGATTCAGCAACAGTGACAATTTCTGGCTTTTTTCTTATAAAGTGAATTTTTTACTAGCATGGAAATGTTTTCTCCCGTCCAGAAGCTGTGGGCACATAGCGGAGCGCGCAGGGTAGCATTCTCTGCCAACCTGGACCCTGACTGAGTAGTATCTATATGGCAGTAGCTATAGAGCATTTGTCAGACTAAGAAATCAAATAGTTTTTTTCCCCCCCTTCCTCCTCTTTCCTCTTTGTTCGTCAGCATATGTTTTTTACATAGATGGTTAACACTACAGCTCTGATTATATGGAGCACAGGTCTGATTGACAGCACAATCCTATTTTCTTTGTACTTATTTAAATATTCAATATAGCACTTTATTTTATATAGGATTATTCATTTATTAGGTTTATTAAGTAGGGAATGTAGCCAATGGAGTAAATAGAGTATAAGTAGCACTTTGCACTTTATTTATATAATGTATGAATTGAATTGATTAACATTTTTTAATTGTTTTTTTGATTGTACTGGGGATTTATTATGTCTGTATATATATGGGGGGGGGGGGGGATTTCAATGCACCAGTAATATATAGTGATTAGCCGCTCAGGGTATTGTACCCATCATTTCTTGTAAATATCCATGTACCATGGTCCAGGGTAGACAGGCGTTTTTATAGTTATCTGATGTGTTAATGTGTTTTAGGAATTGTCTGTGGCTTTAATGATGAATAAAGATTATTAGTTTTATTATCCGGTGGTAGTGCCCACTAATTCAGCTCCAATTTCTGTTTTTGGTTTTCTCTTATTACAACGAGGCCTATGTTTATTCAGAACTGGCATGCTATATGTCCACCAACCCGTTACTAAAGTCTCTCCAATCTGGATTCTTCTCTAATCACCTGTAAACTAATTTACTATATGCTATCCCTCTCCCTGTTCGTCACGGTACCGCAGGTATACATCTGTGTACCCCCCACTATTTTCAGTGTATGCACAGGATGGGTAGCCATATGGGGCGCAGAGGGCAGGAGAAATCGAGTAAGGCCAGCCATAGGCCCACATGGCAGCAAAATAAAGTATAGTAAGCAGCCATAAGGAAGCATGATGAGCAGAAAGGATGAAACAGGCAGAAGACAGGAGGTGGGAATAAGACGGGGTTGGATAGTGTAAGAGAGGGAAAGATGAAGGGGCAGAAAGAAAGGGAAATTTCTTTAACACTTTTCAAATATCATCAGCGTGCAACGATAGGCTTCAAACCCCTTTTGGATTCACACAAGTGCAATGTCCAGCTCCATCTCCCATGTTGCAATGTTGATCTTTAAAATCCTAGAAGAAATGCTGTTAATGGGAAAGCTGCTGTTGCCTAATGTTGTCCATGATGAAGAGTAAACCTTGGCATGCTATATGCCAACAAGTTGCCAACAAGTTAGTAGTGCCCCACTAGGGGCACAACTAACTTGATGGCATATAGCATGTTGGCCAGTGAGGCTCCATGTGCTCCATTTTCATACCCCACACTTTTTTTGTGCCCTGCCAGCCTCCACCAGTAGTTTGGGGCAGTCACAGGTCTGACGGGTGAAAAATATGGCCCAGGTAGCAGTGCTGAGAATAATAAAACTCAGCTGGTAGTTTAAAAATTTGAACTGTTGCATCTCAACCACACGCTGCATCTAATAAGCAGGAGTAACGCTCTTTCATTGTGAAATGTCAGCGTTTTACTGTGTGTTAGAAAAAGAAGGGGAATCCCACAAGTCCCCCAAAGAAAACCAAACCCCAATAAATCCCGTGGCACCACTAAATCTATTGACAATATATATATATTACTTTATTAATGCATAAATATACAGACTACAAAAGGCAATTAAAAGTTGATTAAAAAACACAGAACAATTAAATCCAGAGGGAGGGGGGGGGGGAGAAGCAGCCAAGAGATCTAAATAGGGCTGCTGAACCCAAAAAACGCAGGTCTCAAAAAACAGATTTACAAAGTACGGCCTGCTTAAATGGCTGGTAATATACCGAGTGAAATATATTGAACATGTTTATACAAAAAAATATACTACTATAAATATATATGTGCACAAATAAATAAAAAAAAAAAAAAAGTATACTCTCACAGTGACATAATTACTGTGTGTTACATCGTGAGCAGACAGGTTTTGGCTTTGTAAGTAGAGCAATGCCCTGTTGTGAATAAAGATGAGCGAACAGGTCTGTTAAAACTGGCGTTTGCTCTAAATTTCAGAGAAAATTTGGCACAAATCCACATTTTTTGTGATTCGTGATGATTGACCCTTTCCCTGAAATTCTTAAATAAAAAAGTAGAAACCCTACTGCTCCCTTGCTGTCCCCCGGTCGCTGTCTATGGGTCTGTCCAGCACTTCTCTCTCTGCAGAAGTCCACAGCCCCACCTGGGCTCATCTCACTCCCAGCCGTAGGGATGGGCTATTTAAACCAGCCGGTGAGCTGACATCAGGTAAAACCCTTAAAAAATAATACAAAAAAGACATAGCATCCCCTCTCTGTGGAATGCTGGTGTATATAGCCCCTCCCTGCAGTGGGAAACAAGATGCTGGGAGTCCAGCGTGGGTCCTCTGCCCTACTGAAGAATCCACGGCTGGACAGTGGATGAGGTCAAGGATGAGGACATTGACCATCGCTGGAACCAACTGAGGTAATCTTATTTTTTATTGTTTTTGAGCGAGTTCGTTAACGGTTTGGTTCGGACAAACCCTGAATTTCTTCGAGGAAATTTGATGAATTGCCCAAATCAAAGTTCTTGTCTAGTGGTGATACATTGTAAAGCACATACACAATTGTTATTGCTATCTAAATAGATCACAGCTGTCTCACAGCAGACTGTAGTGAGTCCTTCCTCTATTGCAGGGGCCCCCAACCCTGTCCTGAAGGCTCACCAACAGGCCAGGTTTTGCAGATCTACAGATGCACAAGTGGAGTAATTAGTACAGCAGCAGAGCTATGAATGCACACGTGGAGTAGTTAGTGCTGCAGCAGAGCTATAGAGCTTGCTATGCAGAGATGCAAAAATGCCCCGAGCTATGCAGCTTTTCCCACTGCCTGGCTACCCTGTCCACTCATCTTGCAGCTATCAGTAATCAGTACCCCTAAATCTCTCTCCTCCGAGGTCCTGGCTAACACAGTGTTGCCCATACGGTACTCAGAGCAGGGATTCCTTCTACCCAAGTGCATGATTTTACATTTAGAGACATTAAACTCTAGTTTCCACAGTTTTGACCATCTATCCAGTAAAGCTAAATCATTTTCCATGTTGAAGACACCTCCAGGAATATCCACCCTATTACTAACCTTTGTATCATCAGCAAACAGACAAACTTTTCCTACCAAGCCTTCTCCTATGTCACTTACAAAGAATGGGGCCCAGGACAGAGCCTTGCGGCACACCACTTGTAACTCATCTTTGTTCAGATTGCACGCCATTAACAACTCTCTGATACTGATCCTTCAGCCAACTGGAAATCCACTGAACTATCCAGGGATTGAGTCCTACCTTCAATAACATATCTATGAGCTCCTTATGTGGTACAGTGTCAAAGGCTTTGCTAAAATCCAGATAGGCGATATCCAAAGCACCACCTTCATCTAACACTTTAGTGACATTGTCAAAGAAATTAATAAGATTGGTCTGACAGGATCGGCCCTGCAGCTGCTTAACTCAATATTGACTAATTGTTACCTTTCTCTGTGGGGGAGTGGTGTTGTGGATCAGTCATTAGCTAGCAAGAGGCCTAGTACACAACTCACTACTCAAGTAAATTATTCACTCCCTCGTAGATTAAGAAATGAACAGAACACAAATAACTGAAATAATAATCCTTGGATTTGGAAACCTACATAATTTCAAGTACTCTCTTTTCTTTATGTTTCTCATTATCTACATTGTGACCATAACTGGGAATCTGGCAATTATTTTCTTGGTGTCTAGCTGTTATCAACTCAGGTCACCAATGTTTTTTTTCCTTGGACACTTGTCTTTCTCAGATATGTTGCTCACCTCAAATACTGTCCCCAGCATGCTCCATATTATATTACTAGAGAGGGGTATATTTTCCCTCAGAGGCTGCATTACCCAGTTTTTCTTGTACGGTGCATCGGCAACCACCGAGTGTCTTCTGCTAACTGCCATGTCCTATGACCGCTATCTGGCCATTTGTAAGCCATTGCATTACAGCACAATTATGGATATTAAACATTGTATATATTTAGTAGCTTTATGTTGGGGCCTAGGATTTGCCATAACACTCATCCCAGTATTTATCATGGAAACCTTGTGGTTTTGTGGACCCAGTGTGATTGACCACTTTTTCTGCGACCTCGGCCCCTTACTGGAATTATCTTGTTCAGATGTGTCCATAGTGAAATATGAAGTGTTTGTATTTTCCAGTCTCTTGACAATTATACCCTTTGTGCTCATCACCATCACATATGTTTATATCTTTCTGACCATCTTGAGGATTACTTCAGACACCGGTAGACAAAAGACCTTCTCCACCTGTAGCTCCCATTTAGCTGTTGTATGTACCTATTATGGGGCGCTATTTGCCATGTATGTGGTGCCCTCAAGAGGCAAGTCTTTGATCGTGAACAAGGTGGTCTCGCTTATGTACACTGTGGTCACACCCTTGTTCAACCCCATAATATACAGCCTTAGGAACCAAGAAATAAAGCATATTATACGGAAACATCTATCCGTGTGCAAGAAAAAGCTATAGAAATTCATCAACACTTGTGGTAAACAAATGAAACCTTCTCCTACCAAACCCAAGCTAAACCCCAACAAGGATACAGAATTTGTGTTAAAAAACAAATTAATGAATAATGAATCAGTTAAATCTGGGCTCTGATGTGTTCCGACAGTTTTCTTAGGCTTCTTCAGAGAACCATACTAAAGCACATATTAATTTATGTTCTGCATATAGCTTGATGTATGGAAACCTTGTGGTTTTGTAGACCCAGCATGATTGACCACTTTTTCTGCGACCTCGGCCCCTTACTGGAACTATCTTGTTCGGATGTGTCCAAAGTGAAAAATAAAGTGTTCGTATTTTCCAGTCTCTTGACAGTTATACCCTTTGTGCTCATCACCATCACGTATGTTTATATCTTTCTGACCATCTTGAAGATTACTTCAGACACCGGTAGACAGAATACCTTCTCCACCTGAAGCTCCCATTTAGCGGTTATATGTACCTATTATTTGCCATGTATGTGGTGCCCTCAAGAGGAAAGTCTTTGATCGTGAACAAGGTGGTTTCGCTTATGTACACTGTGGTTATACCCTTGTTCATCCTCATAATATACAGCCTTAGGAACCAAGAAATAAAGCATATTGTATGGAAACATCTATATGTGTGCAAGAAAAATCTATAGAATTACATCATCAGCAAAAGGCATAACACTTGTGCTAAACAAATGAAACCTTATCCTACCAAACCCATGCTTACTAGGGGTATAGAATACAGAATTTGTATTAAAAACGTATTAATGATTCATTAATCATTCCAATCTGGGTTCTGAAGGGTTCCAACAGTTTTCTTAGGCTTTCACAGAGATCCATACTAAAGCACATATTCATTTACGTTCTGCATATAGCTTGCTGTACATTTATAAAATCCTCAGTTGGTTAAGAACATCGGCCAGTAAAAATGCTATTTTGCTAGTATTAAATTATAATTATTTAAATGTAATGTCAACTTTTGAATCCTGCTTGGCCTCCAATACACATTGTGTTCTATAATACTTTAGCACTTTGTGATAGATAAATAAATATGGTAGAGCTTAGACAGATACACGCAAGATGTGACAATTCTTAAACTCAACAAATTCAGTTATCACAAAAGCCATAGGAAAGCATTGAAGATTTCAAGATCAACTATTGTGCCCCTCCCCCTGGTCCACTTAACAGGAGCATCCCAATTTGGGATGTTCCTGTGTGTGAAATCCACAGGATCACCAGTTCTTTTAACTCTTTCCACACTCCCAAAGCACATGTGCATTCTCTTGTCCAATCAGAAAAGATTGCAGTGCATATTGCAGTGCTGTAACCTATTCAGAATGAAAGGTTTGCTTGGTGACTCCCACTAGCTGCTACCACAAGGGGCACATGCTCCCCCCACACCCAAGGTCCATGAATTGAATAGGGGAGTACTGGGAATTCCACCAGAGGCCCATGCATGCACCATGGATTCAAATTGAGCTTAGTTTTGTGGGTTTTTTGTTCCTCTTTAAATTCGGTATCATGAAATACAGCCTATGCTTTTTTAGGTGTCTTATGAGTGTTTGGTATTGTTGGGTCATGTTAAAGCTCACATTACTACCTTATCTGTTCTCTATTAACTTTCCAGTGGACATCTGTCCAATTTGGTGCATATATTTTGTGTCTAATAATTAAGGGGTATGGACAATGGAGTACATATGTTTCCATGTTAAGTTGAAGTATACGTGGGAGCACATTACACGATTAGTTTTTTACCTTACCTGAATAGGTTTCTTGCACTTTTTCATGTATTGATGTATGTAGAGACCTCACCAAACAATAGTTAATACCAGCCAACAATCTTAAATGCTCAACCCTTCTAGGAAGTCAATAAATTATTATATTATTTAGGTAATGTATTTCCTTTTACTGCTGCTCATGTGATGCACCTTGTTGAAGATCAGGTCATTGTAAAAACAGGGTACCACCAGCAGTACCTCCTATGGCTTTCCCAGATGATGGACTGCCAGATATAGTTGCTTTGGAGAATCTGGTGGGCAAAGTGGCTATTCAGGACATTCAAAATCTAGAAGACTGGAAGGGATTACCAAAATCTGTACCTCGAGGGAGCAAGCAATGAGTGGTTGCTGGGAACTCACGATCTGGTGTGAGCCAGACATAGATTGCTACACCACACACATGTTCTGAACTGGGGAGTCTGCTATCATGTCAGAGACTGGACATGCTGTTTGCAAGCTCAGTTGTCTTGATTTATTCATACAGACTTTCATGAATCATTGCATATGTAGATGTACACCTTTTTTCATGTAATGGATGTATTTTTAAACTGTATATATCAGGTGTTTACTACAGAACTCAGTTTCCATTTACTAATCTGCCAATGAGCATTTATCCTGAAATGCAACTGTAAATTTCGCCACTAGGAGGCGCTGCGCTGCCAGTGGCAGGCTGCCCAGCATCCTCCACACCTGATGGGAATCAGGGGCTGGTCAGCCTTGCTGCCAAGACTGACCAACCCCTGGATAGTGTGTCCAATCACTCAGTGTTGCAAGTTCCAATCACATTGCACCAATCAGCACAAACACTCCCCCCCAGGGTGGCCATTGGTCAATTCCCCAATAAATATGGAGTCAGCCCAGTACTCAGTGATAGTCTCTTGTGATTAGGGTGTGATTTCATGAGTTATAATCTGTTTCCGACCCGGCTTGATCGACCATTCCCGACCTTTGCTTGTCTGACCTCGAATCTGCCTGCCCCTTTGGATACCTCATGATCTCTGACCTCCCGGCTTGACCCTTTAGCTACCCCTGACTATGCACCTGTCTCATCCCTGTACTTTGACGCACCTTCCGGAGTGTCTTCCAGTGTATGACCTTGGCTTTGGGATACCCTCGTGGTTCATCGACCTTCACCGTAAGCAGACATCCTTTACGCCTATTAAGACTTGGGGGCAACCGTGTCCAGTGAGGTGTTCCTAGCATCCCGGCAAACGGGGGGCTTCACTATAGGCAGAAGCAGCAGAGGAGATTGGGGGTTGTCTGCTTACAGAAGGCTGGTGTCCCGCTGGGCATCACATTATCACAGGCCCAACAAATAGACCAAATTTTGGAACAGGTGCAGGCCTTGACCACGGCCGTGGAGTACCTGGCGGCCTGAGTGGCGGTTCAGGAGAACTGTCCAGCTCCTGCACCCCCTGTGCCCCAGGGGGCAACAGCCGCCTTTCGGTTGAACCCAAGATTCCCCTTCCAGAGAAGTTTTCAGGGGACCGGAGTAAATTTGCCAATTTCAGGAATGTCTGTAAGCTCTATTTTCAGCTTCACCCTCATGCTTCTGACTCCCAGGAGCAACGGGTGGGACTCATCTCCCTTCTGCATGGGGATCCCCAATCCTGGACTTTTAGTCTCTCCCCTGAGGATTACGCTTGCCAATCTGTCAAGGAATTCTTCAAGGCCATGGAAATCCTGTATGATGACCCGGACCGAGGGACTACTGCCGATGCTAAGCTACAATCTCTAAGACAGGGGCGAAGACCGGCAGAAGAATATTGCTGTAAGGAACTTACCTGTGGGTCGTTCCCACGGCGCGGCTCCGGGCGTCCGGCAGCCACGTGGGGTGGTCGCCTCCCTCCCGTCCATCCGTGCTGGGGCTCCAGCTTCCGCCTCCTCTCCTGCGGCAGAGGCCGGGGCTTCTGGCGGCGGCGCCGCTGCTTCAGCCTGGCAGGGTGTCCGTGCTCGCGCGCGGTGCGCAAGCACGTGTCAGTTATGTCCCCCGGCGCATTCCCCGGAGGCAGGTTTGATTGGACCTATTGGTCCAGGAGGGGGGTCCTGTGGGAACTATGAACCTAGGGCCTGGACAGCCTGGCTGGTCAGGGCGGTCCAGTCCCTGGGGGGCTCCTATCAGGAGCAGGTTCATATGTTGCACCAATCACACACACACCAATCAGTGCCCGTTATAGCCATTATTAGCTTGGGTGTGCTATTGGATTTGCGTTTAGTGTGTTCTGATCTGGCTCCGTCTTTGACTATTCTTGCCCGCTGCCCGCACCGACCATCTGCCTGTCTGACCTTGTCTCGGCCTTACCCCTTTGATACCGCGCTTTGGTGACCACCCGGCTTTTGACCCCTGCCTGTCTCGACCATTCTCCATCTAACCCCTTGGATACCGTGCCCTGTGACCACCCGGCTTTGACCCCTGCTCGTCTCGACCATTCTTGCCTAACCTGCTGGACTCGATGTTTCCGACTCAGCCCGCTCGAACTTCCGATTTAGGATACCCCGCCGTTCACCTATCTTCACCATAAGCCAGCAATCTTTGCGCCAGTAAGTCCTGGGGGAAACCGAGTTTGGAGAGGCATAACCCGTGTCTCCAGCAAGCGGGGGCTTGTCTATAGGCACAAGAGGCGGTGGAGATTGAGGATTGCTTGGCTTATGAAAGAGGGGTGTCCGGCGATCCCTGACAATTGCTCTGAATTCCGACGCTCGACAGTGGATTCTCGCTGGAATGATCCAGCATTGTGCGGGCAGTTCAGGCTAGGTCTGTCAGAGGTCATAAAAGATGTCATGGTAAATCATCCAGTACCTAACACCTTGGATGAAACCATGCAATTGGCTATCCACATCGATGGACGCATATGAGAAAGACGTCTGGAAAAAGGGACCCAGTTTGAAGCCTGAGGCCTTAGTCCCCTCTTCTTCTGAAGACCTTACGCAGCTTGGGGCGGAGACGTCTGCCGCAAGGTCTAAGCCTTTATTGTGGAGAAGTCTGTCACCTGGTTCGGTCCTGCCCTAAGGAAACCCACCTAGGCTGCAAGGTATTTCCTCTTTGTTGCACACAAATTACTTTGCCTGTTGAGATCAGTTATGATTTTGAGTCTAGATCAGTAGACACTCTGTTGGATTGTGGGGCTGCCGGGAATTTTATTGATTGGGGCCTGACTTATGCATTAAAGATTCTGCTGCAATCTTTAGCCAATCCAATTAGAGTCAAAGCCTTTGATAATACTCCCTTTGTTGGGGGCCTGATTCAGTACCGCACTCCACCAGTGTTTGTTAGAGTGCGGACGGGGCATACCGAGCTAATGAGCTTTCTTCCCCTTTAAATGCCTCTTACCACATTGATTTTGTGACTCCCCTGGCTGTCTAAACACAATTCCCTGAATTGACTGGGTCTCAGGGCAGGTTATCAAGTGGGGGTCACAATGTTTCCAGTCTTGTCTTGAGCTTCCTGTACATGCCATTTGCTTGACTGCTGAGGGAATCCCTACCCCCTATGCAGATTTCACAGACGTGTTTTCTGAAAAAGTGGCTGATGAACTTCCTTCTCATAGGCCTTTTGACTGCCCTACTGATCTTCTCCCTGGAACGATGCCACCTCGGGGAAAGATTTATATTTTAACCTGAGCTATGAATAAGGCCATGAAAAATACATAGCTGAGAATCTGCAGAAGGGTTTTATTCGGACGTCTACCTCACCAGCGGGTGCCGGATTTGTCTTCGTGAAAAAGAAAGATGGTGGCTTGCACCCCTGTATTGACTATGAGAGCCTGAATAAAATTACAGTTAAAAATAAATACCCCCTACCCTTAATAGATGGACTCTTTAACCAGGTCATTGGGGCCCAGGTTTTTTCTAAGCTTGACCTGAGGGGGGCTTATAATTTAATCAGGATCCGGCAGGGGGACGAGTGGAAGACTGTCTTCAACACCCAGGACGGGCACTACTTTCGGCCTATGTAGCGCTCCAACAGTCTAACAGGATTTTGTTAATGACGTTTTTAGAGAGCGCTTGGGCCGTTTTGTTGTCATCTACTTAGATGACATCCTGATATTCTCCCCGACCTTAGCCGAGCATAGGAAACATGTACGAATGGTTCTACAGAAATTGAGAGAGGATCGACTCTACACCAAGTGCGTTTTTGAGGTCTCTGAGGTTCCATTCCTGGGATACATTGTTGCCTATACTGGTTTAACAATGGATCAGGCCAAAGTATCTTCAGTTCTCCAGTGGGAACAACCCAGAGATTTGAAAGGGTTACAGAGGTTTATGGGGTTTGCTAATTTTTATGGGCTCTTTGTAAAAAAACTTTTCCACCTTGGTAGGAAAACCAACCTCACTAAGAAGGGGGCGTTTACCCCTACTTGGTCGGGCTAAACCAACCAGGCCTTTGAGAACCTTAAGTCTGCCTTTAGTTTGGCACCTGCGTTGGCCCACCCTGATATCCAACGAGCCTTCATAGTCAAAGTAGATGCATCCGAGCTTGGGGTAGGGGTGGTTCTCTCATAGTACAGTGAGTTCCCTGAATGGCTACTTCCCTGTGCCTTTTTCTCGAGAAAATTTAATTCCGCAGAGCGGAACTATGATATTGGTAAGAGGGAACTTCTAGCTGTAAAATTAGCCTTTCAAGAATGGAGACATTGGTTAGAGGGGGCCCAGTTCCCAATTACGGTATTCACAGATCACAAGAATTTAGAATACATTGAATCAGCAAAAAGGTTATCCCCTCGTCAGGCCCGATGGTCTCTTTTCTTCTCCTGATTTAATTTCACTATGACATACAAGAAGTTTCACAGTTGATAAGGTCCCTGTAGAGGAAATTCTTCCCATACTCCCATGACATAAGGTCGTCTGTTTACAGAAGGCTGGATTCCCGCTGGGCATCACAGTAGAACTGTTGCAATTTAATGGACTGGCCCCTAAGCCAGTGCTGGCATACCAGCTTATCGCATTTGCCAAGTTGTGATGGGTTGTAAAGGGTTAACTGTTACAGCAAATAAGGATTAGAACCTTCTTAGTGGAACAGACCTTAAGAGTGACTTTAATAAGTTGTCAATGTTGCAGAGTGTGAGTGCTGGGTGCAGTGGGGTCAAATCCTGATAGACATTTGTGGTATAACAGGAACTGACTTTACTGGAACATGAGTGCAGTAATAGATAACATGACGAGACAAGAAAAAGAAGTCATAGAGTTCACCTCAATGAGCAGAAAACATAACATGCAGTACAGAGTGTACAACTGATACTACATATAAATATATGTAACAGCGCCATCTACTGTCATAAATATAAACAGCATTTACCCAGCAGTATAGATGCAGATCACATACTAAGCTAAAGCTATTGTATATTCAACACCCCTTCTCAACAGCTAAGGCTTAGTATGTTAGGCACATCTTCTTTGTGTATAAGCAGGGGTCTGCTTTGCTCCTCTTAAAGTCCTCATGTATAAGCACCTCATTTATTTTCATAATCCATGCCCTTGCGGCTTGCTTTAGACCGTATATATTCTTCTGAAGTTTGCATGCTAGGTCTGGCCTTTTTTCATCTTTGAATACTGGTGGTTGTTCCATGTAGATGTCTTCTGTTAAACTACCATGTATAAACGCGGTTTTCACATCAAAGGGTTTCACCCTTTTGTAGCATCTTTGACTACTGGAGCAAAATAGGCCTCTCCATATTTTTGAGAATATCCCTTGGCTACAAGTCTTGCTTTGTATGGCTCACCTGTGCAATCTGCATTGTACTTCCCTTTTTCATTTTAAAAGCACATTTACAACATATGGTTTTCCTTCCAGGTGGTAGTTCTGTAAGTGTCCATGTTTGGTGTCATGCATGGATTTTATATCTTCCTTTGCAGCTTTAATCCATTTACTGTCTTCCCTTTCTAAAAGCTGAGATATGTCTTCCCAAGTTGCAGGTTCATTGGTACTGGCAGTGCTTGCCTCGTATGAGTGAAGTACAGAAGGTTTGTTGAACTGTTTTTTTCAGAAGTTACATATGATGGTTGATCAGCGTCAGTTTTCTATTCTGTTCTAATTTCATCAGATGTCATCACATTGTCTCTCAGATCTTCAACAAAACGTATGCAGTTGCTAATGATAACCTTGTCTGTTTTGGGTCATGCGCAAGCTCCTGCTTCGGTGATACTCATTTATGAGTCTCATCTATGATACAGATCTGACACTAGCATTTGTAAACACCAGGCTCATACATGAGTATCAGTGAAGAAAGGAGCTTGCGCATGACGCCACAGAAGACAAGTAACAAGTTTGAGGATACCTCACATACTTCAGAGTGATAATTTAGGTGAATTCACAGGACACAAAGTACAAGATTGTAGAAGTATGTAATAGAGAACCAAAAGACAGTGTCATACATGCCAAAGCAAAATGGGGTAGCTGAACGAAAGATCTGAACTCTGACTCATAGATGAGTATCAGCAAAGAAAGGAGTTTGCACATGACTCCACAGAAACCAACACTAGAACAGCTCTTAAAGAGTGTGCCTTAGATGCCACAAGTAGGAACACATAATAAGAGACTGTACTATATGGAAAGCAGAGCAAATGAGACAGTGCCTCTCTTATACTAAACAGATGTTCAAAGCCACAATTTCTGATACATGAAAAGGGAACTGGAATCCACTGTCTCTCTTTATGCGTCCCTTATTGTGGCATTTAAATCACACTCTGATCTCCTTCCCGTGTATCTTTGTGTCTGTGGCTTTAAGAGCTGTTCTAGTGTCAGTTTCTGTGGAGTCATGTGCAATCTCCTTTCTTTGCTGTTACTCATCTATGAGCCTGGTGTTTACAAATGCTAATGGAAGATCTCTCTCTGGCCTTGTCTGCAGTGCATTGATCAGTGCAGTGTATGTATTGGGTAAGCTGCATGGCTGCGGCGTGACTTTCTGTAATATTCTCACCAATTGATCTAAGTTGTACGAGCACTTCCAGCATGGCATTTATCTGGTCTTGTATATCCTACTCTCTGCTAAGCCTCATTTTGTAAAGTTTCCTCAGCAGAAGCAACTTACTCTTTAAACTGGATCTCTCATGCAGCCTTTTGCTGTATTCTCACTATGTATGTGATTAAGATGATCATCTTCTACTAGTTAGTTTATGGTAAGTTTATGTTTTTCCTGTCCCAGTCCTGATTATTATCCTGTGGCCTCTCTGTAATGATAACATCCCACAAGTCATCTCTGGATAATAGTATTTCCACTTTAAACTTCTATAGCTGATAAATGTCATTGTGCCCACTGAAGAGTTTAAGCTCTGAGCTGCTGGCCATTCTCCCTCCTTTATATATAAGAATAATCTTACTTGTATACAGGGCCGAATCTGGTCACTGGGCTTTATCTGGTTTCTGGGACTTTATTCAGTCACTGGGCCCATAACCTGTTGCAGAGTGTGAGTGCTGGGTGCAGCAGGTTCAGATCCAGATAGACATTTGCTGTGTAACTGGCTTTACTGGAACACGAGTGCAGTAAGAGCAGATCACCTTACATGGTGGACAACATAGACAGGAAAAATAAGGAAAAAAGTTCATCTCAATGTACAGGAAACACAACATGCAGTATAAAAAGTACAACAGATATATGTAATAGTGCCATTTACTGTCATAAATGTAAACAGCATTAACTCAGCAATATAGATCACAGATCACATACTAAGCTAAGGCTGCTGTATCCCCAACAGTCAGATGATTAATGTAAATAGGAATTCCATGCATTGTTATTTATATTTAATAGCAGTTGTAGCAATAAAAAGTTGATGGCAGGAGTGAGATTATGCACACAGGAAAGAACAGGTCACATAGAGTATAATGACCTTGATGTCAAATAAAGGTCACTGTTGGTTTTGGAGAGAAAACTAAGAATAACAAGTTACAGCCAGAACCAGTTAGTACCAAGTAACCAGGTGCCTCGAGTCATGCATAAAATAAGTTTGTTACATGTGCCCCACATAACTGGGGGGGCGGGGCGGTTTACCTTTTAGTTGTCAGTATCTGGGAGTCATGCCCTAGATCTTGGTTCCAGAATTCCTTTGTTGGTGAGGAGCTTGGAAACAGCCAAGAGACAGCTATGACAGCTACAAGTTCAGAGGAGACAAGGAGCCTGTGGCATCTCTGGGGAAATTCAGGCTGTAAGACAACCTGAACACCTTAAAGGAGCAATATCACAAAATTGTGTAATATTAAAAACCCATATAAATACGTTGTCTAATGAGAGGAGGAGTCACTTATACACCAAAACTGAATAAAACTGCTGCCAAGCTTGTGGTTTTCTTCTCTTGGTAAGGAATAAAATCCAGGGATGACAGGTTTAGTGTATCAGGGGTGACAACACCTGTCACCCGATTTCCGCTTCATTCCATTAATAAAAATAAATAAAACCTGGCTGGATATTTCTTAATGTGGGTTGTATAAATTACCCCTCCTCCCGCCATCCAATATATTTATATGGATTTTTATTATTGGCCCATTTTTTCAATGGATTTTCAATGGATTTTTATTATTGGCCCATTTTTTCAATTGTGGCAATGGTATTTTTTTTTATTTTTAAACAATATTGTTTTTATTATTTAACTGTTTGTAAAATTGTAATTAGTCCAAGGGATCCCAGTTCACACAGTGTGGAGGCCAAAGCTATTGTATCCAGAATTTGGGAGTACCAAATGCCCGATACTGGGAAATATCCGTCAGGATTGTACCCTGAGCTTATCACTAGCCACAAACCAGTGAAGAGCGTAGAAGTAGTACCAGGGGACTGCTGGAATGCAGAGTGCTTCTTCTTTAATAAGTCCCCCCCCCCCCCTTTGGGCTCCGTGATCTAGTCTTATTTGGCTGGAGGGTCATTTTACATTGTGCCACTGAAAAGACCTGAGGTTTGCTTTATACTGTATGTGGAACCAATCATAGTAAACACATTTAGAAATTAAAAGTAGTTTGTTATACTGTTGCTGATACAAAATGCATTCTATAGCCTGCTATGTGACCTTATGTATGGATTTTCTCAGTGCTGCCTGGATCTCTTGATTCCTTAAACTGTATATAACTGGGTTGAGTAACGGGGTCACTATAATGTATAACAAGGAGAGAACTTTGCTTAGGTTGGGAGAATGGCCTCTCAGTGGGAATAGGTAAACGCTAATCAGGGTCCCATAATACGCACACACAACAGCAAGGTGGGAACTGCAGGTAGAGAAAGCCTTCTGGCGCTTGTCTGTAGATGATAGCCGCATGATAGTGAATGATATGAACATATAGGTTACAACAATAAATATAAACGGCAGAACAATCACAGGGATGGAAAACAAAAAGGCCTGGGTTTCAACTAATGTTGTGTCCGAGCAAGAAAGCTCTAAGATAGGGGCCAAATCACAGAAAAAGTGGTCTATAACATTGGGCCCACAAAACTTCAAGTTAGAAACCAAAACAGTGATAAATAACGTAACTGTCAATCCAATCAGCCAAGACCAGACCACAAGGTTTAGTCGGAGCTTGATGTCCATGATGGAGACATATCTCAGTGGGCTACAGATGGCCAAATAACGATCAAAAGACATAACGGTAATAAGAAAGCATTCAGAATTTGTTGAAGCGGAGAACATATAAAACTGAATGAGGCAAGCGGTGAATGACATAGAGTCATTTTCCTTTATAATTACTGAAAGCATTTTGGGTACAATATTGGTGGTGGAAATGACCTCTGAAGAAGACAGCAAACTAAGGAAAAAGTACATGGGGGTGTGAAGTCGAGGGTGAGCAGATACCAAGAAAACAATCACAATGTTCCCTGTTATTGTAGCAGTATAAATCAAGAGAAAAAGTATGAAGAGCAAAGCTTTAAGTTGATGGATATCCTGAAATCCAAGAAGTAGGACTTCCACTATTCTTGTCTGGTTATGGAAATTCATCTTACCAGCAAAACAAGTGCTGAGAATGAACACAGATTAAAGTTTTGTTCCTTAGATGCCTTAATAAGTTAAAGAGATATTTCATATTGGTTGGCATCAGTTGGATGTGTTTATCTTAGGCCTATTTGCTGTAAGGCTCTTACCTGATCCTTGGGGTCAACAACATTGTTCTACGGTTGGTGGGTACTGGCATGCCTCTCCTGGAGGTCGAGACATGCTAAAAATGGTGCTCCCAGACTTCTCAGTCCCCTCCCCTGTGTAGGAACATTCAGGCTTGAGAAGATGCTGTGCCGCCTGTTCCTACGGGTTTATTGAGTGGACTGCCAATGGGCCCTTAAGCCCTTGTCCATTTTGGGCCATCAGCCCTTGTTATGTGCTGGCCAATAAGCTCTTGTTTTACTGTGGGGCTATTGAGCCCTTGTGGTGTGTTGAGCCAGTAGACCCACAGCTCATGACTCAGAGAAATGCCCTGGTCTGGCTCTATCCTCAGCCTGCCATTGGCCAACCTCGTTATTCTCTTCTGGTGACAGTGTGTGTGATAGCGTTAGTCTGCTAGAATGTGTTAGTTCACAAGCTTTGTCTTGGTCTATCGCGTATGACAGCGGCTTGTGGAGACTCCCCTCTGTTTGGGTTTTCCCTAGTGCTACATCGACCTTTGTGGCCACCGGTTGCATATGTTGCTCCCTCAAGACATGGGGTGGGGCAATCGAGTGTGGGGACAGCGCAAAACCCCTCCCGAGGCTGAGCTGGGGCCCAAATATAGATGAATGCGGAGATTGATAGATTGGGGATTGCCACCTCTACAAAGGTTAGCAATCTGCTAGAGCCTTACAATGGCTTATTGGTTCATTTTTAATATCTGTTGAAGAACATAATGTTCTTGTTGTTAACAAATAATTTTGTGCCCAACATTGGAAGGATATTGATTTAGCTATCCCCTGTAAAAAGATGCATTTGACCAAGTGATCCAGGATGCACAAACAAACCTTGCTAATGAAAAGCTTGACTTCATTTCATAAATCCAATTACATATAGCATTTTAGGGACAACTAGGACGGCTTTTCCAGATCCATCAGGACACAACCTTTCAACAAAAATAAAAATTATTGATTTTATAAAGGTACAGTATCAACTGTATATGATTATTGTATATATCTGTATTTGTATGTGTTTGGTAACAGACACACAACTTTCTATAAACCAACGGTCACTTCATCAGGATTTGGTGCGTCGGTAAACAGTGGCATTGTAGTCCAAAAAGCGCTTGAAAAGCTTATTTTTAAAAATACACTGGTTAATCCAAAAGTGATGAATTAAACAAATTGTAGAATACTTGTCAATGGTTTAAGGCCCCTGGGGCCTTTTCCTGAAGTTTGTTCTATGCCTTGAGGAAGGTACCCCAGGGACGCCAAAACATTCCCTCGATTCAAAGAGCAAAAGTTAATTGATTTCGGATCGAGAATCGTAAGTTTGGGTGGGTGTTAGTCATTTTTTCCTTTTTTTTTGGCCATTTACGACTCGCACGAGCCTACGTTCGAATGCGTATATGCTCTTACGATCATCGCAAGTTCGTTCCTAAATTTTAGGATCAAAACGTAAAACTTAGGATCAAATCCTAAAACTTAGGATCAAAACGTAAAACTTAGGATAATCGAATGGGTTTAGGTGTGATTCAGAGAACAGTTTTCAAACCTCTAAAGACGTTTTAAAAGAAAACCACTGCCGACACCTTTTATTGCTGTTCTTGAACAGGTTTTTTGGCTATGTGGAGGAGTCTGCGCGTCTTGAGCTCCAATGAACTGCATGTATCAGCATGGCCGAGGCCATAAATTGTATGGCAATGCATACCTGATTCATGTATGCCTTATAAAAGCATTTTAATGTGGACCTTAATTAGTCCTTTCATGTAAACCTTTATTTGGCAATATATTTGCGTTAATTAAAGAAACTTATGTCCTTTGGTATTTATTTTTAAATTGATGTACTAGAATAATATTTTTAGATTGCATTTATTGGTGTAGTTGTTTACCTTTGCTTTGTTTAATTATTTAAGCACATCTTTGGTCAGATGCATCACACTTACTGAGGAGAGGAGAGCGGGATAAAGTGCAGGATGTGGGTTACTGCTGTATTTTGCACAGACACAGCAGAGCTGGGGGCACGGAAAGGTCAGAAATCAAAGAATCCAGAGCAACACAGTCACAAGGCCCTTTCTGTTTGCAGGCTGCCCGATAATACCTGAGCCGCCATCTTGGCTGTTTCTAGGCTCATAACATGCAGAAGTTGCTGGGTGTTTTTTAATATTTGAGAGCAATCTGTATGTAGAGGGTGTGGGTAACCACACACAAAATTTTAAGTTGTACCATTTGAAGCCTAAATATTAAAATTAAATCCACAAGTAAAAAATGCAAGTTAACTAAAAATTAAACAAAGTAAGATTTACTTATGCAAATGCATTCATTAATGGTTGGTTACTACAAAATGAATGAAATAAAGAAAAATAAAAGACCAAATATTTAGAATGCACTTTAATGAGGTAAGTTTGTAGTGCGCAGCCGCAAGATCAGAAGGATTTACGTCCAGACAAAAAAGGAAAAAGGGCAAAACCAATGTTGCAACCTGAGAAATGAAACGGAAAATTCAGGATGGAAACTGACATAGGTCTGATTCCCGAACTGCCATACGAACGGACGTACATTTTAGGATAGAAGCGTATTTGCTTATAGAATCACTCGCAAGTTCATACGAACGCACGAGCGGACGTGAAAAATAGGATGATCGGCACCAAAATCCAAGCTGTTACATGTTTCTTCGACCCTATTGTCAATATTTAATTTTTTTTTATTTCTGGACTTTTGAATTAACCAATGGATTTATGAAATCTTTTAAAACACGTTTTGGAGTGTTGCCCTTCCTTTGCCCTGTAATCTTCCCTATATATTTCAGAAAATATTTATATTACACCCACCTTATGTATATTTTGCATACACATTTTAGGGCCAACTAGGACGTCTTTTTCAGATCCACCAGGACACAACCTTTCAACAAAAATAAAAATTATTGAATTTATGAAGGTACAGTATCAAGCTTATTTTGTAGAATTAGAATGTAGAATAATTGCCAATGATTGAATGTGCCTGGGGCCTCTTTCTGAAGTTTGTTCTACGACTACTCCTTCTACGCCTTTAAAAAAACACTGGTTAATCCAAAAATGCTGAACTAAACAAATTGTAGAATACTTGCCAATGATTTAAAGTCCCTGGGGCCTTGAGAAAGGGACCCCAGGGACCCCAAAACATTGTCAATTCTTCATTTTTTTTCTGCACATTTGGATTAACCAATGGCTTTACAAAAAAAGCTTTTAAAACACGTTTTGGAGTGTTTCCCTTCCTTTGCCCTGTGATCACCCTATATATTTCAGAAAATAATTATATTACACCCACCTTACACAAATTTTGCATACACACTTGATTATGTTTAAAAGTGGCGATGTTGTCCAAGTAAGGTTTAGAATGTTGTGAATAAGGAAGAAATATTTTTAACAATTTTTTAAAAACAATACAACCTGTACCATCCTTCAGGCTTCATTTATGGGATATCTTCTTTTTAACCCAGTTATGTAAAACAAATGTTATCTACCAGTTTTAGGGGTCTTTGATGAAGCCCAGCGTTGAAGGTTGAACCATCTTCTGGGCAGATCACATACAACAATATTCCCTGAAATGCATGTTGGGAAATGATTTTTTAATGGACGATAGTTTTAATTGACATTTTTTCTCAACATAGTTTAAAAACGTATGCACCCTACTGATAGGGAACTATGCTTATATTAATTATCATCCATGGGGAGGTGTAAGGGGTCAGTCCTAGGTCCTAGTCCTAGTCCTTAAGACTGTCCCCTTACACCTCCCCATGGATGATAATGGACCTCTATAAGGGAAAGTATTTTATATGATTTTGCTTAACAGTTTGGCTATATCACTGCTTTGTGATCTCCTTCACTCCCAGGTAGATCGGATGTAGATTGAGCTAGATATAAACTTCTGGAAGGGCAATATATTAGCAGTATGGTCTAAAGTTTTTTCATTAGCACAGCAAACAAGTCTTTCAGGCGGACCTAGACTCTTTGAGCATTGCACAGCAGATTTACATGCACAAGCACTTTATAGTATATTCATTATTTTATACATGCACAAAATATTTAGTAGTTACTTTTTTGGGGCACTTGCAATAAAAAGGACTGGCTTGTTTATGTGGAGATATATATTGGTTGGAGATATATATTGATTGTTAGACAGCCACACCAGAGCTGACGGGTGACGTGTTGGTGTACATGTTTTTAAATTGTCTGTATAAATGTTTTTTTAATCCTGTGGATTTACAATAATAAAGTGTTTACTTTTAGTATATTTTATGCTTTGCCCTTTGTTGAGGTTTCTTGGTGCCTAAATAAATTGTGGATTCATATGGACAAATATATTTACATGTTCAATATATACACAGCCTTGTAAAAGTTGCCAAGGGCAACGAAACGCGCCGGCGGCAGCGGCAGGCGGCATTTGCATCTCTGTTGGCGTATGATCTGGCCAGATCTTAATGTTGGGGAGTCGGTGAGAGCCATCCTCTGATTTTATGAGCGTTCTAATTTTTATTTCATGTGAGTGCATTGATTTGTCCTATTAAATAGTGTTTGTCATACAGTATCACACTAGGTGTCTGTTTTCTGTTCTATTTTGCATTCACTGACGTGGTGTCCCATGTGAAATCTGCCTGGAGGGACTTTGTATTGACCTGTGGAGTGGAACAATTGGTTGTGCTTGGATCTGAAGTGGCAAGGATCTGGAGAACCACGGATGTGAAAGAAATTGCAGTAAACTAGACCAGCCGGAGTGGTGCTTGGACATGCATTTTGGGACAACACACTGGTAACCTAGGAAGCTCTGTGTATATATTGAACATTTGATTGAACTCTATGGACTAAGGGTTTCACACGTAGAGCATCCTTTCCTTAAGACTTCCACTGAGGATATATTGAAATCTGGTTTTGCTTTTGAGCGCGGTATGTTAATTGTTTTAAATATATTTACATACCAATTTGTTGCATCTACAAGAATTTTTCTGACATCTAATTCTATCCTGATGGTCTGTCAGCAGGTAGCACAGAGTAGAAATGCCACTATAGAGCAGAGCGCTCTGCTGAATGCTGGATTTGGTTGCTGCAGAAACCCAGAATTAGCTGAGCACATAGGTCTCACGCTTTAGCTAATAATACACACTGCAGGGCATCTCGTTAGGGAACTTTTTAAGTGGACCAAGAGTCTGTTTAAATACAGAGCTAGGAGCCTCCTACTGGGGCAGCTGCACCATCCCAAGATGCAACTTGGTGTAAGAATTGGTGAAAGAGTAGTGACAGAGTAGTACGACAGAAAATGGAAGGATTGGGCCCAATGGTGAAGATTTTATTATTAGGATCACTTTTATGGTTGGGGACGGGATTGCAAAGATAACATCTGTTATTGTCAGTTTCTGCTTTTACCAACCCTGTTTGTACCATTTGGAAGGGCTGGCATTAGGGAAAATGTTGCACTGTGCAAGATTTCAAGATGGTATCCACCAAACATGAATATAGAGAGGTAAAAATCCTCATAGGATTCACTTCACAGAAAGCTGAAATCTAGCTGTGGATTATTTACATTTCAATAGCTCACGATTAACGATGTATGACAGGTCATTCCAGTTGAAACAGTCATGATACATTACATGGAGCGCGTTCAAAGAAGGGCAACAAAGTTAATAAAAGGAGTGCGGGGGCTAGAGTACCCGGAAAGATTGTCCAAGATAGGCTTATTTAGTCTAGAAAAAAGACGATTGAGGGGTGATCTAATAACTATGTATAAATATATTCGGGGTCAATACAAAGATCTGTCCCACAATCTATTTATACCCCGGAGTGTAACCATAACCCGGGGGCATCCACTAAGGTTAGAGGAAAGGAGCTTTCTCCACCGACATAGGAGGGGATTCTTCTCTGTAAGAGCAGTGAGACTATGGAACTCGCTGCCAGAGGAGGTAGTAATGAGGGATACATTAAAAATGTTCAAAAGTGGCCTTGATGCCTTCCTGGCATGTAATAACATTTCCAGCTATGGCTACTAGACCACTGGAAGGAGATTTATAGTGGCCGGGATGCCCTCCTGGCATGTAATAACATTACCAGCTATGGCTACTAGACCACTGGAAGGAGATCTATAGTGGCCGGGATGCCTTCCTGGCATGTAATAACATTACCAGCTATGGCTACTAGACCACTGGAAGGAGTTAAACAGGCTGAACTGGATGGACTAAAGTCTTTATTCAGCCTTACATACTATGTTACTATGTTACTATATTAGCTGCAGCCTAGTTATAACAGTGTAACACAATGTAACACTCATCATGAAGTTGACAGCTTTTCAGGATGACTCCCCTTGTTGCATTCAAAGCAGGTGTGATTTTATTTTGTCCCAGCGAGGTTTATAGCACTGCCGCTTTAGTGCAGTCGCCTCAGTACACTTAAAGAGAAAGGGTCGAGGAGCATGTTGAAAACAGAGGAAGAAAGGGAAGATAGAAAAGAGTGAGACAGACAGATGAATGGTGCATGAAAAAGTGATGAAAATAAAGCAGGGATGCAAAAACAAAGAAAAAATAATGAAATTAAAAAACAATGACACATTGAAAAGAGTAAGATGCGGAAGGAAGTATGGAATGTTTAAGAGATAGGGAAAAAGGGAATGTGCTAGAAAGAAACAAGCTAGGGCTGTGAAAAAGAGAAAGAAGGGGGGTGTGGAAAAGAGAGACAATAGAAATGTGAAGAGAAAGGAAATGTGGAGAAGAGTGAAACATGGAATGTGGAAATAAGGAGGTAATGTGCAAACAAGAGCAAAAGCATGTGCAAAAAAAGAGATGGGAAAATAAAGAAAGATGAAAGGGACACATCAAGAGAGAGAGAAAAAGAGAGAGAGAGATGAAGAGAATGTTGGATAAAGGGAGAGCTAGAACATGGAAAACAGATAGACTTAGACAGTATGAAACAGTACAATACAGTAAGAAAAAATAAGGTTTCAGAAGTTTCAAAGTAAAGTGGAACAAACAAGAAAGAAATGTGGATGTAAGGTAGAAAGAGAGAAAGACAAACAGCAGGTAAAAAAGAGGGAGATTGAAGGAATGTTACAGAAGAGAGAGTGAGGGTAAAATGAATGGCTAGAATGTGGAAAAGAGAGCAAAATGTGTGACTGAGAAAGGGAGTGAAAACTGGTAGAGAGAGAAAGAAGGACAAGAAAAAAGCATAGAGAAAAAGAAGAAGCCGAAGAGAAAAAGAGTGTGAATAATGATAATAGAGCTCTCTCTATGTGGGGGGGGGGGGGGGGGGGGGTGGTCAGAATGAAGTCCACTAGTGCCCCTTACAGAAAGATTTAGATGGTGCCCTGTTCCCCCACTTTGTTAACTAGAACATTGTCAGGTCTGGAGTTCCCAAGCAGCTGTTCAGTACTGTTGGCTGGCTCCTTTCTCTAGACTTTTTCTGCTATATCCCGTTTCACCAGCAGATGGCCCTCTCTTGCAAAAGTTGTTGCCAATTATCCAGAACCTGCGTGACTTCCTGGGCTATATAAGCTTATCCATCCATTCAGCTAGTGGATCAGCATTGAGTTAAATTGTCTGTCTGTACGCAGAATGCTGTACCTGGAATCCTGTACTTAGACCTGGACCCTGAACTCTGTACCTTGGACTTTGAACCTTGAAACCTGGATCCCCGCCATAGGCCTTGCGTTTTACTTTTCCTGTTTCAGCTCAGAATCTGCCTTTGGACTTTCCTTGGATTCGTTTGTATGTATATTCCCTGACTTCACAGCAATCTGAGTGTTTCATGTTTTCCAGTTTATCTGCATATCTGCACAGCCGTGATTACCTGGATTCTTGTATAGTCACCGCAGTAGATTTATGTTCCATGTGTATATATAAATGTATAGCAGTCTGACTGGTGTGTGTGTGCTCTGTTCACTGTGTATCACGATTAAACACGTTTGTTGCATCTCAGTCTCATTACTGGTCATACTACAAAAGGAATTTCTCTGTTGAGAGATTCCGGACAAACATTTTGTAAACTCGTGGGAAGGCTTTATACATGGTTCTGAACTGTGCCAGTGGGAGTTTTTTTCCATTCATCCAGAGGAGCGATCACCATTAGAAATCAGACACTGACGATAGGCAGAAGAGCCTCACTCACAATTCATTCTTAGCACTTGTGTCCTCATAGTATATAATAAATTACCTTAGCTAACAGCTTCATCTGTGATCCTAACATCTGTGGTGGTGAAATGATGCTGCGGACACCACTCACGTGTGACTCGAAGCATCATAGTGAGTGCAGCTCCATTAGAATCCAGCCATTATATAAAGGATGTGGATGTAGAGTCTGTAAATCCCAGCAGTCAGACTATTCCTAAGGGGCACACACAGCCTGGCTCATTAGTATATTTTTAGAAAATAATCAACTTGAAAAAAAAGAAAAAATATTTAAAACAATTTACAAATAAGCCAAGCACAGTCTATGGACATGGCGGATGAAGCAGAAGGTACTGTAGGTGTGGGGAGGTCCTGACACCATAGCAGCACAATTGAGGGCTACTCGGCGTCTGCAATCTGAAACTAGGGATTTCTTTAGGTTGCAGTAATAGTGGAGAGATCGACCTGGGATGACGGCCAGCACAGACGGAGGATTTAAGGGTGGAGACAGGTGCGTAGTTGGGCAAACTGTGTTGAGTAGATCAGACGTTGTCGGGCAGGCTTGGCCAGCAACCAACAAGTAAATCAGACATGGTTAGGCATGCAGGGTGCGAAATAGACAGGCAGATCATATGTGGTCAGGCAGAAAGGGTGAGCAACAAGCAGGCAAGGGTTAATAACAAAATCCACACAGGCTGGGCAACAAACAGACAAAGGTTGATTCAAAAAGTCCATACAGGGTCGGCAACACAAAGGCAAGGGTTAATCCTGAAAGTCCTTGGCAAGGGTTAATCCTGAAAGTCCTTGGCAAGGGTTAATCCTGAAGGTACAGGCAGGATTGGCAACAGGCAGGCGAGAGTTAATCCAGAAAGTTCGGAAAGGGTCGGAAAAAGGCAGGAAAGTGTTCATCCAGAAAGTCCAGGCAGGATCTGCAAAAGGAAGGTAAGGGGTAATAACAAAGTCCAGACAGGCTGGGCAACAAGCAGACAAGGGTTAATTCAAAAAGTCCAGACAGGGTCGGTAGCAGAAAGGCAAGGGTTAATCCTTAAAGCCTAGGCAGGCTTTGTAACAGGCAGGCAAGGGTTAAAAAGACTTAAAGGAGCAGCAGCACTCAACCCTGTTAGCTTGCAGACCAACCTATAATCTGTCTCTAAATCTGGTAAAAACAGAGGCTCGGTCACACACATCTGCAGAAGTATGCTAAGCTGCACCACCACGCCAAGGTGCCTCTATGGGTGCAGTCCTAACTCTAATCTATGAGAGCCCCATTTGGGACATATAATGCAAGAGATAAAATGGGAGCAGCTTGCCTGAGGTTGCCCTAAACCTCATGTGCAAGCCTTGAAGGTCCAGGCAGGGTTTGCAACAGGCAGGTAAGTCCAGATAGGATTGGCAACAGGCAGGCAATGGTTAATTCAGAAATTCCAGGCAGGATCGGTAAAAGGAAGGTAAGGGGTAATAACAAAGTCCAGACAGGCTTGGCAACAAGCAGACAAGGGTAATTCAAAAAGTCCAGACAGGGTGGGCAGCAGGAAGGCAAGGGTTAATCCTGAAAGCCTAGGCAGGCTTGGCAACATACAGGCAAGTGTTAAACCTGTAGGTCCAGGCAGGGTCAGCAACAGGCAGACAAAAGTTAATTCACAAAGTTCAGGCAGGGTCAGAAACAGGTAGGTAAAGATTTATCCAGAAAGTCGAGGCAGGGTTGGCAACAGACAGTCAAGTCCGAATCCAGAAAGTCTAGGGTGCTCAAACCCACTTACACATGCCCAGCAGAAGTTTTCTCTGTGTGCAGGACTCACTGCTCTCATATTGTAGATCTTGGTGTACAGATTGGTGTACAACTGCTGATAGCAACAGATTGCAACTATCTTCCATACATTTCGAAACATAAGAAAACGTTCTAAATGAGTTTGGTTCCTTAAAGCCATGCTTTTTGGCACACAAAGATAAACAAAAAATTACATTGAATACAGGCTTTCCTTTTAACATCAACATTAAATAGAGATATAGGTCCAAAATGAGACCATAGTGTGTTGCGCTTATTTGGCCTGGTATTCATACTAACTGCCAGTGTCAGTGTGTTCCCTCCAGGGCACCCCACTATAATAGAGAACAACACAAGCCTGGACTTATTTATTTCATTTTAATTGTTTAAACCGAGACAAACGGCCTTGTACAGTATCTTATATGTCCCCTCCTGTACATACAGATTGCCCACATTAATCCAGACCTTCACCCTGAATAAGAGCCTATCCTATATGTTTCCCCCGACCTGTACATACAGATTGCCTACATTAATCCAGACCTTCACCCTGAATAAGAGCTCTGCATTCTGGGATTGCTGTCCTTTTCCTGACCCCAGCTATGCTCTGTCTAGGCAAAGCACAGTTATAACTCACCCCCTTCTGTACATTTGCCCCCCTCTCTTCTCCTTGGTATATGATGTTTCTGATGCAAGATGACGGTGCCCCTATCCTGGAGTCCTAAACAAAGTTGAAGCTCAGTGGTGGAAAGAATAAAAAGGAAATGGCTAAAAACATGAAATATATTATTTTTTGATCCTGGGGAATAGTTTGGACTTTTCATTAAATGATGCCAAAGGTCCAGTTTAAGTGCCAAGCATGTAGGGCCTATGTGCCTGGCTTTCCCCCCACCTAACCCCTTGTTCAATCCGGACTGGTCTCCTCTTCCCCCGGGGGGGGGGGGCTTCCAATCCCCCCGGGCTCTTCCATGGTGAGGAGAGAGCCCAAAAGGTGCCCCCTCCTTCCGCTGTAGTCGTCATCGTCTCTTCTAGCCCCACCTCTCCTGGGCAGGGCGGGTGACGAACTGTCAGATGCCAAGGGTGATCACTGGAGGGAGGTTGGAGGAGTAGGGGACTCTGATCCCCTGCCTCCCCAGCCCCCTCCAGTGATCACCTCAGGCAGCTCTCATCCAATCGCTGGGGGGACACAGGATCAGAGGGAAATGAAATAATAAAAAAAAAAAAGTATTTTTTTCTGGTTGTGTGTATTTTTTTTACACTTAAACCTTTGTGAACTGGTAAGGGATCCATAAGACCCCACAAGGTTTAGGGGGCTGGAAAATCATGCACAGGGAAAAAATGTAAACCAGTACTGTTAGGGCAGAGCAAGGGTTAATCATAGAACTAGGACTGTTCCTCTAATTTCCTAGAAGAGGGCGCCAAGGTTTCCAGTGTGCTCACATTTTCACACTAGACACGGTAGGAACAGTAAGTGCGCGATTATGTGCCAGATGATTCTATGGACTTGTGCGCATGTGCAGGGGCCTTTAAATACTGGTGAGCCCTGAGCTCCATTGCCCTGAGCTCCATTTCTCCTGCCTGTTCCTGACTTTCAGTCTTCCGTTTCTGTGTACCAACCCAGCTTGTTCCTGACTACGCTCCTGCTCTCCTGACGACCTCGGCCTGTTTACGACCTTGATTCTGTTCTGCCTG